>OX454268.1:12064437-12589623 GCA_949715065.1 Periphyllus acericola | reverse complement strand
ACTCTGGATAAAATGACAACAATAAATTAATTCTTACTAAATATGAGTAGAAAAATAAATTAAGTGTTTAAGTTTTCTCCATTTTTATCTGAATATTTTCATTATATTTTTTTACTAATAAGGCAGTAGATTCACAGATATGAAAATTATTAGATTTCGTGTAGGTTATTTCAACAATCAATATTAAGTCGCGTTTACAACAACTGTCCAGTAGGACAGTACCACTTTGAAATAATCAATTTTCTTATCGAGAGCCTAAACAGAAATGATTATTTATAAGTAATCCAACAAAATAAAAGCTTAATGAAAGTACGAAACCACCGGTAAATGTAGAATAAACTCTTCTTATAACGAAATAACCGATCACCAATTACATGAAATGGGTTTATCCGAAGGAATGTTACAGTCATCCAATTATGAATTTTACTGTTGAATTATGTACCGCAAACACGAAACTAATTTCAAATGACGTTTCGCTCTTTATGATTTAACATAACATTTCGATCCTAATTACCATAAATTCAAACTGATTTGAAATGAAAAAAGACCTTTGATTATTCTTACTAAAATATATATTTCATCATCAATCCGAAATTCTGATATATATGTATAGTGTATACGTACTGATTAAAATCATCGAACATAATAAATACATTTCATCAACGTATTGAAATAAACCAATCAAGTTGTATTCGATTTGCGGTATTTAAACGTTTCAGTTCATTTTATATCGTATTGTCTCTTAAGTGAATCCGTAATAAAATATTTAATGTCCACCGTAAGATTCATTTATGTTATTTGACGAGTAATTTTTTTTTTAATAAATTTAGAGGTAAATCCAATAAAATCGAAACAAACACCAATCATAAAATTTGAAATAAAATAATTTTTTGAATTATAAATTTGTTAAGCTTACGGTACACATGTAAACGCTTTGGTTCTTAATACGAAAAATTAAAATTGTTAACACATTTAAAAAACTATTGAAAATATGTATAAAATAATTTACGATGTACATAATGTAATTCTCAATCCGTATAGGTTATTATTTTATTATTTGAAAACTTAAATTCAATCAATGCGATATTCGTGCTTTTGTGCTGCCTGCAATGTTCGGTGGTTTGATTAAACCATTCTTTCGTATGTGAAAGCTAAAAACAATGTGTCAGTGTATCAACCAATTCTGTTTTGTCAGCTATATGGAGCTATATAGGAAGGGTCAAAAATATAAAATCATCTCATCGTTCGACGAAACAAGAAAAGTTTACATCGTAGGGTTATCCGGGTAAAATTCAATCGCGGTAAGAGGAAGGGGGTAGAGTAAATTGATTTAAGTTTCTCTTGTCGTCAAGACGGTGACGAAAATTTATTATACGGAAATCTCATCTTGCGTCTTGGTGACAAAATTTAACTCTCTGGGGACCACTGCGAATTGGAAATCAATTTCAACATCGGCCTACTGGTATTGAAACATACCCATACACACGCACACACGCACACACACACACATACACACACACACACGCACACACACACACACGCACACACACACACACACACACACACACACACACACACACACACACACACACACATACACACACACACACACACACACACACACGCTAAATGATGATGTTAGAATACTAAGACTCTAGGTAATATATTCTTAAGGTATTTCGTAATGATGTTACGAGAAATCTTGTGAAAGAATAGCATTTAGTTTCTGCAAACTATGTACTATATTATGTACTTGGAAAATGTTTGTGTCCATGTAATTTGTTAAAAACTTATTTTATTTACTTTTTCGTTTTTGTAGTCGTGCTGGATTTACTTATTTTATAGATACATGTACACTGTACAACGTACATTTCTATTTTAAGTTGATTATGTTTTGTAACAATAAAATAGGTTTAACTCAATTACACATTTACATGCTGGTTCGTTCCATTTAATTACAGAGTTTTTTTTTATAAACACTATTTTCTAAAACGTGTCTATGTTGTCTATTGCAAGCGAAACACTATATGAAATGAATCATCATAATAAATGTATAGATCAGTAACATCGTAGAAATAAAATATGATCAAGGTTAAAAATAAAAGAATTAAGTGAACATTTTCTTCGTGTAATTATAATAAAAGCAATTAGATTAATGCTATTTATTTTTAAATTAATATAAAAAAATATGCTATGTAACCGTTCTTATTGAAATTATTACATTTATAGGTGCAGAGGAACATCGCTTTAATCTTGTCGAGTCGGATTTATCAAAACATTTCTATTCAAAAGACGGGTCAACAGCTGTGCACTTTCTGTAGATACAAAATTTTCATGCGATATTCACCACTCATGTATTTATAGGTTTATAATCAAATCCTAATTGAACTTTCAACAACTGACTAAAACTGAACTAGAACAGCAAAAGCATTTATTTCAAAACTTTATATCCGCAAAGAATCTCAAGTGGGTTTATCTAATGCGATCAGATTTTCCTTTTCATATTAATTTGTTGTATAAAGGTTTCGTTCAATAAATCTCTTACGGCCAAACTTATTTTTTCCCGCACAGAAATTGGTGGTTTCTGCTCCAAATGATTTAGTATTGAATACAAGGAATACGCAACACTTATCTTGCAAGAACCGTGTTTGTCGGGGATTTAATGAAGATTAAGGCGTTCCTTAATTTCGGAAATAATACAGCTTACACAGTACTTCAATCGCTGTCAGTTTGAGGTCATAAGGGGTCATACAATAATTTACTCAACCAAGAAATGATCTGACGATCACTGCTGATGAACGTTTTTCCTAAAAGTGTTACGTAATAGCTGAAGTATAATAAAAAAAAAAAATATATGAATTTTGTTTCTTATTTATAGCACTAACCTTAGCTTATACTAGTTCATGTGCATAAAGTTAACAGTTTTGTCAATATTATTATAATAGTAGAGGAATAAAGTTTATTCAATAAACACTAAATTATACCAGAGATACTGTTACATGATTAGCACAGACCATTACCGTAAGTAACATTATTTTCCTGTTATTTAGCTGTTCGGTCAACGAGGTTTAAATCTAAGAATTTGAATGAAAAACTAAATTTGTAAGAACCTTGACTCGTCTACTCGTCGTTTATTATGTACACTAAAAAACAACTGGACAACGCCATTACTGAACTATAGTTATTATATACACTCTCATCGGGTTACGTCATGATCACGTGATGCATTAATGTCTTGCTAAGTGATTGCTAAGGGATCTAAGTGATTGCTGTTCTAGCACCAGTTTCTATTTATTGGTAATTTATTGTAGATCATGTAGACGTACAGTACAGCTGATTTTCTGCAAAAATGTTGGAACAAGAGCAATCAATATTATGTTAATGTGTGCAATAACGTGCATTGCACATCGTTCAGTGTACACGCAACATGATACATTTGAACAGATATCGAACGGTTCTTAACTCGTTTTAATTTACTTAAGAATACGGAGCTTATACTTTAGAGTTCTCTTTTGTATTTATTCATTTGTTTTGTAGAATACATTACTTGGCTTCTCGCTTAAATGCTACCTATATATCGAGTAAAACTGATATTAATGAAAAATAATACAATAATACTATTTGTTTGTTGAAATTCAACTCATTAAGCTATGTTAATAATGAACAGTAGGTGGATTGATCATTATCGTTGGTTGTTCATTAAAGTATAATATTTAAATTGAATGATACTCAAAAGTATATATTTTATTTATTAAACAACTACGTCTTGACTGATCTTACAGCATGTAATGTATTATTAAAACTATAACTACTGTTATTATTAATATTTAACTAACAGTTAATCGTTTCAAGTTGCAACGCAGACCAATAAACATGTTTTTTTTTTTCGAAATGTACTACACGGTCGTGAATAATATAATGTCGTAGTGTATTGCGTGTACGTAAACCATTTGTTATATTAGGTTGTTGGAAAATATTAGCCGAAACGTATAGATATATCATCGAAAAATGCTATTTAACATTTAGCGAACGCACAAATAAGTTATTAGTCACGTGCGGGATGCATAGAGTATAGAATGAAGTTTGCTATACACCGCGAAGAACAGTAACACAAATCAGAACACACACAATGCAAGCGGTACCGTATATCATGACGTGGACTGCGTGGACTGTGCACAAATTAGAGATCCGGAGAAAATATCCTGCGTACATGGTCATTTCGCGCGCGTTTACTTCGCAGACGTAGTTATTTTTTAATTGTTTCTCGACACTACGCGCATTACAGTTGGCGAATCGTACCACCTAAGTTTCCATCGCCGGTGGGTATTATGCTCCTAGGATGTTTGTACCTCCCGTCCGGTGATCGATGTCCTAGGATCTCAGTACACGGGGGAATCGTAATCGTTGGACCACCCCCAGGGGTATCATGTTCCTAGGTTTTCATTGACGTCGGGTACGATATCCTTAAGATTTCAGTACCTTCGTACAGGGGGTGAAAGATGTCCTAGGTTTTTATTACCGGGGGGGGGGGGCATTATGAACCTAGAAATATCGTACTGGGTGTGAGGGGAGGGTTAGGTATTGTGTTCCTCGGTAAGAATTTCCCGGCACACCGCGGTGCACACGATACGTAAAAAGAACGTATGATTTTTCGGCGGTGGTGAAATATGTGATGTTCCGTCCAGAGATCGTTTTGTAAAATATCTAATCCGCGCGCACCGGTGGCAGTAGGTCGCGCGTACCGTACGATAACGATTACGGGTTCTCGGCGACCAGATGACGGACGGAAAGCACTGTGTGACGACGGTGCATACTATTATTAGAATACACTTGTTAACCATTTATTATGCCCGTGGTGGCGGCGTGCGTCTGCGTTTGATGCATTATTTCCGAACGTCTTATTAACGATCCCGTTGTTCCACCGGAACACGAGAAAAGGTGCTCATTATTTCCATCGTCACCGTCGCAATATTATATAAATCACAATACGCGCGCTTCCATTCCCGTAGCGCGTTCGCCACGTACCCGCGCGGCGCACCCGGCGTTTCACCCTTCGCCCATTGTTGAAAAATTGCCCGAAATCGTCGTAAATTATGCCGCGAAATGTATAAAAACTACTTCCGCCGTAGACACAATGCCGTGAAGATATTTTGCCCGTCGGCTGGAAAATGCGAATTCGCTCGTGTACGGGTGGCATGCGCGAGCAAATTAAACACTACCTACAACTTTGGCGTCCACGCGAAATCGTTCATTCAATCGAATAGCTATGATCGTCGCAATTGCACCCTTGTTCTAACATTGCGGCTGAGTCTTAAAAATAGTTCTTGAGGTACAAATATCGACGCTGAGATCTCCTCAGGTTGACCAAGAAAAAAAAAACAAGTTGTACGTACTTGTTGCACAATATGTTGTACCTTGTGAGGTATGTATTTACATGTATTTCTATAGGACATAAATTATCGCTGCAATACTCGTCCAAATGACTTCCAAAACAATAAGCTTTTCATACCTTAATTGTAATTTTTGTTCTTAGTTTGACATATTTATATATACGGGGTGATTCTTTAGACGTGCTCACCCCCTTTTTGGCCGTAAAAATTCTTAAATTTGAAATGTTTTTTTTTTCAATTTTAAAATTACCATAAAAACTACATCTTCCTGAATGTTTTGTTTTTATGCCACTCTAGGTATGTCCTGTGGAGATACAAGGTCAGGTTTTTCAATTGGGAACGTTTAATTTTCACTACTGCGTTTAATTGGGGTATATTTTCTGTACATTTTGATATACCGAAATCAAAACTCAAACGAGTAAATTTTGAATAATTATAATTTAAATATTAAGGAAAATAGAAATCTAATACCTAATACTATTGACATAATTTGTAATGTCATGTTATCGCTAATTGCTATTAATTTGAGATAACGCGAATTGTACACATTTCATACGCAATTTAAAATTTGAATTACTCCGAAGTATTGGTCCGAATTTGATTACGTTAAATCAAAAATTCCAGAAAAATGAATTTAATAATATTTTGAATAAAAAATATGGTGTTCCTATTTGAAAAGCTAAGGTTTGTATCGCAACAGGACATACTTAAGGCGGTATGAAAAAAAAACAATGCGGAAAATATAGTTTTTATAGTAGCTTGAACATTGAAAAAAAAATTTCAAATTAAAGCATTTTTACGGCCAATAAAGGGGATAAGCACGTCTTAAAAATCATCCCGTATATATATATATATATTTTTTTTTAATGTGAACTTCATCTCAAACAATACATAAATTTGCAATCTTGGTTATAATTAGGTTATAATGTACCTAGTTTCTTATATATATATATACATACTTGAAATAAATATGTAAGCACTCATTTTTCCTAATTTCTATTAGATTGTTTATTTTATATTGGCACGCAAACCATATTATAAGTAGCGATTTAAATTGTATTACATTTATTTTCGTACAAAACGTTAATAAGGTCATTTTTCTACGACGAATAAACGGAGTTGACGATAAATACGCCGAGTGTATACTGTGTGTTATTAACAGGGCTTCTGCATTTTTTTTTTGATTCACAGGAAAACATGCTTATTGAGATACAAATCCGTTTCACAAGAATAGTAATAATTATATAAAGCTTAACAGTGCATAGTTTTGCATGTTTTTGGTGTAAAGGTATATTTGGCATAAAGTTGATTTTTTAGAGCAATTAGCTCATATTATTTCATAAAAAATTTTTTTGACAAATATTTGAAAAATGTCTTGTTTATTTACTTTCCAGTTAGCAAAATTATAGTGCTAGTTTTGATTTATTTTCATTCTCGTGTAACAGCTTAAATAGATTTTATGCGTTTCCGTTTTACGCAATACCGTGGAACTTATAAAGCTTTAAGCTTTACGAGTACAAATTTTATATTTATTTTATGAATTTCGAATGTTAAAATGTACAAAAATTACACGTAATAAAATACTTTTAAAATTTTGTATATGTTCTTATTATTTTAAAATTTGCTCATGATTGTTTTACATAATGCATATTTTAAGCGCATTATTTTAAAATTTTAGGGCATATCAATGCATGTATTCGAACTTTCTAGTGCATATTTTGTCAATTCTTAGTGCATGAATGCCATGCTAATTTATACGTTTTCTAGCGCACGAACTATTACGGACCGTGGTTATTATATTGTACAACGGAAAAACACAAAATGTTTGGAGAACTATTGTCGCGCGCATTTATATCGTGTTTATAAGCATCGCGCCTTGGTAATAATTTAATGTCCAGGTACAGGCGAAAGATATAAAATGTATATTATACATGTTATGTAACAAAACACGTATTTCGCGAAGCGATATCGTTACGGTAACCGGAAACGGAACACTGCGCGTGCAGTGACATGCGTTTTTAATGGCAAACAAGGCTCGGAAACAGCCCGTAAAAACGGCACGGCCCGGAAAAATACTAAAAACTCCTTAGCGCCCCGTACAGCGTCCGCGGGATCCACGCGGTCAGCGTGGTGCGCTCGAAACGACCGCGACGGGAATCGCGGCGAATGTTGTTACCGCGTTGTTACCGCGTTGTTACCGCGTCCCGAGAAAATGGTGCACACGTAAATAACCATATCCCGCATTGTAATTTACTCGCGCATTAACGTCCCGGCGACGACAGTGACAAACGTCCGGACTTTTGGCCGCGTCCGCGCTGATTCGATTATTATTTGCATTTGACATATTCGACTTTAGATAAAAATGTTATAGATAAAGTTAGTAAAATTAAAACAAAATAAATAAGTATGATAATGAAATTAAGATAACTAGTCAACTAATTTAAAAACAAGAAATAAAATATATAAAATGTTAGTATGGTAGGTTATAGTAGGTATAATAAATTATAATAACATCAATCACCCCACTGACGCACGTGACCATCGCGTGAATAACATAAAAAATAAAATGTCCTTCAAAAAATATAAAAAATATAAAAAATCAAAAACACAAAAAAATCATACATATGGACGAACACCAATACCCTAGTAAAAAAGAGTCACAAAGAACAATACGAGTAGCGCACTTAAACGTAGAAGGATTAACGAGAGCTGATTCGATGTTCGTACGTTATCACCTAACGGCGTACACAAACGACTCAACCCGCTGCGCCAAGGATTAGATTAAAAGTATAACGGACAATCACGGTCGGTCCGGGGAAAACCGCCGTCGCCTTAGCGCGCTGATGAAAAACGGACGCTCTCGGATATTGAGTGTGTTTGTCTTTTAAATTCCATTTTAAATGACTATCATTCCGTGATGATGCGATCATTGTGTCAACGAACTGTCTAATTTTTTCCGCGGACGATCGTATACCGCAGCCACCGGGTGGGTTAAATGATTATCTTAATACCTCGACGATCGGTTCATTCAAACGGACACGCATCATAACACCTAACAAATGGTCGGGACAATAATAGTTTCCAGTTGTCAACACATTTTACAAATCGATTAACGTTTTCAATATTTAAATATCATAATCGCTACCACACCCCCGTTCTCGTAAACCTTTTCGTTTAATTTAGTTTTTATGTTCGTATGAAATAACTCGTTTTACAATCGCTGGAATAGGCTGCTAAAGTATACGTACCCATGTATATATTGTGTATGTACGTGGTCTCCTGTATAGAATTTTCTATTTTAATTTTTTATGACAAAAATATGTTGTTTTTAAAGATCTTAGTTGTTGACGCTGTTGATTTTTGCCAGTCGAAAATAATATAGAAAAACTTGTAATACAAACACAACATAGATGTTTTTTTTTTTTGAGCCTTGCGCAGTTAATTGAACGGAATTGAATCTTGTATCAAGAAGAATTTAATAAAAAAAAAATTATGACTTTTAATTTGAAATTCTTGTACGATAAGTTGTTTCTTTAGGCTCTTAAGGTTTGTACTGTCACCTCGACATCGGATACCGTAACGTTGCGATTTGAACAAACTAAAATATTTTAAACGTTATTTTGAGTGGAGCTCGGCTTTCCTTAAATACCCAAGGTTTGTTACAGACAGGTAGGTTCGTACGTGCTTACATTTCTTAGCATTTTTCTTATTGTCCTTATATGATTTAATGTATAAGTCGAAAATGAACCCATAAAAGCATAACCTTTAGTTATAATCTGTAAAAAGATCGGACAAGAAGGGATCGTTTTCAAATTTTTTTACTGATTTAACAATTATTATTTGACATATTATAACCTAATGAGTATAAATAGAAATGTTACATGATTTATTGTAGTAAAAATAGGTATTAAATTAATAACCCAAAAATATTTAAATTAAAAAAAAATATTACATTTTTAACATCGTGAAATTGAAATGTTAATATGACTGTAAAATCTAATTGTAATTTTAATTATTACCAAATATTTAACAAATATACATTCAGAGCTACATTTTAAGCAAGATTCTTATAACACATATGCAAAATATACAATCACTTTCTACGCAACTCAAATCAAATGACAAAAATTCAAAAGTAAAAATCATTACGGTTGTCTTGACGTAGGTATTCATTCGATCGGTCTGGTTACAATGATTGCAACATAATATTTTCAATCACGTCATATTATACAGTTCATAACGCCAGAGCTTACTAATAAACTGCCGAGAAAAATAAACCCAACATCAAGTTCTCAATTAATAAACCAAATTCCTTTCTTTATAGAACTATCGGGACGATTTGTATGATAAGCAGTTGAACCTAAGCACACACAGTATACATTTACGGTGATGAAGTAAAAATTGAATTTATATTCATATTGTGACCTATATACAGTGCTGGCGCGGAGTTTCACGGGTCCCGGTGCGACTTTTTTTTTAAAGCGCTGGGCCTTTTTTGCAGGCATATACTAGATTATGTATATAGAAGCGGATTTAATGGAACAAAGTTCTTTAAAAACTATCCCGGAGTGCCTTAAATTTTTTATGTACCGTACACATTGCAACGGCATAAATGAAAATAAAGTGTACATTTTCACTATTCTATGCCATAAGTTCTACAGTTATGGCAAAATAAACTATCAAAAAGTGCGTACACTTTGGGGTAACCGGCCGTGTTCAAGGTTGGTATAAAAATATATTATTCTTAAACGGAAGAATAATTAAGTCACTTTTCGGCACTTATTATTATTATCCACTATAAGTATTTTAGCAAACAATATTAATAGATTAACATAATTATTATGTAAGCTTAACTTAAGTCAAAACGAGATTGGTGAGAAATATTTAAAAGCTTGCTCTTTGTTCGGTTCAAGTATTAGCATTTTAAGTGCCACCGTACTTTCATAAAAAGCTGTAATTATGGATGCAGTTTGTTGATAAAACGTTGACCCACACCTTGTCCTTGTACAACGGAATCTAATGAACATATATAATATGTAAATGAAGGAATACAGCAACACGAGTTTCGTTATTTTTAAAGACTTGTTGATTACTAAACATGTCATATCTTTAATTTTTCTCGATGCGGTTTACTATCACTTATATCGCAAATTCTGTAAAAGTTTAAAGGCAGTTCTTACACTTGATTTCATTGTTGATCAAACACCAATCGTTTATTTTCCTGTTTAGTTGTGTATATATGTATGTATAAATATTCCTATTGACTGTTATTTTATCGGAAATATCACTATTGCGGCTTTTTGGTCCGGACTAAAACCGTAGAAACCCAATTTTGCGTGATCTGTAACGTCTCTGCTAGAATGCATTACCGCCAAATCCTGCGTAAAGAAAATCAATTCAGCCGTCATCGGACGTCAATCTCTGCTTTGTCTCTAAGATGATCAGACCTATTCAGGCCGACTTACGCCCTACTATAACCGTATGCGTAGACCCCGACTTAGACTTGACACCACAGGTTGGGTGTAGTGAACATATTCAATCAACCCACCCGTATCGGAAGCCGCATACAGTGGCAGGCTTCTTGTTAATATTTTCCCGTCACATTTTTGAAGATCAAAACCACAATATAAATTTAAACCACTCAAGCCCATTGTGTTCGTTCTCCTTAACCCCAACAGTTAATAATCAGTAAATCGTAATCGTCTTCATGAAAATTACAACCGTAACGGAACTCCATTTTGTTAACCTTAATCCGTTGTACCTATAAACGGTAAATGATAACTTTCTATATAACTCGCGTGAAATTCATGTGTGGATATTGAACGTTAGAATACGCACAGTTGACTGAGTTCGTAGTTCCTCCTTAAACTTTAAATATGCCTAAGCGTATGTTTTTAAACTTATTATTTTAGTCTTATGAGTAAAAACGTTGTACTCATAGCAATTGTCTAAGTTGGTAAAATTAGATTGTATTATTAATTAAAAACGCTGAAATCGTTATGAAATTTTAGTTCAGTCAACATATTTCAAGAAACTTACAGTACGTGTCTTCTATTAGTTTGTCGATTGTATCTTGCTTCAGCTTCGAGTTCCTTTTGCCCATGCTTTCTTTTTCTTATCTAAACGTAGATGTAAAGGACCAACCTCCTTGCATCTGATGTTACTAGATTATAGTCGCGTTACTGAAAAATTGAAACATATAATGGATTAGCATAGTGTACATCTGTAATACTTTTTAAAAAATATGGTCATAAAACTTGTATCTTCAGCATTTTGTAAATGGAAGTAAGGGAAATCAAGTTTAATGCTTTATAGATATGATAAAAATAGATAATAAATCTTGTATGAATATTTTTAATTATTTTTAATAATCCCAAAACGTAATAAGCATAACAAATTAATTGATAAAAAAGTTTTTTTTAAAATTATTTTCATTTTTTAATTGCTGTTTTAGAGAAGTGCATGTTTAACAAATCTGAAATTTAATTAAAAATATAAAAATATTTAATTATCTAAGCCATTCATCCGTGTATACAATAAATAATTGAATTAATGCCCATTCAAACGCACCGTTATTAAAAAAACGAAAATATTTACCAATATACGTATATATTTACCCTTTTATTATATTATTTTATTTTTCGTTTATAGATTATAATAAAAAGTAACTAGAAAAAAATATAATTTCTGATATTTTTTCAAAATTATTAGCCAAAGTAGACACGATCTATTAAAATAGTGCCGAGGTGTATTAACTTGCAAGATTCCGATTCCTGTTTATTTTAGTTGATTCAAGATAACGAACATTTTGCATTGTTCATACGCAATTTTCAATAACAATAATTCCGAAAAAATTGGTCAAACTTTGACTACGTTACATCAAAAATTCTGTAGTTAACTAAATACAATTTTGTATCCCTAAGAAATATGGTGTTCGCATTTGAAAAAAAACAAAGTTTGTATAGCCTATTCAGTTGGCACGAAAAAAAAAGTTATAGAAAACATAGGTTTTATGCGTGTTTATTACCAAAAAAGAGAGTGAGGATGGTTAAAAAATCACCGTGTACATGATAAATGAATGCAAATTGGCTAGTTTTATAGTTTTTTTTTTTTCAAATTACATTTTCGGTTGACGCACTTTATTCCTGAGAGCTGTTTACCGTACTTTAATCACCTGATAGATTGACGGAGAGTTTTAATTATTTAAATCAAAGAATGATCCCGACATTTTTAATAATTTGATATGATATAAAAATATAAAGTCAATTTTCCAATCAATCTTATTTGTTACACGTATTTTCCAATCGTAAAAAAAAAAATAAAAATAATTGAGTTTGCTTGATGCAATAATTTTGATGTATAGTTTACGAGTACTGAGAAAATAACTGTTATGGTTGATCAAATGTACACACCGATGCTTTGAATATTATAATCTTATCTTTTTTCTTAACAAATAAAATAACCAAAAAGCAATAAATAAAAAAAAATTTACATATTAAAAATTGCATATCTTTAATTTTCTGAATATGTATATCAAAAGTAACATGTAAAATATAAAAATCAATATCTTTTTTAATGCATGAGTAGTTGAACGTGTATGACATTTTAATTTATTTATATAATCAGGTTTATGTTTGACTGTTTTCAAGTTATACGATTCGTAGTTTTCTGTTAATAATTTGGATTTTACTATCTTATGATAGAGAGGGAATATAAACATAAATATCAATTAACGAAACAGAAGTCAAAGATTCACATAAACTTACCAAACTAACAAATTGTATTATGACTATGAAAGCGAAAAGAGTAGTAAAAGACAATTGATAAATGTTATTTACACCTTATAATTCTTAATAATACTTCAATTAATGAGATTAAAAAAAAGTTATCTTTGCATAAAGTAAAACATTTAAAAGTTGTGTACAGCACCGCTATTGTGACGCTAATATTTTTCTCGAGTTCAATGCACTTGAAATATAATTAAAATTAAATATTTTAATTAATAAGCTGAAGTAATAAAATAATTAGAGAACTTTGTGTTAAGTTATTTCTTTTCTCCATCCAAAATAATTTTTCATAGTCTTAAGTATAAATATGATTACAGGAAGTAATAGCAAATGTATTTACTTTTTACTAAAACTATGTGTCTATAACGATTAAGAGTTAAAATTATAGTATAACTTTTAATAATTGTTGAAAAACTTTAGAAATATAAATATTTATAGAGTCGGTGTATTGTTCTTATTGGTAAATAATCGTGTGTCAAAACATGATTAAGACATGAAATTGTACAACGTTTAATATGCGTACAAATATTTACGGAACGCTAACCTGTTTTTGTATCAAATATAAAGTACTAGTGTTTCGGCTACAATTTAGTTTCTGGGGTGAGTCGAGTTCATTTGATGGATTGATAATTATGCCACTGACCAATGTGAAAAGTACGTTTTTCTTTTTTTTTCATTTGATCAATGATAATTAACTAGTTGAAAATTGTATTTTATAGCGTTCCGATCGGTTCGCTGATCAACGCGGTGATGAATATTATTTAAAGACTAGATTAAATTTCTTTTTCCAGGCAATTTATAATGCGACAAGTTAAAATGTTTCACGTTAGAAATAGAAGAGGAAAACGGTTCTTGTGTACAACGCATCGTTGAGTACTGATCATAATCATATTACTTGGAAAATTAGTATTTTTTTGCTCCGATACGGTTTTTCATTCTATTTTTGGCCAAGTGAAGTTACCGTTATGTTCGAGTCCACCGTTTAAACGCTACAAGATAAAATTCACGAGTGGACGATTACGTCAAGGAGTTAACACTCGCACAACATTATTTCACGGGCATTGGACTCGTGATGCGGTGACCCATTGTGCACTCGACTTGACCGTTTTACCGTTCTCCCCTCCCTCACCCCTCGCATCGCGAGCTGTGACGTGATGTGTGTACCTCGTCGTCGTACACGTCGTCGATCTAACCATTTATAACAATACTACGCACCCGGTGCCGACCGGATAAAAAGTCGCGAGAATAGTTTACCTTTCGTTTTCGGGATATCGTGCGCACAGCGGACTCGGAGCAGCACCGCGTTACTTCCGTGTGCTTCGGGAAAAGTGTCGGCAGGAGAGACTCAACCGGAAACGGATCGGCGGCGGTGGAGTAGAACGGGACGGGCAAATCGTCGCCGAGAGTTAACCCTCACACACACACACACACGCGCGCGCGCGCACTCACACTGCAGGGACGCTCACGTGAGTATACGTCGCGGGGCGCAACAATGCGTGACTGGTGTACCGGCACACTACGCACGGCCGTCGTCGTCGTCCTCGTCGTCGTCCTCGTCGTCGTCCTCGTCGTCGTCGTCCTCGGTCGGGCACCGGAGCGTACCGCCGTCGTGTGCTCGGCGCGAAAGTTTGGCTGCTAGGCGCGCCCTTGCGCTACCGCCCGCCGCCGCGTGTTTCCCCGTCACGTACACACGTGCGCGCGACATCGTCCCTGCACGGTGTACCGTTTGCCGGCGACGACCGGTTGCACACGACATTGTACGAGTTAGGTCCTCTTGAACACGATACGGCCGTGGCTCTGGACCGTAAATGTTTTGTATACGATCTGAATACCAACAACGGTTGATTGCCAGGTAAATGTTTCATTTTAGAAACCCCACATGGGTAGATATCATGATCGGTCGATGAAAAAACGTCGGTCTTTTATATTCTCTTTTTGTGTGCAAAAATTAACGCTTTCGGAGAGGAACAAAAAAAAAAAATCTTTCTTCGAGAAATAACTATATTCCAGTTTATAAGTTTCTGAATAGTCTTTTCAAAATTGAATAAAAATAAGCAACCCTTCGTCAGCGACAAAAAACAGTTTAAACCGTATAAACCACTCTGCTCTTTTCATCATTATGTTTATTTTAATAACTACATCATATTATTCCTATTTAACTATGTGTAGACTTTTTTTAATTAACAAACACACATGTTAAACCATATTTAACAGTTGTCAGTCCTAAGTGGTCATAAAGTGGGAAGAAATATTTGTATTTGTTATAACCTTTATTCTTCTAAAAATGTACATAATATATCAAATATTTCTTTTTCATGACGGAACTTACGTTATAAGTACAGGTATATTTTTTTTTCTTGACCCATATATGCATACCCATGGGTTTTTTTTCCCGCTGTATCTCATGTGGGATCTTACTTTTGTCCCCACGGACGGTTACAGTCCGATCGGTAACGGTTAACATACATTTTTCACGATCCAATATCGAATGCTGTCCAATCAAAGAAAAGAAATCCAACAAAAAACATCAAAACAAACGACAGTAATTGAGCGTAGAAACAAAGTTTTAAGGTTTCTAATACATTGAAATAAATAATTATAGATTTAATAGAGTCTATAATGATTAAAACTAAATTTCATAAACTTTAGTATACCAAATATAATTATTATCGTTTTAGACCTACTGCATGGAAATAAAATTACTTGAATATAATGAATAAGACATGTGTGATATTGAGATTAAGTCAAATAAATGCTGCCCAAAAATAATAAGTCACTTATTAGTATTACTTAAATATAAGTTTCAAATGTTAAAATAGTCTAAGTTTCTAGAATACTCATGTTTTAAGAACCATAATTGAAGATCAAACATCGAAAACAATGATGAACAATTTTAATTTTTATACCTTGTAATCGTTTCTTCTTTAGTTTTCTCAAAATAGATTTTTTTTTAATCATTCCCTTTTTACACGATCACCGTACACCGTGGTTCTCCGCATCAATCGGCGGTGCCTCTCAACGGAACCACCCCCGCGTGCCGCGGAATTGTTATACGCTCAACTCGGAAATCATTTAGAAAATACCGACCGTCGACGCGGCCGTGTACAGGGGTTGATCGTTTTCGGTACAACACGTGCGCATCTCTGTTCGTCAAGTTTTACGGCTAACGCTCCCGAACGATAACACACGAGTATGCATATGATTCTTATCGAATAAATCATTTAAAAATGCAACCACCCCCCTCCATCCCGTTCCAACGCTCTTGTACCGTTATTATTATTGTTGTTGTTATATTATTACAGTAGAAGCAGCAGCAGAAGCGTACTACTCCGTGCATGCCGCGTCTACGCGATAACCATGTCACGTGTAAACAGAAGTTAATGCTTTCTTGCGTACAAGAAAATATATATATATATATATTATAATATATTATACTTTCGGGTTTATTGCAGTAGTTCTTCTTAGATGTGTTTACCTTCGCTCGGGAAAGCGCGCCGCTCACATAAAACGATACGCGACGGAATTCGAATTATTTCTCGAAACCCGAAACGAAATACCTGCCCCGTATATGTTTTTATCGCACGGCGGCAGAAGGGTTGCAATCCCGTTAGGCTCCCGTTATTCCCAAACGGTTCATGTTCCGCGAACAATACAAGTAAATACGAATTTTTTTTTTTTTTTATTGTGACAAATGCCCGAGGCAACTATGGGCCATTGGATACAAAAATACATAGTATTTACATTAATAATAGATAGGTTACATTAAATATGGTAGATACATTATACTTATAATATATATTAAATTAAATTTCTTTATGAAGTTCTGTGTCCCTTAGGAATTTGAGAACGTTGGTTGTATCGATGTTGAGGTTTTCAGCGGTAAATACGAATTACTTGTCGGGCTTCGACGAACCACGACAAAACAATGTGCGTCTTTAAAAGTCAGCGATCGTCTCGCGAAGGTTTTCGTACAGATCCCCGGTGATACCGCAAGGTGGATGACACGTCGTTCATTGTACATACAGTGGTATGTTTTGGACGATTTTTCACACGGTGTCCCACATTTAATTAGGTAGTTTTGAGAAATCGTTTTAAGAATTGTTTATTGACGAAAAAAATAACGAAATTGAACTTATTTATTTTTTTCAAATTACTATATTACGTAAGCATACAAAAAATTTGAAATTTTCAATACTGGTATACGGAATAATAGGCGTGTTGGAGTTTATAGTTAATAACGATTCTGAGTACTAATGTTTATTTAAAATATTACGCAGGTACATGTAGCAGCAATAATATATAGCCTATAATTGCAGCTGTTTACTCTAATACTAAAGCTAATAACTAGTAACTTTTTTTTTTCTTTAGAGTTTAGAAATGGAAAACATCCCACTAAAATATGCCACTGGGTACAACGCTAGTATTTCTATTTCACCTAAAGCATTGTCTTCCCAAATAGTGCTGCGCACCGGCTCGGAAAACGTTGCAAGTGGTTTCCCGCCCACTGACTGTAAAATTGAATAAAAAAATAGTTTATAACAGTTTTTGCTCTACCTTTATAACCGCACGTGGAAATACGAATAATAGCAGCCATAGCCATTTGCGATTATAACGGTATGGCTCAACGCCTGAGTATAATCTAATATTATTTATTTACTGTCACGTAATATACACAATATATTTTATGACTAGCTCGCCTCGAAACTTTAACACCGAAACGTGTTTACGCATTTGGTGCACTGAAGTTGTAGCGCTATCGGATACACGGAGAAATTCCAAAAGAATAACCGCGTTCACCTTGCCGACGTTTCTATAATATTATTACGTGCGTTACGAGCCCGACCCGATCACCGAAACGAAACTCGTTTAATCATGACTTACACGTTCACGCCCGGAAACCCATAGCACCGCATGCGTGTTTTTAGAATAACGTGCTCGTGCTGGGTACGATTCAATTGTTATCATCGCATTACAAGCGTAGCCGCCTGGCAGCTATTAATCCCTCGGTTTAGAAAAGAAAAATCCATATGTCTCTTTTAATTTTTGAAAAACCACTCAATGTCCGTGGAAAAAATGCAATTTAACTGAACCGTGGCCATATTGTAATGTTATTACTCCCTTCAGATTCGAAATTATACAAATGGTGATTGAGTAATACGGATGAATCGAGATTTTTTTTTCTTCGACCCGAACGTCGCGTTTGGCCGCATCGACGCAAAAGTTTTGTTTTTATTCGTTTCGGTGTCCTTTTTTTGGACGCTGAAAGTATTAAACTTGGCCAGACGATTGATTTATTCGAAAGCTAAACTTTTTCGACAGTTATACGTGTCTTGGGACGGTTTTTCAATGATATTGTATTTTTAACGCACATGTTATTGAATTAAATAGATATATGTTTTGTGATATTTTAATTACCTATAAAAACAAAGATCCTACTGATTACACTTAACGCTTACTAATTGCTACACTCCAGATTCCTATTCAACCTTTTCTGAGACGGAGAAACGGTCGGAGAATTGGATAAGCCTTATAATTTGATCGCGTAATCGCGTTAAAAGGTTTCTTATAATAATACGAAAAATGGTTTACGATGGACCAAGCCCTCACCAGAAATATTAATTTAAAGACAACTGGATAAATAAAACATTATTTTCCCTTTATACGGACTATTTTGGACTATATACATTTTTTTTTTATTATTACTTTCCAGTTATAAAATACAATCCATTAATATCTTTATACATGTATGAAATCAATATAAATATATAGGTCTGTTATTTTTTATACATTTTTTATACATTTTTATAAATTTTTTATACATTTTTATAAATTTTTTATACATTTTTTTTCAAAGTAAAAAATAAAATAAACTATGTACATTATCTTTCGGTTTCATGTTTTTTTTCCTTTCGACTGTAAACCGATTTTTAAGATGATTTTGATAGACTTCGCTTATAGAAGATAAGACATAGGTTAATTTTTGAAATATAATTTAAAAATATTTCCTATTATACTATTATATTGGATAAAATAAAATTAAGTAAACTACAATTAAATCTGTTTTAACTCTGGATTTTAAAAGTTAAAAGGTAATATGTAATAAATTAATAAGATAACTTGAAATATTTATGCATAAATGGCTCAACGTTAAAAAAAAAAATTAATAAGCTTGTAAGCCGAATATTGACAAGGTTTGAAAATTAAAAACAAAACTATTAGTTTTGTGTGAAAAATATTGTATTAACCTGTATGGTAAGAATAGTACATTTCTCCGACAATTGAAGGTTCGTCAAAAGATCAGTGATAGAACACTATGTACAACACTATAATAATATTAGGTACGACATGTAAACGTTTAGAATTATAATAGCAATTTAACAAAATACAATAACTGCAGTACAACAATCAAAATCGTAAAACATCAAATGTACTGTTTGTCTTTTGAAGGACAATGACAATTAGTGTTTTCCGCAATATTGTCGGATTCTTTTACGATTGCCGGAGTTGGATTCATCATTGTGGTCGATTCCGTGTTCTTTGACTTATCGAAATACTCCGGCAAACACGTTTTAGTGGGCTTGAATTGAGAATAGTTGGGTGCAGGCGGCTTGCAGGTCGTCGTGCTTGAGGTTTGTTGCCGGGTGGTCGTAGAATCTTTGCCATACGCCGAATCTCCCAGCCTCACGGACGACGCGTTGATACCGCCGATCACGTAAATATTGTTGATCCTGCACGATATCTTTTGCACTAACGTGGAGTTATCGATTCCGGTGGAAAGCGCACTTATTCCGTTCATCAACTTCTCCATGTACTCGGTGGAACCGTCTGTTTCGGGACAGGGTATTTCCATTTCGGATACCCGGTCGTTATTGTTCAATTTCATTCTGAAAAAATGTATAGGTATTTCTTTATTGTCTACTGTTCGGGATTGCGAGAGCAATCGACATTGACAATTTGTTATCAATTTCGATTTCGATTGCAATCGCAATCGTCGCGTGTTGGGCAACGGTTATGTCGATTATATCACAGCGATGTCGCCGATTTCGCGAGAGTATCATACAGTTATACAATAACTAGAGCTTGAGAATTCGAAGAGATTTCATGTTTTTCAATAATCGTTCAAAACATAGCCAAGTTAATATAGAAATTTGTTTCATACCCAACCAAGTTTATATTTAAATTATTTATATGCATATTTGATATATTATTTTAACATATTTGACCTTATTTGATGCAAACATGTAAGTTTTATATAAATATAAATATTTTGTAAAAAAAGAAAACATAATCTTAAGTAGGTTTTTGGACCTGAGAAATTGGTTTGATGGTTTTATATGAAATAAATGTATAACATTTGTGTTTTGTGTTTTCCTCGCCGGTCAATCAGGTTGTTACTATATTTAAACTTGAAATCAGGGGGAAAAGAATCAAATATAAAAAACAAATATATGTTACTACAAGTTTTTCTTTTACTTCAAATTACAATATATAATTTTTTAAACATTATCAAGATATTACAATGAAAAGGTCTTATTATATTATAAATTTTAATTTTTTTTAATGCATATTTTTAAACCATATTTAGTGATTTTTTAGGACATAATTGCATGAATATTTTAAGGTTTTCTAGGGCATAAAGTCCCTAGCCCTAATAACTATTTCTATAAAATAAACTATGAATAATGTTAATAATATAGTACAATAATATAATAAACGTACTTAATGTAGTCGTCACCAATTGGACGACCAACAATCGTGCAAAACAAATAACAGGTAAATACGGCGCAACACAACCACGAACGTGAGGTTATCATCTTTCGATTACGAACAAAAAATCATTAAATATTAATATCATTTTATCGAAAAGTAACCACTGGAAGATGCTTTCAAATACGGTAAACAAATAATGTTTCCATTAGATACAGCTTTGAAACCAACGAATAAGTATTTGTAAAGCGAATCGAATATCAACAAAACAAGCATACGCGGATACTGATCAAATCTTAAAATCAAATCGTACGCATATTATAATATTATATCAAACGTTAAATAGTTTCTCAAAATTATTTCAATTTGCGTTACAATATACATGTTTTATTTATCGTTCATGTATCAGTTCATATTTGTAGTAGATACATGTATAATATCTGGAAAAAAACAATTTAATATAGAGGCTCAATGTAATTTAGAGTTTATTATTAATACGGATAATTCTATCGCGTAAATTTTCTCCGTTCGTGAAGTACTTTAGTATAAAAATAAAATAAATTCTACAAAACCTTTATATTCTATCTTAATATAATGAGAAGATTTTTTATTTTTTTTTTTTTTAATTTTATCGATTTTTTTAGTTTGAAAACATATTTTTTGATATTAAGAAGTCCTCTATTGAGTGTACCTAAATTGATCTCAAATACATTATTTAATAATCATTGTCTACGCAAGACGTAAGTTAGATTCAAACGATTTGTCGAAGTAATAAAATCACCGTGTAGAATAGGTATCTAAATATAATAAAAAAGAAATTATCATAATATTGTATTATCATTAGGTAAGCACTGAGCACTCCATAAATACGACAAGACGATACCATTTCAGTGTCAAATGACGCTAGTGTACAAATATTGCCTGTACGAAACGCCGTTCGACGATTTCTGAAGCGATATAGTCGCATCATTAAGTAGTGAAGTCACTTGCTTTTCAAATCCAAGCCCCGTATTAAATACGTGCGGAAAGTGAAATGTGCTGTGGGATTTTGTTCTGTTGGATAGTCATAATCGAGTTCCTATCGTTAAGGATATTATATTATATCTACCGACAGAAAAAATCGTTCGAAATTCAAATAAACTCGTAGCTGGTGACAGAAATGATAATTCTAAATCGGCGCCAATTTATGCTAATCAGCGCTCCATTATCTTTTTAAAAACTCAAAATACTGTGAAACCTGTAAATAGCAGACAGTCACTGGACCAAAATAATTGTCCGTTATAGACAATACTCAAGGTAACAGTTTATAATCTTAGTTCTAAAATGAAAAACAAACATTGTTGTTTCGACAAAGTGGAAAACATAATGTCAAAATCACCTAACCGTAAAAAACGTTTTGCCTTCGACACAAAAATGTAATATGGTATGTTGATACGGTAATATATTTTATTAATAAACTGCGAGTTGTAACCTGTACTCACGGGCGACTGTTATGGGGGAGGGAGGGTAAGGAATTTGTCCCTCCCTTAGAAAATAATATGAACTTGTTATTAATTATGATACATTATTAATATTATTAATACTTTATTACATGAAACAAAGAAACTTACAGTTCCTATTTACCGATTCCAAGATAGATATAAATTTGAGTATATTTAATGTACTGTTTTCCTTTTTTCACCCGTGCCCGCAAGCTATTTATCCATTAAACCATATTATAATAATACATTACCATCACGCATGATCACCAAGTGGTCAAGGTCAAACTTGTATTCATATAACTTATAAAATGTTGACGAATAATTATTTCGAACATCCGTCCAAATAAACAGACACGAGAGCCCGGTATAAATACATCTCGTATTGACTCTCGCAGCGTGCAGCCGCTCATCATTTGCCGACACCGCGCGCGCGTCGTGACTAATACCGATCGGAGGATGAGTTTTCTCTTTTGGGAAACGTGTACTTAATCCGGCTCGTCGAACCGCCGACGTATAAATAGCTAATCGTGGACGAGAAAAACTGTTCATTGAAAATTTGTTGTGTGACGATAACGGTGTCCGCGCTGTCGAACGACGACGGATTAATTCGTCTGCGAACAACAATCTCTCATCATCACGGCGAAAAGAAAAACGCAAAAACGGTGGAACGGGCACCGAACATTTTCGGCCTACGCGTGCCGGTCCCGCTCGGCTCTGTGATTTTCCAGTGACGAGCACGCCTGACGCAGTGCATTGTTGCAATCGCCGTTGCACTGGCACGCAACGATATAGCTGCAGTAGTGACCTTTGCATTTTTTCCCTCGAGCATCGCATTGCAAACGTACCCGCTCGCGACGACGACGGCCGTTCATCCTCTCACGATATCTGCGTCTAACGAGCATAATAATCATAATATCATCGGTCATCACCTTTCCGGTTCGTTGGAATTTTTATTCCACAGGTTTCTCGTAGACGAAAGTGGACAACCTCCGCGTGTTCTACACGTCACAGATTTGTTTCGATGAAAATGATTTGCTTCTGCGTGGAACACAATATACACTGCATTGTAAGGCTTTAGGATCATTTCGTCGATCGATCAAGGATCTGAACGGATTACGCGCTGATTGGGAATTAGTAATTTTTCGCTAAACATGACGGACACTAACATATTAGGTGTTACCGTGATGTAGCGCTTATACTGCAATTTCCGATGAGCCTTTCTAATACTTGACGTGTCGACGACCATGACGTTATAGTGTAAAGTTATACAATACTATTAGCTGCGAATATTATCCGGTCTCGGCTGGGAGATATTTTTCCATTTTCGACTGGAGCAATATTACTATTTAGATTTTAAAATAAATTTTGAAATGAAAAAACGGCAAGAACATCGTGTATCGTTATGATATTTATTTTATTTGTTTATACAAAATCAATTAACATGTATTATACTTACATCGATCGGTCATTAGTAAAATCAACATATATTAATCGCAGAATACAATTTTCGCAAGAAATCAAGTGTTATATGAATGTATACGTCCAAAACTCAGTGCCCAAAACTATAAAAATAGACCATTCAAAATGCAATACCCTGACACCTAGTAAATACCTTCAACATTCCAAATGAAACACTATTATAGACTTTCAGGTGCACGCTGATTAGTCAATTGATAAGTGAGTGGTTTGAATTTGATAGGTATAGATTAGATAATGTACAATAATAAAAAAATACACATCAGTATAATTATAAGTATACCGTAGTTGTATGATCATAACCGAGCTGCGATACGATGCGAAATGACGATCTCGTAAACAATAAGTCCGTGTATATTGTTATGTTGTTGAATGTCGTTTTTGACTTCAACGCTTGAGTAACGGGAGCTTCATAATTTCTGATGATAGCTCGACCTCATTAACTACGACAGGGCTCAAAAGGACTTATAATGGCAAAAAAAAAACAAAAGAGGACTATATTATGATCCCTATACCTTACACCTTACAATACAATATTATTACTAATTATACATTATAATGTTTGACTCGAGTTTAACGCGTATTTGTTATTGTTTGTATAATACTAATTCTCAGAATTATCTACCTCTACGATCCACCACCGCGGACGTGCGACAAAACCTTATAATTGATAATATGTAATTATAAAATAATGCAATCATTTTTTTCAAAATATTTTTATAACAAATTCATGACAAATTAAAGTCACATTTAATGACGACAATTTCGTTGCCAAATGAGCTTTTCGGAAAAATAGTTACGAGGTCTAAGTCCATATGCGCCTCCCTCTACAAACTTTGAGCCCTGTATCACACTCGGCGAAAGAAACGAAAACATCAATCCATGAAATAAATCTCCATGAGTGTCATTGGAGGGGGTGGGATCAGCGGAGAGTGGTGGTTTTTTCCCCAGGCTCGGACTTAGCGAATCAGACAGGAACAATTATATTATTAACACGATAATGCGCACGCGCGTGCTCACTTTTATGGATGTACGCCGGCTTTTGATGAAAAAGCATCGTCTCCGCGACGACGAAAAGTTGCCGCGAACCACCGACAACGCGCGCAGTAATTAACAATTCCGTTTGTTATACGAGGGCGCGGGTATACCTGCAGCGGGCTTAACCGAGTCCCGTCCCTGAGCCCCGGCGTGCACGGGGAACGACTGTTCCGGATTAACGCTAACGATTAATAATATAGTGTGTGTCCTTATGCCTTACGCACGGTCCCTACCGGCTGCAGTATCCTTTTGATGCGTTCGCTCGCGCTCGTCGTGCGATTTTTACATCCGCGCAAAGTTGCCGCACATAATAAACACACGGCACGGTAATAATATCCAGTACGTCGGTTTTTTGTAGTGGGCCATTGCTCATTTGTTACTCATATTATTTCCGATGTCATCGTATCCGATCGCTGATGAGTTATATCCGGTAATACATGTTAAGGATTTCGCTGCCTTAACCTCGCTGCGCGCTCCGTTCGCAAGCACTCGGTAAGATATAGCGCTACGCTTCGGGACGAATCATGTAGTCAACCCTTACCTAGGATTTATACAAATCTAATACTGTTCAAGAGGGACACGGCGCTTTGCGTGCGATACCGTGATCCTTAAACGTCGGTTCGCTAGTGGATCGAATGTATGATATTGGTCGATCGCGATAAAATAATGATAAGGCAAATGCGCTCGCCCGCCGATCAAGACGAGACCCATCGCCGGGTACCAGTCTGCGAGCCGCCGTCGTTCAAAACGAATCATTTATCGGCCATTGAGCTAACTTAATAATTATTTGTAAAATAATCTATAATCATTTAAATAAAACAAAAGAAAATTGTTTTTTATCCTTTAATACAGTCCTAATCGTAACAAATATAAATAACAAACTTGGCGACGTGGCTTTCGATTTCACGCGTGGTCGTACGCTCGAGACGGTCATCGTTTTCCGCGGCATAAAACGCCGAGCACCACGAGACCAATACCGTAGAGCGCTCGCGTTCGGACGACCTGAAATCGGTAGTAATTTCGTGGATATTGCAATAATTACAGTATAATTGAATTGCAGTACTGTAAACAGTGTTGTACGGCGGCGCGGTATCACCAACAATGAGACTTGAACGCGGTGCGGGTAAACGTTTTGACTTTTATACGCGTTTCTCGTCGTAATCATAACCTCTACATTTGTTTTTCAAAGTATCGCATTAATAATATAAATACCGCGTTCCAAGATCAACGTCTAGAATGGTGCGTTTCGTATCGAAACACAAAGATTAAACAAGCCAACGCGCCGTTTAACGTAATAAACAGTTTTATGTCTCACGACCGCAGCGCGTAGGCAGGTAAACGTCTTTCCGAATGACGAATCCCCCATGAGCAATACGAGCAGTACACGAGAAATATCATACGATTCGCGTACCGGAAAACCGCCTCGTTTGTGCACAACTCTCGTATAGCAAAGCCTTCAATGTTTTCTCCGATTTGTTTACACCGTGATCGTACTGTACGCACCGCGACGCCAAATATTACACTAATTGTAAGTGCTCCGGTACGTTGATTAAGAAAAAAAAAAAACGTATACATGATGTATTATATTCACTCGTTACGGTCTACTGCTAACGACTGGTTTGTATAAATATGCGTTCACGTGACAACTTTAAATCCTACACCTACGTAATCGTAATGGAACGTCGTCGTCTGTGTGTGTGTGTGTGTGTGTGCGTGTGTGCGTGTGTGCTGTATAAATACGCGCAGCCGTATTACAATATTATACACGCTGATTTCGTTTTGTTTGGTTTAACTCTTATTTAAAATTCTGAACAAACGAGATAATTTGAGAACCAATTAAAAACTAAAGCGCTTTAACTAGTTGCTGCGAAAAGTGTAATATGCGTATAAATCAATCGTTACAATTTCCTGTGAACTTCGTAAAGATATTATACTTCCGAGTTATTATTTTTTTCTACAACTCGAAACAAAAAAAAATAAAACGTGAATAATAAAATACACAAAACTAACGAACGAAATAATCAACGAAATAGTGAAACATTGTATTGAATTATAACGTCTACAGATAGTTTAACTCGTTATGGCTCGGCAAAAATAATTCACAAAGTATTACCGAAAATGATTAAAACAGATTTCTATCGATAACCTTTCTTGCTGTTCGTGTACATACGTTTTATCTACGAAGAAAAGCTCATTCATATGTTTTGAGAATCATTTAAAATGTGCATACAATAACCTGATATAATTAGAAAGTCACTATTTTAGCTATACAAATGAACATGAGCAAATATATGTAACACAGAGCCATTTAAAATATTTTAGTTTACTATAATCAACTGTTTTGGTGACTTGGGATGTATTTCGTTTAAAACGAAGCCGGTACAGAGTTGTTTTAATTGTAATCGTTCGTTATAATATCAAATACTATAGTATGACATCTTGTAACGTTAACGTAAAATACATCCATGGCGTTACTGAATAGCATATTACGTATATTATATAATATATACGTTATAGCAAATGCTACTTCGTTCCGAAATCGTGTTTAATTTCAAGCCATAAAATTAATATGTTACCAAGAGCAATCCTTAACAGTGTAAAATACTATCTCTAGAGCAATGAAGATAAGTACATAACAAACTATTTACATAATACGCTTTTGTCGTAATGATGATAATAAAATATAATGGCATTTATTTTTAAAGGGAAACACAAAAATTCAATATGACTTAATTTTATTGCTTGTATATAAATATAAGTACATACCGTACCTCTTTAGTTATAATAATAGTACATAGTATGCCATACCCACGTAGTGATTGATGATCTGTATGTAATATTATCGAAAAATCGCGTTATAGTGGAGCGAGGATCGCTGCTGTAATGGTATAATGTACATAACCACTTGTCGGTATGACAGTTATAAGACATAAGTCAATATATGTATGATAATATTGTTATATTTTGTAACCGCGTATTTTTATACCTGATTGAAACATTTCAAACCAAAAGAAAATCGTATGGTCCTATAGAACTATTGCGTAAAATCGAGGATTAAAAACTACATATTATATAGCGCCATATTAATTATTTTGTTCAACATTAAATAAATATTTGATTTATGCCTTTATGAGTCTTTTTAAAACGTTGATTTTTTGGGGAGATGAAACCAATCGGGGAAGTTGGGTTAAGTCGGGCCACTGAATGTCGAGTTATTTAAGTCTTACAATACATGCGTTATATGTTATTTTTACATTTATTCTTTATACTTGTCAAAGAAGATAAGAAGTTTAAATAACATTTTTGAAAAGAAGAAAATCCTAGGGAACGTAGACGTAATATTTTCTCGAGTTATTTCAGTTCCAGATAGCACAACTGCACAGTACTCGTATGTATAGATGTAAAACAAACGTATTTTCATTCGATTAATTTTGATACCAAATTGAGAAATGTTTATAAAGGGTACCGCCTTATATTATTATACATACAAATATAGCAAAAACATAATTTATTAAACAAGCATATATTTTATTTTAAAATAAACACATTTACCATAACATGGAGAAAAAGAATAGGCTGTGAAATCCTTACTGTAAAAATATGTAAAAAAAAATTGGAAAATAGAAAATAATCGAAGTGTACAAAAAAAAATTATTTAAATGTAAAACGTAATATAAAAGGAATAATTCATATCTCACGGATTAGCAATAAACCGAAGATACGGAAAAACACATGTGAATCCTATATATCTGTTCTTTCTCATAGCTGTGAAAAAAAATCAAATTACATTTAGGAATATTTCACTTAAAATCTAGTTTATTCCTATCCCCTCCCCCCACTCTCCTCCCGAGGTTTGCTACATATTCTGCTTATAGTGAGAATATAACATTTATTACTGGAATAATGGCCAAAATATGAGATAACTTTTTTTTCACTCTCGGATTCAGAAATACTTCAAATTTCTCATTGAGTTGGATCAGAGTAAGCCGACTAATAATAATATACCTTCAACTATTTATACTCATTCTAAGAAAATAGAACCTTTTTTGGGAGGGATAGCATTTGAACAATTTTTAAAAATTTGATTGGAAAATTCGGGCACTTGGCCCGAAAAAGGTTCGCCTCCCCCGGACTATAACATACGAGACTCGCGCTTGAAATTTATTTGGGGTGGTTTCGATTGGCTGAAGATCGACTAAAATCTGCGAAACCGTACTATAATGGTTCGCTGGACATTGGAAATGGAATAACGATGATTTAAGCACCGTTTAACCGTATACGTATTACATTTGTTTAAATATTCTAGTCAGTGATGAAGACGTGGCTCGAGCTTCAAAGATTATTGAAATTTCAAAAGTATTGCCATAATATCAATCGCAACGAGTTTTCGATCCATCGTACGAAACCACACAGAACCGATATGCGAACAGTACCGAATGTATATATGTATACATACATCGTCACGAGAATGCCTGTAAGACTGATCGACTTTGGTTTTAAACCTGTCGACTAAGTTGCAAAATAAAAAAAAACCATAACGATATGACCTAGCTATTGGCCAGGATTAGAGCAGTTCGATGATTTCCAATCGCGTACGCTGAGAACAAATCGTTCGGTAAATATAGTTCGGAAACAATCCACGATGAATACGAACTACGGTGTTGTGTGGTCCTCCGTTCACTGCAATGCAGTTACTCGTATACGGTCACGCAATTTTTTCAGTTTTATTGTTCTTCAAACAATATTTTTACTCGAAAGAGTAAGAGTAGAAAATGTTGTTTACAGCTAAAACGCATAGCTGAGGATTTCCACCGAGTACAGAGTGATTTTTTTTTTATAAGGAAAATTAAAAATCGAAGTGTTCAAATTAAGCCAAACGCGGTAAAAATAATTTCACGTTTAAACAGTATACGATGTTTTGTTACTGCATTTAATTAAATAATAACGTCCACAATAACACATTCGAGTCATCATCTGTCATCTGCGCACGGGTCGATTTGTTACGGTTTTCTTCAGGCAATAATACATACTATAACACCATTGTTTTCTTTCGATTTACCAAAAACACTGAAAATGTTAACATTATTTAATATTACGATCAATCGCATCTTTGAAATGAATTAGAACAAACATTTTTTTTTCAGTTCAGGTAATTATAACATTTTAAAACCACATGAGATAGTAAAACATTTTAAAATTGATTCCTCATACGTATGTACCTACACCGTGTACAAAGGCCGCGTTACTCTTATGTACTTATATAGATTATTATCATAAAAAGATAATAGTGATTAGAAAAAAATTGTTACGCGGTAAGGTTGGCTTTACGGGGAACCGTATTGGTAACAGCAACATGAGATTAAAAACCGATGTTTCGTGGCAAACGGTACACGAATAATTGAATTGCCAGTAAAGTGTAATTTCAGTATTTTTTTCATTTTTTACCTCTACGTTTCCAATTTAAATTTAAATTGTATTCGACCAGCACATATATTTGAATGAATTTGTGTACTATATGATTTGTAGTACAAATACTATCTACGTGTACAAGCGATTCGTTTACAGTTTTTTTTTTTTTTCACAGAAAAAGCTATAGCACTTTTAGAATGGTGATATTTCTAACCGCCTAGGAGCACACTCTATACGGCGCACAATATGCAAATAATATTCAAAGCAGTTTTATTTTTTCAACTCTGTACGAGTGATTTCAAATTTGTAGCAAAACACAAAAAAACGGGAACAAACGGGGTAAACTTATCGCGCGTGCACGCTCGGCAACGTAACTATATAATAATATTGTCACACGCGTGTCCGTCGTTGCTGACGAATGAACATTATATTATCTCGTTGGTGCTCAATATACGTCATATATGATCGTAACATACAGGTGTCGATAATAAAGTATGGGCTACGTCGAGTGATCGGGCTGACAAGTCTCGTCAGAATCCAACGTAGGTCGCGAGATGATAGCGCAGTCATAGGTGATCATGCGTTTCGTCAAATTTATATATAAGTATTCTATCATAATAATATAGTTTTACTGGTGTTCAATTTTTTTCACGAGGCAAATACAATTATACGTGTAATAATATTAAAAAGTTTGCTAACAGCTGGTAGACTCCCAATGATTCGAAAACGTCTGTAAATCAAACTAAACAAAGTGTGAAACGGCGGTAAACTCTCTACAATACGAATATTTTTAGCCAGAACTTCTGTAATTTGAATTTATTTATTTAATATATGCTCGAATGGATCCAATTAAAAGTGTGGTTCAAATTACAAATTCGTATTTGGTAAGAAAATGTATAATATTATGGTAAAAAAAAAAAACGAATATGCTGCGATGTTATACTATCGTAGTTTTCTGCTTGTAAATTAATTTTATAATTTCCTAATTTGGTATTATCACTTTTAATCATATCATTTATCATTTATTGTAAGCCTAAAAAAATAAGCGAACAGTTGTCGCTATTGACTAGAATGGCCAAAAATTTGCTCCAAAAAAATAACTGATTATTTTTTAAGAAGTTTATATTTTATGTAATATCTACACCTAATGTACCTTCTATATAAAATAAATAAAATAAAATAATTTGTATGTTTAGCAATAAAAGTGTTCAACTATTCGCATGATTAACTTTTAACTCCCCCAATAACTCGAACAGTCGATAAATCGAAAACCTCGTTAAATCGAATCGTCTGCTCCGTCGCGTGAATTAAGAACTGCTGGAAGTGTACCTGTATGTTGTATAATATTCGTCAGACATCACTCGTGTGTTTAACCGATGGTTTACCGTACAAGCAGCTCTTATCATCGCGGGCACGTTAACAACATTATGATATGGTTTAGCCGAATATTATCACCCGGCTTCGCGCGGAAAAATCTTAGCCGGGACCGCAATCCCTTTTAAACTCGCCTTACTGTCTTCCCATCTGTAGTATTAGAGGCACTAATGCTATTTAAAATTTCAAGTTCACTCGTATTCTCGTTTTCGATACGTTGCGCTCAGTGAGTGTTATTTGAATTTCATACATGACAAATTATAATTTACACGGGCTGTAATTAACATAAAATTATTACCTATTCGAAAAACGTGAGGCGGTTCTTATGTGTTTTTTTGTGTTCGTTTCGCGTCGCGTAACGCGCCGTGTGTCTGCGAGTACTGTAAATCAACGCACTACAAAAACAATCCAAATCCTCCGAAAAATCCGGAACGACCACACAAACCGGTGAAATTATATTGTATATATAACATGATCCACCGGCGTATTTATAATTGTAATACGAAACCGAGAGGGGCTTTGGCAAACAATTTCTGAAATTAATTCGTCGCGATGTTTCCGTAGTAATGGAAACGTTTTCGACCATGTTCACGTATAGTTACGGATCGCGAGATATAACACAAAAAATAATAATAAAAAAAAAACGAAGAAATATAATATAATATAAATTATATGTCGTACGTACACACACACACACACACACACACACACATAAGCACGAGTGTACGCATGTATGCGGACAGTTTTTCTACACGCCCGGAAAAAGGTCTCGTCTCGTAAACTTTTCAAATTTGTTTTTGGATACTCGCAAAATGACCATCACGTACACCGACCAGGTCGCCACGTGCCGCGGTCTGGGATGTTTTTGGAAATTACTTTTTCGGTAATTTCGTTAGTTAATACAATACAATAATATATACCATCTGTGTAAATGTCACGAGATCCGTGAACCCGCACGACCACTGCAGCCACCGCACCTGGACTCGTTCGGTTAGCCGCGCGGGTACAACGATTATAATAAATAATAATATAATATCCGCACGTTACACGTAAATCGAAGTGATTTCTTTTTGTTTCCTCGTCGATTCGCCGACACGGTTTCGACGACGACGACGACGTTTCGACTCGACTTGCATTCAAACCGGCCGTTTTGTCTTGCGTAACGTTTCAGCTGGAAGGGGAGCATCTACAAGCTGCTGTGGCCCAACGTGATAATGTTCACGGTCTGTTATTTCTCGCTGAGTCTCACGTACCGAATGATACTGTCGCAACCGCAGAGGGAGTGAGCATCGTCGGTCGTCGTGCCCGCGTCTCGCTGATCTTATTGCGCGCGCATTGTAATGTTTTCAGTTATTTCGAAAAAATATCGTTGCACTGCCAGACTTACATGAACCTGATCCCCGTGTCGTTCGTGTTGGGATTCTACGTGGCCATCGTCGTGGGTCGGTGGTGGAACCAGTACCTGAGCATACCGTGGCCGGATTCGCTCGCTTTGTACGTCAGGACGTTGATCATCGGACAAGTACGTGCAGCGGCTGCGCGCACCGGGTTCGGTCTCGTCGGGGTTCCCCAAAAACGAACGAAAACGTTCGTCTAAAGTCTTAACCGCACGGACGACGCGCCTTTTCACGTGCATTAAAATGTTTATGTACTCCGCTCGAAATGTGCGTATAATAATATTGTATCAAATGCTCAGTGTTCGAGGTTCAGGATGTTGGTATCTTTTGATATGGACTCGTCGGACAGTGCACTTTCTTATAGCTGAGAAAGTGTTGAAAAAAGTTTGAACAGTCCGAATGCGAATCCAAATAGTTAATATCTATATGTTTTGAAATTATCGACTTTATGTCCAATCGTTTTTTCAATCATTTTCCACGAGTCGAGACAAAAATATTTTTGTGCACATAACTTGTAATGAACTCATCATAATGGATTTAGATTTTTTTGTTGTAGAAAATTCAAATATTCGTTAAATATTGATAAATATAATTTATTTTAAATAGCTAGTAAGTGTTTACTTTCATATAAGTACGGAATTCGGGACCTAAGAATGCTATAAATAGATATTTTTTATTAGTTATGCAAGAGTAAAAAATTGCGATTAAAACAAAACCCTCTACTACAACAATTGTCCCTTAATACATAATATATAATAATATACCTTAAATTAAGTGTATTTGTACCTTTAAACACATGTAACATTTTTTAACGCATTTTCAATGATTTTAACATTTTTAACACTATCCATTTATATAGATTATTATAAACAAATATGACATGCTTCGTAATTAAATATTATACACAGTAATGGGAATTATACGATTGGTAATCGCTACACGAGTACGCTGTGACCATATTAATATCAGAACATTATACTTCCTTATTATGCTATATATTATACTTCTTATTTTTTGGGGAGATTTTACAAGTACTATTTTTAAACCGGCAAATAGTTAGGCGAAAAAGAATAATTGAAGGTCATTTGTAAATGGATATATGTTTAAAGAATAGAATGCGCTTTAATTTGCAAAATGCTCGTTTTTATGTGTGTACATTATTATGCTGGAGATTCTTCGTGAGGAAGTATTATTTTTAATTGTTAAACTTATTTTGTCATGACTCGCCCCTGACAGTGTTACAGGCGCTTATAATTACGTTTGTGCATTTCATTGTATGCCATACGAATTTCCCAAAATCACCTCTCAGAAATCCTATTGTATATATTATTTTAGTTTATATATAATATTATATGTACTACGCAGTATGCATTGGGATTTTTAATTTACGCAAATCCATTCAATAAAACATAATATATATACTTGTACAAACATGAATAATCTAAAAAAGCGCTACATATTTAAATACTAAAATGGATTATCAAAATTGTATTCAAGTTGTAAATAACATCGAGGTACATAATACGATTCATCTATAAATATTTTCGGAAATAAAATCTCAAATGAAGAATGTACACATTTAAATTACTAAATATGTATTTATAGAATAATCACATTCACATATGTAAATATATTATATTATACTACATAAAAACTTATTAAGTTACATAGCATTTTCTTTATTATTTAGAAGATAAAGAATTAAGAATTAAGAATAATTATAACTATAAGAAGTCCTCGAGAAATCTTATTATTACAACGATTGAATCTATTTATTTTGAAATATTTTGGTACAGTGAAATTTCGACAATTCGTAATAATAGTTTTTCATTGTTTTTCGTTACCTTTTATGATCTACTTTGAAAGTAATTGAAACAATAATCACACTAAAGACTAAAATATAAAATAAATACGTTACCAGTGCAGTAGTACAATGAAAAGCAATTCATTAGTTATGCAAATATTTTTATTTTTAAGATATGCACTTTTTTTTCGTCTTATTTCTTATTGATTTTTGATTTACATTTTATCAAAAACCTTTTAAAATCCGAGATTTCATGTTTTCTTTTTAAGTACACTGTGAAAGTTTATAGAACGCATGACTTATTTTCGAAGTTTTTGATACTTCTCGGAATATCGACGACACCACTGGGTTGTACGACACTTCGGCGCGGAAAATTTGGCACAGGACAATTGGGTGCAAACACAATGAACAATTGTACTAATTATATATAGAAGAACGTTCATCAAAACCATTAATGTTAAATAATAGAACAGGAGTCGTGCAACTCGCAATTTTGTATTTATATGCAAACTGTACGCGTACAGATACAGTTGTAAGATCAATAACTTATGTCTCAAACATATAAATATCTCAAATAATAACTTCGTCTACTATGAGTAAATGATTAGTATAAAATTAATATGATGTGTTATAAATTAAACTAAACAATAATCAACTATCCGTAATTAAATGTATTGCACTTATTCTCATAAGTAATAACTATGGAAAAATAATAAAAAAATAACCATTCTTCCCCCAATTTTTCGCGCCAAAGTGTCGGCATATACCCTGATCCATTGTTTTTCTCCTGTCTTGCGGATCAACAATTACAGCTGTTCGCTGCACCAGTGCGTTTAATATGTTAATTATTATGTTTCCGTTCCTTGTGAAAACATCAGAACGAACGGTCGAGACTGATCAGACGTACGATCATGAGATACGCGAACCTGAGCATACTGATGACGTTGAGGATGATATGCCCGGCGGTGAAGAAGAGATTCCCGACGATGGGTCACCTGGTGGAGTCGGGGTTCCTGACGCCGGACGAGCAGGCCGCGTTCGAGTCGATGAACGCGAGGACCAGCCACCCGAACTACTGGAAGCCACTGATGTGGGCCGCCGACGTCGTGGCGCTGGCGAAGAAGGAGAGGTGCATCGAAGATTATTTCTCGGCCATAACGCTGGTGAACGAGATCAAAAAGATCAGATCGGACTGCGGCAGCTTGTTAAGCTACGATTGGATCAGCGTACCGCTCGTCTACACTCAAGTATTATCGTACACCAATATTATTATGCATAACTATATCGATTGCGAAAATTCGACCGAAATTTGATTTTCAAATCGTTATGACGAAATTGCAATTAATTTGCAAATTATTGGCATTATTTCAGGTTCATAGTTCAGGTCGGGCTTACTTCATGGACGGGAGGCAATCAGCTATTTCTCTCATTCTAATATATAATAGCGCACCGAAACGTCACTTTTCAAAACCATGTATAAGCAATAATGTTCAAAACAGGCATTTTTATAATTTCTTAACAGCCGCTGTGCAGAGAAAACTATTATTAATATTAATATTTTTATTTCAAAACTTGTCACGTGTAAAAAAACATCCTAGTTTCAAAAACGCCTGTTATATGAAATTGGCGACAGAACCCAACAATGATAGAATCAAAAATATAAATAATTCTCGAATAGAATACATTTATAAAACCCTAAATTACACGTTTCTTATGAACCCTTATTCTTTGATTCTATATAGATTATACAATTTAAGAGTACAATTTTTATTTAGTGGGCAAAAATCGAAAAAAATGCATCTATGGTTTTGAGAACAATCGCCTCCTTTTACCTCTCACGTACCTTCATGATAACAGGTATGAACCATATCAACCCATTCTCTTTAAGTATTCTCCCTACATAATACATAACAGTATAAACTGCGTGATGGAAAAAAATTTTTAAAAAAAAAAACAAAAAATTGAATACCGCACGGCCGATTAGTTCGTTGTTATACAGATTTGCGTTGAAATAGCTTTGAAAATACGTCAATTATCTGAATTATTCTCCACAAAATCGATACACACCACTCTCTATCTACCCCCCGACCCCTCCTCCCAACCGCGACATAGCTTGTGAATCAATTATTGTAATATCAGTTACGATATTTATATGTACAGTGCACACGTATTGCACGTGACACGTACGTTGCGCAAGTTTTCGTCAATCAGAGCTCTGTTTGTGGTGTGTAAGGCCGAGGCTCTCATATTTCCCCCGTGAATAATTTAATATTGTACCTCTAACCCACACACGCACACGTAAACTCACACTCACAAACACTTGCATACGCACGCGCGCACCCTCATTAAGATTTTCGTTATAAACTTCGATGTAAGGTTCAATTGTATCGAACGATTTCTTTGAATTCCATGGTTCTCGAACCCTTTGGAACCATGCTCCCCATGAATAATTAAATTAGTAAAGCAAAATGCAAACGGTACGATGGTCTTTTATGTCGGAGGAGAAAAAAATATGATAATAATAATAATAATAATCGAACGTTTCGACAAAGCGCACTAATTGAATTACACATTTGGCCTCTCGCCACTCGGCGTCCTTGAATTATTAACAAATCGAATTCACACTAAAATATTATACCTACTATAAATGTTCGTGTTCCGCAATGCACTAAAAGACAGCTGGTACGTACGCGAATACAGTGATACTTTTATCATGATATACATCACTCGATACACGTTTTCCAAAATATTTTCTAGGAATTACATTTATTACATTTGTGAATACCTCAAAAAACTTCTATAACGCGTATTACGTTATTATAATAATATTTAAACGCCCATGTCCTTTTGTTCCGTATACTCATCAAGTATACACCACTACACCACATATTATTCCCATACTTTTGTTGTACATACATTTTAGCTATCGTCCGTCCTATTTATATATTTATCACGCAGACAAAAGTATGAGTTTTCTTTCGTAAACCATATCAAATAATTAAAATAAATATTATAATAACATATTATATTATGCAAAAAAATATAAGCAGCATCAAGCTGGAAATACTTAAAAAAAAAATGCAGACTTTTAGTAACATATTATTATTTTGTGTACCCAGGGTCAAAATTATTTTTTAATCGCAAAGATAAGACGACGGGTTATAAATGAATCGAAGTGGAATCCAATTTGACCTAGATATATTTTAAAATACGCTAGAAAATGCAGCTCTATATGATTATACATTTACAAACAATTGTTTCCATTTTTATTTTCTATTTTTTGACGAATTTGTTGTAACGTTAGCCCACATCACTTTCAGAATATCGTAACAAAATCATTTGTTTTCATAATATTAGGTGACAACTTTGGCCGTATACGTTTACTTCATTGCTTCGTTGATGGGAAATCAGTACCTGGATCCGCTTAAAGGATATCCAACGCATCCAATCGACTTGGTTTTTCCGATATTCACGTTCTTGCAAGTAATTGGATTTATTTACTTTATTATATATTAATATTATTTATACTCATTTTATTTACATAAAATTTAGTTTTTCTTCCACATGGGCTGGTTAATGGTCGCCGAAACATTAGTAAATCCGTTTGGTGACGACGATGACGATTTCGACGTGAACTGGATGATCGATAGAAACTTACAGGTAAACCGAATAAAAATGATTAAAAAACACGTCACGTGTATGGTCCAGAGTAAGTATAGACGTAATGATGCTAATGCTGTCGGGGTATATAACTTTTTCAACGTTCTATCACTGCATATTATGAAAATCTGAACGGGGAAATAATTTATTCGTTAATACTAATCGAAATTAGTATATGAAAGTATTGTATCATATTTTATTTACATTTTTAACGTAAATTACGTATTACAATACAAATTATAATCTATGTTTAAGTGCAAATGCGCAATACATGTTTAATACGTCCGAAAGCCATCAATTACTCGTAATATTTACACTCTAAAAATACATTAACATTTAATAATGATAGGCATACGTATTATACATGACTGACAATATATCTTATATTTTAGAAAATCGGTAAGATATTATAAACAAAAATAATTATATTTAGTTTAAAACCCGTATATAGAACTATATCTAAATGCTCATTAGGTGTTCAAAATATCATTGGACGATAGGTATGCTAATTATCATTTGTTGCTCTTTGCCTTTTCAAGAATATTAATATTTTATGATTTTATATTGAATTTTTCGAATTATTTCAAAAATAACTTCACATATTGTATATAGGTATTATACATACGGTGTACCAGAACCTGATGAATATTTTTAGTAACAATCTTTTCGTGAATTTTTCGGATTATACAATATACATACCGTCGGTATAATAATTAATAACTTTTTTAGTTTCGTATAAAAGTTAATAGACTCGTAATATCTTAAAAAAAAAAACAATAAATATTGACGTGATATGTACGCATTTTCAACAATAAATATTAATATTAAAAAATGATTGAATTACAAATACAATATTTTATATCACCCACGTGCGTACAGTGTATACTGTATACGGTCACAGAATTCCGAAAATCACAGATCTTAAATCTTTGTGAAATAGTATTTGCGCGACATAAATAAAAGAAGTTTTAGCACAACCCTACATCATTTTTCCTCGCATCGATAACTCCAAAATAACACAAGCAAGGGAATAGTTTATAGGAACAGAATAAAGATTAAAGTGCAGCCATATAACTAATATCGGTTTCAACGAGTTCCGCATTTCGAAAAGTATTCGGTAATCATTTAAACTGCAACGAAAATAAACTGTCAACTTAAATAAGTGTGTACGACGTTCCTAAAGAGTTAACGGAATGCATGAAAAATTGTGTATTATTTATATTATACTCCTCGTTCTGGTTTATAAAACATTGCAAACTCCAGTCGGTCGTCGATAAAGTGATCTCTGTGCAAAATTATAATTTTTATTCAAACAGTCACTATAAACGAATCTGGTTGTAAAAGTATTTAAATGCTCACTTTTGAACGAATGCAATTATTTGACGTCGAATAAATATAGTATACAAAAATAACTTTACCCCGCATCATCAATTTTATTTTTCCACGATATTTTTTGTCTAGATATTCAATTTTTAGTTTGATTAGAGTTTTTTTTCTCCCCCGCTTTGAGAAACCAATTCAAAAACATGCCACACGTGTGTAAGCGTATAACATTAGTGTAGCACGCGAGTACAATGTTATATTATTATCTAATACGCTTATAATATAAGCCTTATACGATATAAATCTTCACGCTGCAGGTGTCTTACATGATCGTAGACGAAAATGACGAAGAAGATCCGAAGCTGACGAAAGACCAGTATTGGAACGATATATTTCCCACGGAATTGCCGTACACCGAAGATACTAAGCACCTACAGGTGGCTCCGTTCTTAGGATCCACGCAGATGATCGGAGTGCGGTCCGAGTACAGTCACACAAAATCAAACGCCAACGACGGTGGTGACGAGCGAAAGGTAAGATTAATATAAATCGATAACGAATGAATGTATTGTTACCTCGGCACGCGTACGCATCGAGCGAACGATATATTATTCACTCCATTTGAGTATGCTAAGACAAAATACACCAAACTTAGAGAACCTATATCGCTGTATCGTCATAAACGCGTGGAATCGCCAAAGTAGTTGCGCGATGTAAGAACAACGATGTGACAATGATGTACGTACTTACAGCGGAACCTAGATAACTTGAACGTCTGCATAAGTCGATTTTCGATAGCACGAAGGAATGCGGATTTCAGCATAGGATCTAAGGAATACATTTTCTCGATAACTCGAAGTAATTTGTGTCGACTTATGCCTAGTGACTCGGATTTTAAAATTATAGGGAAACAAACGTGTGTAACTACATACCCTATCCCGAGCGTTAAATGTGTACAGGTACTACGCGAACGAAAGTATTCAAGAACTACCAGAAATTCCAGACGAGATATCTCTGAATGACTGAAAACTTTACATATAAGTCGTCGTACAAATGAAAAAACAATAAAAAACGATAGATTTCTTCTAAAAATCATGCAATCTTAAGGATAATTAATTTCAATTATAAATAGAATACTTTTTTTCAAAATATCAACTTACGATCAAGCAAACAGAGTGTACACACAATATGTATTTCTTAAAGTGTACCAATAGAATAATTTGAGTAAATAAATAAAAATAAAGTCTTTGCATGTTTTAACAATTGCATGTTACAATTTTTTTTTCAATAGAATTTTTGATAGCTCGATTATTTTTTGTCCTCTAACGATTTGAACTACAAAGTTCCATTGTAGTATGCGTTACATATTAATAAATAAGTTAAAATTTAACAACACGTAACATCCAACACTTTAATTAAAATAATAACAATAACTAAGAGTATAACTGTTAAAAATGCAATAGTTTTTAGCCTTCGGGTCGTGTGTAGCTAAGAAAGTAATTTCATTTACTGATGGGTGGGCAAAAATAATCAGTCCAGCGCGTAATATAAAATAATATTGTATCATGTTTTTTCTATCCACACGTCAACTTATCTGATCCAATCAATTTTATGGTGCTCGGAAAATAAGTATAATATTAATATTTTGAAAAAACTAAAAAAAAAAACATTGACAATGTTCAAAAGTTCAAATTATTTAACAGTATTTTCGATATTTGTTCATCAGTTGGTTCTTCAAACATGGGTTTTCTTGAATTCTTTTTTGCATATTACATTTTATTTTAGGGCAGGATACGTTTGGATTTATTCCTTTTTGCTCAAACTCAACACATATGGCTAGTATTTACTTTTACTTGATCCAGTATTAAAATATGTGACTAATTTATTCCTTTGAGCAAAATTATTTTGGCCGGACCCTTTTACCCAATTTATTATTAATACTATTAGCATTATACTACATAAATAATTTATGATGAGCAAATGTGTTAAAACTAAATAGTAATTTGTTGCGTTGTTCTTATTATTTATATTTGTGCAATGACTTATTCCCTTTCCTCATAGATTTCATGAAAAAGAAAAGCGACAACTTTTTCGATTTTTTTATGTCAATTGATGTGGATTATAATAATCAACAAAAATATGCAATTAAAAAAATATTGTAAAACTGGACTTGTTCCTTACGGTCACCGTACAGTTATTCTCTCTGTGTATAAAGTATAAACGTTTATCCTATAAATACATAGATATTAGTATTTTGTGAAAGGATAAAACTAATCCGTTGCCGTTTAAAACGAAAACTTTTAATTCCTATGTTTGAGACCCAATAGATACGCGCGTTATAAAGTGTAATATTATAAACGTACATCGAAATGTCGCTAAACGTCGAGACGGTATAATATTTAAGTGCATGACATACAGATACAAACACATATTGCAGTATTATTGTTATAAACTGTATCGCGTGTTCGTGTGCGTCACCGTTATATATTTACGATCCTTAGGTTTTATTATTTTCAACAGACAATAAAATATGATTTTTATCGAGTGCGATTTGTACCAATGGTAGGCCGTTAAACCGCTTTTATATAATATAATATTATCATTCTTTATTATTTATTATTATTATTATTATCATTTTTTTTTAAATTTTTTTCTTATTTTTTTCTTTTCAACACATAGGTCGACGTTCGGGAAACACATAAAAATGCGCTGAAAGGCATGGCCAAAACGCCTAGCAACACTACGCAGCAGTACAACAAAAATGTTTATCTGAGCGACGATAATTACAATTTGTCAGGTGAGTACCGATATGCTTTTAGTCCGCTATCGATAAACTTTTTTGATCACGCGCGTGTGCGACATACTGTACCGGTACAATCACACCAAACCGGACGAAAGGATCGAGGACGTGTACGCGCTCGTCATCCCTTCGGATGTTCGGCAACAATATTTCACCCCGTGCATGAATACATATTACGTTGCAGTCCTGTACAAGATTTATATGCGTAATACTATTATTGCGTACTGCTAAGCCCAAGACGGGAATAATAATAATAATCTAGTCCGTTTCGTCGCGGTTCGTTAAGCCGTTCGAACTCCAGACGCTTAGGGGGGAAATCCTACAGTCGGCCGGGGGTATTGTACAGTATACGACCATACCATAGGCCACGAATCGCACGAAATAAAAGAAAACCGCGCGTAACACTCAACGTTTTCAAAACTAAATCAACGGGTTTTAGTTTTTATCAAAATAATAAAACCCGTCGGCTGTGTAATTATCTGCGATTTCGAGCAATACATCCGAACGTACAGGACCAGCAGAGAGGCCAGGACCGCTGCACGTAATATTATTACCCGGACTTTTGCAATTTTTCTAATATCATAGACGCGATGGTCAATCGAAAAATCTTGTCAACGTAAAATAAATACCCACTACCGTCCGTGCCAAGATTTCGCTTTAATATAATATTGTTTCATAAGCCTACGTAAACATTTTGAAGACCGTTACACGGTTATCGAAAAATTGCGTTAAAATGGATTATAAATAAATAAACCGAAACGTTTCTCGCCTCGTACGGAATTCAAGCCCAAGTCGAATAAACATGTAGGTAGTTTTAATCGTTCGTTCACTAAACATTCGTTTGCAGGAGAATCGTTGATTTCATATACCGACTACAATGAAATGCCATTTCAACCACGAACATCCACCCGGACCCAACGCAATCAGGGGAGTGTAAAACCATCACCCGATGTAGGTCATTAGGAAAAACAGAAAAATATGAAAAAAAAAAATACGTTTAAATGAACCGGGAATTTATGTTTTCAGAACAGTGGCGACGACGCTTTCGACGACAATTGAGAACATCCGAAATAATAATTATTCGGCAAGCTATGACATGTTTTTCCATCGATTTGATGAATATTTTTACATTTTTTCTCCAGTATTCTTAAAAAATACTATGTATAATATAAGAATACCAAAATACTATTCACGTATTATACTACTTATTATTTATCTCCAGCTGTGTTTGTAAAATTAATGAAATTTAGTAATTTTTTTTTTATAACCGTTACAATTCATACGATTACATTTTAGTACTTATTTCTTTATGAATCAAAAACTGAAACTGTTCATGTTTCGTTAAAACGTAACATACTGAGAAACAGTGAGGCGGAGATATCAATTTGGCGATAAAATAATAGTACATACACTTGCTCTGTAGCAATATTCAAATTATATTGATCAATAATGATTATCCGTAAAACAAATGTAAGAACCATCATGATGTTCACATGGTATATTTAAACCATCATCATTCGTAGAAAAATAAAACCTATGGAATCTTCTAATTTTATAACTAACAAAATTAATTTTCCAATATTTAATGTGCTAGAACATTTTTTTTTTTTTTAATGATCTTAACTATAATATAGTATTAAGCCATGTGAGTTTTCTAGTTTATATTATATTTAAAAAAAAAAACGTTTATGATATTTTTTTTTTATATATATACCGTAGATTCTACGTAAATCCTATTGGGACACATTATTTAAAAAAATGTGTTCATGTGGTATGATTTTTACTGTCCGACTGTCAAACGTGAAATTATAATTATAAAATTCAACTTCTGATCCGTGCCTATATTATGATAACGTCAAGTTAATATGTTGACGTAATGTGATTATTAAATGTTAAATTTTTTTTCTGAGCGCAGAAAAATTAGTTAACAGTTTGCATTTCAACGGTTATATTAGCTCTAACGGAATGTGTAAAATGACGAGCTCGAAAATAAATATTGAAACAATTGTCCGTCGTTCGTAGCATCCACCCTTGGATAGGATACTGATGGTGAAAAACATGGATGGGATGTACTTTAAACTTATCGCATAGGTCACCAAAGAGCGGACGTGATATCGTTGGTGTACGTTTTGAAAACAGCGATGAATCATTAGAACAACAATGCGAAACAAAGCTTTCTGTAATAACAACGGTTATAACTGTACATCATTTTTAAGTTTGAATGGCTTATACAGAACAATAATAATGTATTGGTTATCTGTTCGAAAATGTCAGAAATTTTATTTATAACTTAAATATACTTGAATTAAAGCGTTAAGTCTGACGAACAAAAGCTGTGAACCCGATTAATTCTATACGAACAAATTGTGGTAAAAATTTAAGTTTTTACATTTTTTATGAAAAAATTATCTTCTTCTTTATATTTACAGTCAATATTGGATAATAAAGTGTAAAAAAAAAAAAATATTATTTATAAAAAATGTATTTTATTAAGTTTTTAAGAATATAAAATATTTTACAATTTTTAATTTTTATATAAAAAGAAATGCATTGGATTTTAGAATATTAATAGAAATAAATTAGTGTAATAGATGCAAATGGACTACAAATAAATAAATAATTAAATAATTTAAGTATATAGATTTTAGAATATTAATAAAAAAAAATTAGTGTGAAATTTGGGCTTGTTTTTCTTTTACTAATCTTTCAATATTCGGAGTGAAATGTGTAACGCCAATTCTTAATAAGAAGTGTAAGTGTTCATACGTCAAACGAGATCTTTCAGAACATTTTACGTAATTCATGCGAGAAAACGTTTGTTCGCAAATATAAGTAGAACCAAATAATGAAAATATACGCATTGATAATTCTTTTATTTTTGGAAAATCATCAGTAAGAGTCTTATAAAAATGTATTAAATCTGTGTTTTTATCGGTGATATCTTTATATAAATCTTTCAAATGATTATTTGTTTTTAAATCAATAAGTTCAAGTTGAACAGTTTCATGAACATTATTTTCATCAGACAGAAATAGATTTTCAATCAATCGAATCGAAGTCATATGTGATTTGAAATCTTGGAAACGGTTTTCAAATTCTATTGATAATTGTTCCAACATACTCACAAAATGATTTTTCGGAACGTCAATTAAATAATTTTGTTTAATTTCTTGACACGATTTAAAATGTAAAAAATATTTGGTTTTTAAAAAGTTGTAATTTTATTTCAAATGATTTTACATCACTTATTAGCTCGAAAATAGTTTTTGATTGTTTTTGAAGTTTAAGATTTAATTCATTTGAATTAGCAGAAATATCAGTTAAGAAAGGAAGATCGTACATCCATTGTTCGTTTTCAAATTCTTCTACTGGTTTATTTTTTTTTTATCATAAATATTTGAATTTCCCGTCGAAGATCAAAAAAACGTTTTAATACTTTTCCTCGACTTAACCACCTAACCTGGTTATGATACAAAACATTCCGATTCAATTTCATTTAAAAATTCTATAAATTGTCTATGTTTTAATCCGTGCGATCTAATGAAGTTCACTGTTTTTGTAACAATATTCATCACATGTTCCAAATTCATAATTTTACCACACAGAGATTGTTGATGAATAATATAGTGTAAAAATATAGGTGTTTCAATCATTTTTGAAGTTGTTAACTCAGCTATCCTTCCAACTAATCCCGTATTTCGCCCAACCATATTTGGAGCTCCATCTGTTGTAATACTACAAAGTTTTTCCCAGGTCAGTCCTAAATTTTCAATACAACAATCCACTTTTTCAAAAATATCAGCTCCTTTTGTAGTTCCAGAAATACTTTCTAATGAAGCAAGTTCTTCCGTTATATTATAATCTGTATCTGTTCCTCGTACAAATATATAATGTATAAATATTAATAATTGTGCAGTATCTGACACATCAGTGCTTTCGTCCAAAGCTAAAGAAAAAAATTTAAACGTTTTCGATTTTATTTGTAACTGCGTCATTAAATCACCTCCAATATTGTCTTCTACCCGCCTAATAATTGTGTTTCGAGACAAACTGATATTCTCGAATATAGACATTTTTTCCGAAATAATTTCTTTTACACTTGCCAAGATACATTTTAACTTGCTCGAATAATCTCATCTTTACCTTTATTATGTTTTTCAAATACATTTCCGACTCGTTCACTTTTGAAATTTTGTTTGAATTTTTGTAACAAAGAAATTCTAAGATTCCCTAAAAATATAAATTCAAGCATTTATTTCTACACTTAGTTAGCGAAATATCTAAATACCCTCTTCAGAAAAATAAAAAAATATGATAAATATTTACCTTTACAATTGACATATTTGTTTTGATGTTTACTTTCATAATGTCTTTTAATATTAAATTCTTTAAAGACCGCCACAGTTTCGTAGCATATCAAACACATTGCTTTATTTCGATACTCGATAAAAAAATAACTTAGACTCCAACTATCATTAAAAACACGGCATTCGGTATCAATTTTGCGCTTTTTATTTTGAGACATCTTAACGTGAACCTACAATTTCTAATGACGAAAATAAACTAACAACTATTTCGTGAAAATATTGAGAACTTAAAACACATACGATTTGAGTCATAAATTCGATAAGTGAACAAAGATAATATTATATCCGATAAAATGTACAGTAGATATACCTATGAATAGTTTATTTTTTATCGAAATGAACAAAAAAAAACCCGTGAAGCATATACGGCCCGCAGTATAAATATAAATTTTGAATGTGGCCCGTAAATTTAAAAAGGTTGAGCACGCCTGCACTATACGCTATACATCATCCGTGAAGAATATGCAACAGTATTTAATCTGATATGTATTAAGTACAGGTTTAAAGTCAGGAAAATGAATAATAAAAAAAAACCCTTTTAAACCTTTCGTAATTAAAATATAACCAGAACATTAAAACCGTTGTATGACAGGCCACTATCGCATATACCACTCCTACAGCACGTTTAAAATGCGATGTTTTAGTTGTGACGACTGTTTAGTGTTTTAGTCTCTTTAGACTTCTTATGGACAAGGAACAGTTCTGATTGCTCAATTCGCGGAAACCCCTGATTTTTCTGTTTAAAATGACATAGTTTTAAGGTGTCTGTCTTTAAAGCTATGGTTTCCTAAAAAAACGGTGCCGCTACTTAGCGGCCGTTATATGACGGACGTCTATAACGGCCGTCTTTACGGTGACCAAGCTGTGGTTTCCTAGAAAGTGGTGCGACCGTATTCAATCGTAGTCACTTAGTCACTCATTCGAGCGGTGTATCGTGCACTTGTGGAAAATGGACGATTTGGACGTAGCATTATTTGTATTTTTGGAAGATGAAGAATCATTGGAAGACGAAAAAAATCGTTTGGAGGAGAGTGAGATGCTTAAGAATCGTGCTATTGAAGGTGCATTTCAAATTTTAGTTCGTCGCCATCTGCATTGTATTGACAAAAATTTCAAGCAATACTAGATTTTGCTTCAACTGGGCTTGTCTATACTCTTTTGATTTGATGTAAATGATGTTATATAGGGCTTCATGATTTTTGACAAAATCAATCAATTGTTCGTCATTTTTGCTCGTCCAAGTCACGTTTCCACTCATCGTATATTAACAAAATGCTCACCGCTACACGCGAAAAAACGTTCGGAAACTGTTGGCCACCGCTATGACGGCCGTTATGCAACTGACGGCACCGCTATTTGATGGTACGGTGACGCTCAACGTTTTCTAGGAAACCTACTACGATACTTTGTATAGACAATGTTTTGGTGACGTCACTCAACGCTACATTACGGCCGCTAGATAACAGCACCGCTATTCTAGGAAACCATAGCTTAAGTAAAAACAAAATATCTTTAAAAAAGCGGTGTCAAAGATCTTGATCGATTTTGATTGCAATCATTCTAAATCGCCAGCTTAACCCTGAAGTGTATTTCCGTCACTTCGTGGTTACTGATTTTAACGAACTTGAGCGTTTACGAAACCGTCGGCGTCCATACGATTGCCATAAGAAGATATTAACAGCGCTATCTCTTGAATAAACTGTAAACCAAAACCCCCCAGCTCATGACAATTTTTCATTCAAATATTTAATAGTTAGTTTAATAATGCGAGTCTATATATTTGTTGCCTATACTGCGACATTATTATCATTATATTTGGCTTTGATAGCTTCCTGCTGCGTGTAACATTATATTTGGGATGTGATGGGCGCAAACGTCGACTCCTCACAGAAGGATAAGAAAATAAAATAATAACGGTCGAGCAATACACTATACATTATTAGTGGGGATGAGCTTCACACAAGTACTACAGAGAACAGATTTACATTTTAAAATCATAATCGAAAAAGAAACGATTGCATAATTAAACAACACGTAAAAATTGTGTTGGTAACATTATGAACCCGTAGTTTTATCATGGTGCGTAAGTTTTTTTTTTTTGCGTCTCTGTGTTCATGAGAAAGATTTTTTTTTTAGAAAATACAATTTTTAAATATTAACCTTTAAACAGAAAATCGCAAACAAATGACATAAGCGTTAGAAAATGAAAATAGATATTTCAACGAATTTGGATTTAAATAATTTTTTTCAATAACATCGCAATTTTTCAATAATGGTTGTTAAAGGTATAGAACATATAAGTGATTATTATGCATTCTCTAAATCAGTGGTTCCCAACCTTTTTTATTCCACGCCCTCTTTGTAGATTTTCGAAACTCTTGCCCCCCCCCCTTCTATAACATGAAAAATACATCACCTTGATGATAATAATTATAAAATATAAATCATAGTAAAATAGTAAGTAATATAATATAATGCAATTTATGATTTATTAATGTGTAGGCTGGCAACACTTTTCTATAGACAATTTTTACAATTTTTTTATATTTGGCTCAATGTTTGTTTATCGATACTTTATCAAAAACTGTATTTTGTAATGACTGCTTACGCCTCCCCAGAAATGTTTACACGCCCCCCCAGGGGGGCGCACCCCCCAGGTTAGGAAACACTGCTCTAAATGTCAAAATGGTTTCAGCGAAAACCTTTAAAATTTAAATGTTTATTGAACACTGTTTAGTTAGCTGCAGATAGAATACAAGAAAGCTGTGGGTTTTGAAAATTGTTTTCGATAAATTATCAAAAAACTAAACATTCGGGCTTAGTTATAACATTTGCAGTGAAATAATATAATCGTCTTTGCGAATTTCTCTTTATTTGGTTCTTTTTAGTTCATCAAAGTTTTAATACATTCCTTAACAAAATGAATATGAACTTATTTCAACGTAATAATTTACAATTTATTGCAATGCTCGTTTTTTTAAATTGGCAAATCGATTATGGTAACTATATTGAAAAAATTTTGTTTTAATATTATATTGACCATCTTTAGAAATGTATATGAGCTGATCCACCCAACCCCTATCATATAGATTTTTTTTTTGAGAGAGAGATTTGAACAATGGAACATTGTCAAATTGATTTCAAGTTTAAATTACCAATACACCAATACACTCTTTTTTTTTGTTTTGAGTTATCGACGAAAATTATTTTATGCTTATTATCATACATTAGTTCTGTAATAACAGAGTTATAATATAATATAATATATAATATATATATATTATAATCTATATTAGTTATATAATATCCATCGAATTACCCTGGTTTATGTGTGATATCTCTATTCCGTATTTTACTATACTATACCTTTATCATTATCTTGTCCGAATGTAGTGATAGATAAATTAATACTAGTTCTCCATAGCCTAAAAAAATCTTATTGTAAGAACTGTTGAAAGTGTATCAGTTTTAATGGGCTTATTATAGGCATTATGTTAAAACCATCGAGAATAGCTGTGTGAAGTGATGGACCATTAGTGTGCGTGAGATATTAGGTGAGCTCTATAAGCTGTATCCGAGTTCCATCCAAAATATAATAATGTTATTTAAAGATATACTTTACTATTTCCGTCCTGAGTTATTTAAATTAATATACTAATTCCGATCCGTTATTTTGGTACAACCAATTTTTTATTTTACATTATTCATAAAATATACAATTTGTAAGTCGTTAGTTCGATATCGATATACATCTTATATGGACTGAATTTTCACATAATACTTTACGCTCCAGAAATTTCTGTCAATCATTCTAAATTTAGTGGAATGTTTGATCATGCTCACCCAATTATTTACCAATTTCTAGAAACATAAAAATATGTTCGACTAAATTACAACATAAAAATAAGAAGCACTGAAAAACGAAGAAACTCTATAATAGAGGAAGATGAATTAATCATATAAAAACATGTTTGAACATAATTCTACAAGCACGGAAAAATAACGAAAAATTCTTATACCATAGGAACAACATAACATGTACTGGGGCCCGGGGGCTAAAAACTATATACGTCAAATTCCATTTGGAAAAAAAAGTAAGACCAAAAAGTAAAAGAAAAATTCATCCAGAACCAAGACACGGATTTTAGTTTTGGAAAATTTTTTATCTTTCTAGGTTTTATAAAAACTAAATTTTGATATGTTGTATTATTTAATAAAACAGTGCAAAATCAATTCCCTTTTTTTTTTTTCAAAATTAACTTTTATACCTACTCGTATATGGTGTAACTAAAAAAAAAAAAAAATCTAACGAATCCAACATTTTTTCAAAATATGAAATTGCATTTAGGAATTACAATTTGTTCTTCCTTTTCTCATCGGTCAAACTCTAAATAATACACAAACATGAGATCTTCTCACAACAGTCTTAAACTCTTAACTATTATTGCTTTGGAGTAATAAACACAGGAATTTACTTTTATTCTAGCGATAGGTTGGGATGACGACGAACCAGCTTCGCCAGGTAATATTTAATTGTAGTTACAAGCTATTCGATGTATTACAATATTTTAAGTATAAATATTTTCGTTTGTATATTAAATGGAATTTAAATATGTATCTAAATGCACAATTTTTTTAATAAATCTAAAGAAAATTATTTAGCGTTAACAACGAAATGTAAACCATTATTTATTATCTTTATAATTAATGCAATACCAATAAAAATGTGAGAATTGTTTTTTTTCTTAGAGAAATTCGTATGGCTTTTGATTTTTGAAACTAAAATATGAATTTTATGATGGAAAATTGGAACATTCCGGCTTTAGATTATTCTAAATGTTCATTTTGGGGTTTCTATCGATAAAAAATATTCCAAATTAATTACATTCTTCGTTTTGCTTAATGTCAAACTTTTACGTCGAAACTAATTTCAGATAATTTATTATAAATTAACAGTGCACATTGTCAAATTAAAACACGCTTTACAAACGTAAACGTGAACAATGCCATTTTGCAAACTTTGTAAAACGCATGGTACGAACAGGGTACACATATTTTACCTATTATCATTTGTTCAAATATTTTTCATTGAACTTCAAACGTACTATGAATTATAAACATTTTTATTTATTGATATTTATTTATTGATACGGCTTCAACATTAAAGTCATTAGCCGGGAACAAAACATATTTACAGGTTATTTACAACCATCTTAATAAATTATAAACATTGTAATAAGGTTTATCATAAATTTAATGGTTTTTTTTGTCAATGATTTAGAGGAATCGATACAACAATTCAATATGATGACAATATTTTTATTGGAAAAATATTCAATTATAGTTATAATTAATTTTTGAAAACAAAGTATTATCATTTATCACAAACATATAAAAATATAAGTCAGGCTTATGCATAAGTTTAAATACGATTAAAATACGATTCAAATATTTCGTCTCATAGAATAATATTAAATACTGAAAACAAACTGAAAATTCGTTTTGCATAAACAATATTTTATTTTTTTTAGTATTTAAAGTTCCAATAAAGTTTTTTTTTAGATTCTAGGATTCGTATGATTCAATTCATTTATTCACCATGACTTACCAAATCATAAATCATTTAGATGTATTGTTGAAGTATTATAGGCGATTAGGATTTTAACCGTTACAGAATAAAAAAATATACTTAATACACTATTGAAATTGAACGGTCAATTGTGTTTTTAATATCCATAGTTGTGGTGGCTTACATGCAGCTGCCTTTTATTGGACGGCTACTGACTAGTAAATACTCTAAATATGAAATGATTTTATTACCACTGATTGTAGAAACAGGTATATAACATAAGAATCGAAAACCATGCGATTTCTACTAATTGAAAAAAATGTAAGACATAATGCAGGGAAACAATACATATTTTATTGGTCTTAAGAAATGGAATGTACATTTTTACTTTATAAAACATATAGTGTATAAAACACCGTGTTGAGGTCAGACTAGCTATTTATTCGTTTGTTAAAAACCACAATTAACTAAGTAATGAATTATATTGTTTGGTTTTTGTTTAAGCGGATGTCGCTGTATATCAATGTCAAGGTAAATTACAATAATGTCTTATCACATTACAATATACATTTTTTAGATTCACAAGAATAATTATACAGTTTAAATTCTTAGCAAATCAAAAAGAAATTATTTTTTCAATATAACAATATAACTAAAAATCCCGAAAAAATTAAATCATACTAAGAATTTTATGTGTTACGTATATTAAAATTATTGAACAACGTTAAAATAATATTTTATGTAATTTAATAGTATTATAAAATATTATAATATATATATATATTTTTTATAACATAAATTATAGATAAATATATTTATAGGAATACTGGAACTCAATGGATTACCAAGTAAATATTTTTCAATTGTTCTGAATGCTCTCAAATATTCGGTGTCATGGTCATCCGGGCAAATTTACATAATAACAATGAATAGTGTAATGAGTAGCAATAATGTAGCATGTTATGAAATAAAATATTAAAGTACAATTGTATTATATGATATTAGATGATCATATGGTACATTTTAAATTGTATTTAGATATTTGTCAATATTAGTTTTATCAATATTGGTGTCGAACATTTGGTTTTCAATCTTTCAAATTTGTAACAGTGTACTTGTGTATCTGTCAAAATGTAAGAATATTATCCTGATCAAACTAATCTACCAATTGTATTGATTTTATTCTATAATTGCGTACAGTAGCATAAAGTTAGCAAATTTCGTGATTTTTGTTTATTTTAATCAACATTTCAAACGCTTATTAATAAAGATCGTAACCTTAGCTTTTTGAAATATTTTCACACGAGAAAGAACAATTAACCAAAGACATTGTTTTTAACCTTTTCGTAAACTCTCATTTCAAATTGCTATTTAATGCACAAAAAAACCCAAAACCGTTTTAAATGGGCATTGCATTTGGAGAATAGCTAGTACGAATACTCAGTGAAAATTTCAAGTCACTGAAATTAATACTTTTTGAATTATAATGAAAAAATAAAAATTGGCATTTCGTACATTTTGCTGTTTTTTTCAATTTTTCGTCAAAAATTCAAAAAATAACCTCAAAATAGTAATAACAATACAAAATTTGGAACCCTACTCAATAATTTTTAATTAGACAACGTCTTATTAGAAAAATCATGATGACATACACACAAAAAATAAAAAACCCACATCATGATAACACCAATACATTACTCGTTTTACTCATATTTCCTCGTATCATGGGTAAACATAAAAATATTATATTTAATGTGTATTAATTATCTTGCCAGGTTTTATTGGTTCCTACTTTACATTTGAATTTAGACCAACAAAACCAGAGGAATATGGTATACTTTCAATTTTATTATATTTGTAAAATTATTTTAAGTTATTTAGAGGGAACACTAAGCCATAAAATATGTTATTTCTAAACAATGAACGAGACAGTAAAATATAATGACATTTTTAAACTTCTATTTCACACCGAATGATTCTTTTAAATGTTGGTAATTTATATTTTTGTTCAAAATAATTAAAATAAATATTCTTCTATTTCATTGTTTGTACAAATAGTATCCGTTTTCTGCTTCATCGATAATATTACTTATAATTCTTGAAAATTATCTGAGCTATTGTTTGTCAAATTTGGATTAAAAAGAAAGAAAATTATTATTTTATAATTAGATAATATATTTTTTAATTCCTACATTAAAGTTTAAATAATGAAATACAATCACCACTGGAAAAAACAAAACTATTCGCGAAGTTAAATAAATTGTTCATTAAGTTATGATAAAGATTTTCCACATATTAATTAATATGACATGTATAAAACAAGTTATTATTTCGAGAATGCAGAACAATATAGAATTTCTATTTGAAGTGTATTTTCATTTTATCAAGAATACGTGTTAGACAAGTTAGTTAAATGCATTTGATAATTTAAGTGAGAATCAAAATAATAGAAAATTGCTACATACGTTCTTCCTGTAATATCTATAAATTATATTTTTAATATTCTGTTTTTTAATTACATTTTTTTTTTTTAATTGCCAGATGTTAATAAAGGTATGTAATTGAAATCAATTTTGTCTTACATACTTGGTTTATGGTCATGGTGACTTTTCAATGACATTGCACAATCGGTCATAAATATAAATTTAACAACTTCAATTTACAGTGTAGTTTCCACTAAAAAAATAATTAGGTAGGGAACGTTAAGAACAAAAATGCGTTTCGAAATCAACTTCCATAATAAAATCAATTATTATTGCTTCATCTCTTCCGTAATATCCATACATTTTTTTAAAACCCAAGTTATGCTCATACCTCACAATTCATATACGTTTAATTAGTTAAATTAGTTTTTTTAAATAGATCACTTAGACAACACAAATATACAAATAATGAAGTATAACACTTGTTAGAGCACAGTTTCTTCCTGACGTTCTAGTCACACGTCCGTCAGAGAAGACTTTTTCCTTTTTATACATTACATCCCTACTTAATACCAACAGTTCGTTCTACTTTAAAATACTTACTAACCTACAATATTATATCTGCATCTAATGACCCAGTTTTAGATATTAAATTTGTTTGATTATTTCGAAATGTATTAGGTGTTCATAAGCACAAATTTGTTATTGTTTTTATTTTTATATATATACATACGATATTAACAAAAACAACGATATAACTTAAAAATCGTAAGTTTAAAATTGTTTGCGAAAAAATAATATAAGTGTTGTATTTATTTACACCCATAGAACGACTTAAGTGTACGTACAAAATCAACCTCTGGATTAAAAATTTTTATTTTCAAACTCGTTTTCTGTAAAATATTGTTTTTTGTGTTAATCAATTGTTGTAGACAACAAGTTTAAGTATGAAATTAAGTTTTCTGGCTTGATGAACATTTTTGTTTCTGTTCGATTTGGCGTTGCACATATTCTATATCGCGTCTTTAAGTACGGGAAAAGTGATGATGATGGTTGTCGGTGAATTTATGGTTCAACGCTCATTTCGAGTATTATCACCCCGCGTTTTGCTGACTGTGAGCTATGAATTATGATCAATCTTATGGCTTCAGTACTGCGAACATATTTCATGTCTATTAATGCAAAATATATCATAATGCCTTGTAACGCCTATTTCAGTAAAAGTCAGGCAGTACTCCTCAGTTAAACAGATCTTAGTTTTAGTTAGTAAATTGTTAACCCGAATGTTTTAATAAACTATCAACTTGTAGGTATTTCTAACTTGTGTGCTGTTAGTAGCTATTATCAGTAGGAATCTTCGGGTCACTACAAAGATGGTGATGAAATCCGTGATTCTCAAAAATGCCGTTTGGTCATCTGAAATATTCACCTACCCGGATGATCATAATTGTTATTATGTATAACGATTCCATTGACAAATTCATGATTTATTACACGCTGACGTAAAAAAGAAATCTTATGCACGTTTCATGACGTTATTCTCTGCTGCACAGAAAATACGTTGAATCATATAAATGGGCCGCAACCATCAGTGACCCTAAAAAGCACATAAATATATTTTATATACCTACTCGTATTAAATATAAATGTCCCGAGTCAGAATGATCGTTTCGCGATAAACTCCAAAACCATAAAAACCGATTTATAAGAAACGTTGTAAATATGTATTCTTCGGTACAACTTAAAAAATAGGCGAGTTTATGTCTAGTTTTTAAAATTTTATGGTATCTTAAACATTAAAAAAAAAAAAATCCAAATTTAAGCATTTTTACAGCCTAAAAGATGGTTAAAAAATCATTCTGCATACAGAACGATTAGCCTTCTACATGCCCGGGGTAAACTAAAATGTTTTTATTGTTGAATGTATGTCTTTGACTAACTGTACATGTATAAGACATATGGATAAATTGAATGTGAACATTAATTAAAGTAACATTGTGCGTAAAACTATGCCTTGCCCAAGACTGTTCCACGTGAAGCCGGATATCTCAGCTTGTCATATATATGTATAAAGGATTATAATTTTTTCGTGCAGCGGAATGTACAGTATACATTTACGTTTTTCACATGATCATGTTTGTCATGGTTTTGAATTTCTCATAAGAATGTTTGTTAAAAATATATAACTTCCTCGCACAAAAAAAATTTCTTTTACAAAAAATAGGTATTGTTATAAAAATACGCAAGGGTATTCTAGGTAGACATTGCAAGAAGGTCATTAATATTTCTCGTGTATAAAACTATTTGGATAATTTAATTTCGGTTGACTATTTTTAAAACGGTTTTACGTCGAATAATACAGATTAGGGTTTAACTATGTGATTTTTACTAAAGCGTTTAGCACTGTATGTTTTTGTATTTAAATGAAGAAGTTATCAACACTAAAAAGTTTCTTTTACTAATGAGTTTATAGTTCATCAATAAATAAAGTTATCAACAGCATAACAAATGAAAATGTAAAATAACTTCGATTATTATTTTTTCAGACATTGTAGACAGCTTCCTAGAATATATCAAAGCTGTATTAGTAGAAATGGGTAAGGATGATCGTAGACAGTATATATAAAGAATAGCGACTCTGGAAATAACGTTATTTAAGAAAATCATTCATGATTGAGTAAAATGTATAACTCTAAATGTAAACTAAATTAAGGACCTACCTAATAAGGTTATCGGTAAATAAAACGCCATGATTAAGATACGACGTAGGTGTTATTGTAAAAATAAACTTATGATACTGATTTATTGAGATTCGAAATACTAATTTCATTAAATATTGATTAGTCGTTTCTTCATCAAGTACAGACCAGGATATCAACATTTTCAAACAGTTGATTTACTCAAAACGTTAATAACTTATATTTAGATGTGATCATATTATAATGCGTATTTTAAATACTTGTAAAAATTTGGAATACGATTCGGAGCACCACCATAATATTTTAACACTTAAGATCATACTTAAAAATGATAAAAAAAAAAAAACATTCCTAATCATTATTATTTAACCATGAGGTCGTTATGTGATTTTAATTTTGGGATGTCAAAACTAATCTAGAAACTTCATAATATTGTACCCATCGTTAGTGTCGTTATATTTTCAACACCAAGGCGGAAGTATTTTTGTTGAAAATCAATAGCAGTGAATGTGTTAAATTATAATTGTTGTTAGTTTAAAACTATAAGCTTATAAAACCAAAACGAGGAGTTTAAAATTTGGAAGCACTTATAAAAAATAATACCACCGCATGTTACTTACTATTTTCCATGTTTTATTTTACTTCTTCCTATTTGCACATGCTACGTAAATATGGAGAGTGTGTTAGGCATGAAGTATCTATTTGTTCAACACATCTACAAAAACGTTTATGACTGTCAATTAGTGAACTACAAAAAGTACTTTATAAAATAAAAATAAATCGATTTTTGCTTGATTAACAAAATTAATAATCCTTTGAAGAAATGACGAAGAAGCGTAAATGTTACAAAGTAGGAATTTTTAAACGCCTTGTCGTGTGCATTTTAGTAAACTGTATCTCACCCGACCTTCGGTGGCCTTTCATTTTTTCATTGAACATAATATTAATATATTAGGAATCATAGTTCATGATAACAAAATAGTATACCTCTCATACCCAAACAATTAAATATAAGTCTCTTTTCTTGTACATTGCATTGGTCGGCGATAAATAATTTTCACAATACAAATGCCTTAGCACTTTAAGATACCGTTTACAGTAACAAAATGACGTGCGAACGTCCGACGTTATACCACGTAGTAGTAATATATGTCACAGGTAATATACCTAAATATGGAAATAAAATTAATTGTTATAAAAATATCTATGCAAGTCAACTTAAAATATAACTTGCAAATTGAAATTTTTTTTTTCGTGTATCGCTCAATGAAGCATACGCCGAATGTAATGCTGTCAAATACAAATGACATACAAACCGGTGGTTTCTAATATAGCAATTGTGTGTGCGAAGTACTCAAGCTTCAACAGTGACAGGTTAAAGAGTTATTAGATTTTTTTGAGAAATGATTTAATAATCATAAATTTATCAGGTACTGAGAAGGTAGCTAATTTTAAATAAACAAAAATTGTTCAAGTGTTATTGAATACTGTAATATATAGGTAGTTAAAGTATTATAACCTTATTGGATACAGTATTTATAATATTTGTATTATAAATAATTTTTTTTTTAACAGGACAACTGAGTAAAATTCATTTCGGTATAAATAATCTTAATTTTTATAAATTAGTCTTACTGTTATTACAAACATTTTTAATTTTATCAATAAGGAAAGGAAAGTTAATAAATTATATTATTATAGCTTCCTCTTGTGTCTCCTTCTCTTCCTATCCTGCCTGTACTGCCTAAAACTACTAATCGTAATTGATTTTTTCGTTTCATCACAAAGATCTCCACTTAGTAACTGTTAATGTTATATTTTAAAACATGAGCAGTTCGTACTAACCACGAATTTCTACTGTGCATCATATGTGATAAAAACGAAATTAGTTTCCAACACCGAATTTTCGATGTATCATTTACGTGTTCATTTTCAGATAAAGTTAAAAACAATAATTTCACATACCAATATTGTATTTGTGTAGGTAATGTATACACCATTCAATCATAGTATACACACACAAAAATAACTCACCGTATCACTATAATTGTTTTGAAATATTTTACACTTATACGTGTAAAAATATCTTTTCAGACCAACTTTTTGAACAAAATTTCATCGGTAAGTAATCAACATCAAATGAAATTACAAATTTCTTAAGTAGCCCGTTACCTATGTCACTCCCCACAAAACATACATCTCCTAACGAAATAAAAAATTTGATTCAAAAGCTAAAAGTCAAAAAATCACCAGGTCATGATCAAATAACCAATAAGATTCTTAAACATCTTCCAAAAAAAATCAATTATACTCCTTACTTACATCTATAATTCTATGCTGAGATTATCCTATTTTCCTTTAATATGGAAAGTATCTGTAATTATCCATATTCACAAACCCAACAAACCTAAAAACGAGCCTTCCTCATATAGACCAATTAGTCTACTTCCAGTACTAGGAAAACTATTTGAAAAAGTGATGCTAAAAAGAATCAGACCCACTCTCAAGCTCCAAAAAATTATACCAAATACGCAATTTGGATTCAGAGAAAAACACTCCTCAATCCACCAAATCCACCGAATTGTCGACAAAATAGCGGCATCTTTTGAGAACAAAAACTTCTGTCCAGGTATTTTCTTAGATGTATCACAGGCTTTTGATACTGGTTTACTGTTTAAATTGAAAAAGTTTCTTCCAGCTCCACTTTATTTGTTGACCGAATCTTACCTAAATAACCGTTCATTTATCTCCGTCAAGGGGACTCCCTCTCATCTCAATTCCAAATATATGCAGGAGTACATCAAGGAAGTGACTTATCACCAGACCTATATAACATCTACACAACGGACATTCCCAACTCCGAAAATACAATGTTAGCTACTTACGCCGACGATACGGCAATTCTTTCATCGCATCCTGACCTGGCAACAGCACATCTAAACCTAAAAATCCATCTTGAAAATATATCAAAATGGTCTTCCAAGTGGAGAATTAAAATCAATTCAGATAAATCTTTTCATATCCCTTTCACTCTAAGACAAGGCGTTCCACCCGAAATTTACTTCCAAAACAATCAAATCCCAACTACAACTCAAACCAAATATTTAGGTGTAATATTAGACAAGCGTTTAACTTGGGGTCCTCACCTCAAAGCCAAAAGAAAGGTTCTTAACAGTAGACTTCACCTACTACGCCCAATTATCAAGTCCAAGCTCTCAATCAGAACAAACTACTAATATACAAAGCAACGCTAAAACCCATATGGGCCTACGGGATCCAAATATGGGGATTCGCCAAGCCTTCCCAAATAAAAACTATCCAGGCCTTCCAGTAAATTTCCCTACGTCAAATAACATCTGCACCATGGTATGTCTCAAATCTTTCACTACACAATGACCTAAAAATCGATACATACAGTTCCTTCTACAGCCAAGAATAACTATAAAAAATTTCACACTAAATCTACTAATCACACAAATCCATTAGTATCCAATTTAGCCAGTGAATCCATCCCAGATAACCCCCCACGTCGCTTAAAAAGAAACTGGTGTGGTGATCTTTTGAATCCCAACCTGTATTAGTTAATAAAAAAATCCCCCTCTCAAGTCTGAGGGTATCCACACTGGTGGACTTCCCTCCCCACGTAATATCATGTTGTTTTTTCCTATCTATTTGCAAGTAACCACATTTACTTATTGTATATAATAATATTACAGATTGTAAATACACTTTTGTTTAAAATAAAAAAAAAAAACTATAAAAAAAAAAAAAGTAATCAACAGGGGGCAATTTTATTTGCTCATTGGATGCTCTAATTTTTTAAGCCGTCAAGTCATTATGATTTAACTTACTTTTAAGAGTTATTGTGAATATATAAATAATCGAATATCCTATCGATTTTAAAATTATATTTTAGGATGATATTTTAGATAACCACTATATGACCGTTTTTTTTTTAAAAAAAATACGGGACATGCCTTTTATAAATATGTAATTTTTATTTTGCTACTTCAAACAACCGATTGCATATAAATGTGAAAATTTTTTTGATTCAAATAAAATGTTTTACGGGACAAAATCAGTAGCGTTATTTCAGTTTTGTCTAAATTAGGGCAGTTGGTTGCTGTTAATATATTGTCGGCACACGGCTAGTTATTGCCTCAACTGTCATACGCGTGTGTGTCATCTTTAAAATTGTGGATATTTCTGTTATACAACGTACACAATGTCAATGGCATTCAGAGAGACGTATTTAAATTCCAATGATGTGCCGTCTATCTAAAAACTCTAGACTGGCAAATGCATGAGCTCCCCTCTCAAAATGATGCCACTGAACAAGATGCGTCCCGTAAAACTTTCTTTAGGATAACGGGACACAAAGTTTAAATACTGGACGTTAACGTATAATACGGGACGTATTGTCTCCCATATATCTATACTATAGACCATAACTGCGTGGACATATGGTAGATAAGTAGTAGTATAATATTATAATAACGGCATCTCAAAGAGGACAAGTTGATCAAATTATCATACTAAATTGAGGAAGTATTGCTATGGGTTGTAATAATTTACTGCCCGTGACTCTTTATAATCTAGTAATTATAAGCAAATTTATTTATATTTTAAATAAATCTCAACGTCTCAACAGTAGAAAAAACATTGTACTTATGAACACTTGGTTTTCAGGGCGAAAAAATGATTTCTACAGAATCATCTCAGGTATGAACTAAACAAATATATTTAAAAATACACGTTGTTTCAGGATGATTGTGTATACAATAATTCTATACAATATTTTCTATATTTTTTTTTTTCAAATAAATATTTTAATTTTAATTTTAAATAAATGTTATACAAAGAGGGAATTTTAAATCATAATGTATGCGGGTTACCTTAAGAGATCAATAAGACGAATGGTAAACAGAGCGAGGTATTAGAAGATTTTTAAAAGCTCGATTTTGTATGTAATAGCTTCATTTTAAAACAACGCAGCCTACCTGTGTCAAGTTTGAGCGACTGTTTAGTATAACGTAGCTCAAAATCGTCAAACGAATCTATTAGTAATCAAGCTCATTTCTACATACAAGTACAATATTGAGTACCTATAATTCGTTTCAAAAGATGGCGGTGATCTGTTTTCGTCGCTAGTGAAAAAAAATATCCTAATTTGTGGGTAATGTTCGGAAACGAATTCGCGCATTGCCGCCGGGATATAATATTCTGTGCTTAGTGGGTATACATTGTTTTTTAAAACCGGAGTATTACATAAAACAATTAAATACAATATTATATATTAATATGTATCAAATATTATATTGTATACCAAGTTACAACTGCGAACTAAGAAATAACCTTCTATCTTTAGATCCGTATGACAAAGGTAAGTTGTACTTTGTTTCTTTTTCGATTTCATTATATAAAACAAATCTAATATTAACCACCGAAACATATTCTTAATTAATTTAATCCCATTTAATTCGAATTATGATTCAATTTTCCAGTGTGAATCTCTTTTCAAATTGTTTTTTTTCCCTGAGAACTTCACAAACAATTCAGAAATAATCATCATGACTATTGGAAATATTTTTAGTTGCTTGTTATTATTTAGGGGGCAGGGAGTAATTTTTTTTAATTTCCTAACCGTTTTTCGAATATCAGAGATAATTCACAGACGGAACAACAAAAAAGAAAAAAACTGCAGCATTTACGGCACACCGATTTTTGACAAAATTGATTTTATTCGCAACTCAAAAGATAATGATTGTAGAGACTAGAAATGTATCTGAATGCTTATAAAATCATCGTTTAGTATGAATTGTATACGTTTCAAAAAATGTTGACTTCTTTGAGTCATTTAAAGATATTTTAAATGTCATTTTTTTTAGCTTTTTTCGTTAAGCGTCGATTAAATAATTTTTGTTTGACAAAAAGTCTTAAAATTTCATAAAACTTTTAATTTTAATATTTTAGACTTTCATGTTTTACAAAAAAATTTCTTAAATTTAAGAAATTCGTTTTGATCTTTGCCGTAACGAAAAGCCTTTCATATTCTAAAATATCAATTTTATTGATGGTGATGAAATTTGTGCTCCTCTTTTTCTTCTGATTACACACAGATTCGTAAAAATGGGCCACAACTATAACAGTGACCCCTCATATATGTATATATATTAATATTTGATTCAATATTTTTCCGTACACCGTATAAAAAAATCAAATGATGCGCTATGTTTTTTTTTCACAGGCCTGATTAAAAAATACAAAAGGTTTCTTTCCAGCCGGTACAACTTGGGTGAGTGTAAACAGTTAGATACAACAGAAAATAATAACTATCCGCCGAACGTACAAAATATATAAATTTAAGTTTTACGGCACTTTCAATAATATTTATAAAAGAGTTATTACTAGGTAAACATACTGTTGACCCAAACTCAAGATGTAATCGAACAAGTGATAAGAAAACATTTTCAAAGCATTAATATTTTTAAAATTACCTATTATCCATTTAATAAAGAAGAAAGTTAAAAGATTGAATGGAAGTAAGTTCAGCATTTTCACTAAGCATTCAGTAATCAAGGTTTCGACGAATACAATTGTTTATAATGTTACATTGATTTAACTTTATAAAATTGAAATAACTATTATATAAAATACCGCCAGCTCGATCTTGAGTAATTGGGTCGACAGACCAGTTAAAAGTGTTAAAGTTAAAATCACCGGCTATTACAAAATTATGTTCAGGGAATTTAAACTAAATTGACTCAGTACCATCACAATGATTTCAATACATATCAGAGGATGCATCTGGTGGTATAAAAACGCAACCTAAAATAATTTTGTCAACCATAATTTTTAAACAAATTGCTCAATTACAACAACAAGGACAGCTTACTAATTCACAGCTTATTTTTTTATTTATATCGCGTGCTCCTTGATGTGTCTCAGGCGTTTGATCGCGTCTGGCATGAAGGACTTTTATATAAATTAAAACTTTTTCTTCCACCAACGTACTACCTGTTAATAAAATCATACCCAACAGACCGTCACTTCCAAGTCAGGTTTGGTTCATCTTTCTCAAACATTGCAAACATTAATGCAGGTGTCCCTCAGGGTGGCATACTGTCACCAATTCTATATAATATATATGTCGCTGATCAACCTACCACTCCAAACACAATAGTAGCTGAGTTTGCGGACGACAAGGCAATCATAGCAATTAATGAAGACCCAATTTCTGCTTCCTTAAATCTTCAACATCATCTTAACTTAATGTCAAATTGGTACGACAAATGCAGAGTTAAAGTTAATCAGTCAAAATCGCTACACACTACCTTTACACTTAGACTTGCCCCCTGTCCGGAAGTTTCCTTAAATAATATATCTATCCCTTCATCTCAATCGGTCAAGTACCTAGGGCTAACTATTGATCGGCGCCTCACTTGGGCATTACACGTAAGGGAAAAAAAACTCGCCCTAAACGCACGTCAACGACAGCTTAAAACATTATTAACTAATAAACATACAAAATTAAATGTCAAGTTGCTCATATACAAATCCTTAATAAAGCCTATGTGGACATATGGACTCCAACTCTAGGGCAATACCAAGAAATCGAATCGTAATAAAATTACGTACAAATCACACAAAATAAAATTCTTCGCTCCATCATTAATGCCCCATATTATGTTTCAAACTTTTCTATCCATTCTGACTTAAAAATTACAAGACTTATATTACGATCTTCCCTATATAAATTTTAATCAACAAAACCCAGTTCAGCATCAAAAACATTAGTATTTTACCACGTTTCACTTAGACAAATGAAATCATAATGAACATATTTTGAAATAGCATTCCATATAAATAAGATTTTGGTTAATAAATCACGTACATTTTGATAAAACAAATTAGTTATAAGAATTTACATTACGAGAATTAGAACGATCATTTCTGGAGATTATTATCGTTGTCGGGGTACCTCTTACGTATTTAATTATTGAATCAGTTCTACCATAATTTGATCTACGAGACACAAGTTCTTCGCGTAATCTAATCATATAACTTCACTGGTATAATACTATAATGTACGGTCTGACCTGATACCAAAAGTGGATGGCGAATTTAATATTAATAATTTTTTTCAGATTCCAGTACATCTAACACATCATCAGGTAAACTAAATATTGCTTTAATTGGAAGAGGTTTATTCTGTCCGCGAATAATCAATAGTGTTAATTTTAAAGGTTAATTATCGCTATTACCACTAATAATTGAATCATTATCATTATTTACGAGATTACAATCGTGACAAATGTTATCATTTATATTATCTGCTTTTGACTCTGGAATGTTGTGCAATAAAAGATTAGAAACTCGAATATTGAGCTTTGTCACCTAATTAATCATAATCTCTTAGGAACAATGTAAATTATAATTGCCATAACTTTCCTTTAGATTCACAAGTTCATCAACTTCGACTAGCAAACAATTTATTATAACTTTCAGCTCAAGAATGTCGTGCAAGCCATTTTCATATGATTCACAGAAATATTTAATAATACGAATTTTTAAAGATATAAATTTTATTTTACTCACTGTTCATCTGGAACATTTATGTTCAATACCTATTGAGTATACTAGCACAAAAAACAACGATAATTGAAGGATAACTAACGAATAAACGTATAATATACGATAATTTAATTAAAATCAGGGCACTAACCACCTCGCTGCATGAATTCTTGATCGAAACTGATTGAAAGCCATGTTTCTCTTTCTATCAACAGGCAACATAGGGATTAAGATTTTTTTTAATTTCATCGTACCAATCGATCAATAAATGCGAAAAGAATTTAGTAAACTCATTTGAATTCGTCTTAAATTCTTCATTAGATCGAATTTCCCACTTTTTATGATTTTGTCTCTCAACATTTTACAAAAAATTTGTAACCAATATAAAAAATATTTAAAATCAACGAAAATGAACTTTTTTGGTACGTTAAGAACACAATTTAAAATATATTAGGAATTCGATATCAAAAAGGATTTACGATGAATTCAAATCAGTTTTCCAAATCTTAATTGAACCATTAGATCGGTCAGTAAGTTGGAAATAGAAAATGTCTAATCCATATGTTGTGCTTGTGATAGAAAGAGAAAGAAAATTATAACCTGCGATCCCTATTAGAACGAAAATATGAAAAATGGGACTCAAATAATTGATATGTTCTTTTGTGTTTATTATTAACTCAGAAAAATCTATATTATCAAGTATGTATTTGTTATTATTTTGTAATTAGAACCTGTGTTTTGTGAATGATCTGAGTTATTTGTGTCTGCAACCAAGTTGATATACGTTTTTTGTGTAAAATTTGATCTACTAAATCAAGAAAATAACCATTGATATAATTATTTAAAATTCATTACACTCATTTCCAGTGCTGTACTTCTCGATGCCTGTTTCGGAGCATCCCTGTGTTTATTTTTTTACCTAACTGAAGCAGCCAAAGTTTGAATGGCAATATGACGAATTTAACAATTTTATTTTAAATTGTATTATTTGCTTGTTGATATTTTTTGCATATTTCCAACAGTGTGTTCAAATTTCCTGTATCGGTACTTAATTGTTTTCACTATCACTACAACTATATCCAGATTGCTTGGAATTATTTACCAGCATTTTTCCTACTATCGACATTTTTATTTGAGATTTTATTCTACAGAGCTGTAAAGTATTTACACAAGAAAAAAAGGAATATATGTACAACCAAATCAAATAATTTCTACCACCTATTATTATTAGTATCTAAGCACTCCTGAGATGTCGAACGCCAATATTATATTATTTTTCATATGCTTTTAGAATAATGTCCAAGCATAATTCAAAATATTTTGATTCAATTACAGTCGTATGTCGTTGGATTCAAATTTATCTACACACTATATACTCGTAATATAGAAATAATGGATCATCCTATGATGTCAGTCCTGTTTAAGTTTTCCGAACTCTGTAGATGTCCTATTAGACCAAACAATGGATCTAAATCAAAAGGCAATATTAAATAATTGTCAAACTTATACCTACATTTAAGCTATTATTGTGTTAACACAGAATTGAAGCGTAAAGTTACATCCCGTCTCGGTATAAGAAAAGAAAAAAGTAAGTATAATATTAGGTTCAATGTCAATTTCATATGATTTTATTGGAAGTATAGTCGCAATTAGGGATCTTGGGGTGTTTAGCACCCATAGTTTTATAATAAGCCTCCCCAAAATGATTTTTGAGTTAACGTAATGATGAATATGGTTTTTTGAATAGAAAATGAATAATAAATAGTTGTTCTTAAAATTCTTTCCGTTGTTTCACTATTCTTGCAAAATCCATTACATCATGTATTATGATACCTTATATAGTTTATCTATTTATTTTCTGTTTATCTTTTCAATTTTCTGGTTTGTCAGTTTTATATTTTAAAAAATATTTATCTAGAAACATTGATAAAATTAAGTTATATTTGTTTTTGCAGCACAATGTGATAAGATAATTTTATTATGTTAATATAGTTTTAAAAATACTATAAATTTTTTCACCAACTAAAAATTGTATAAATTGTTCATGTAAATAAAAAAGTATAATTCCACATGACATTTTTCTCTGTATATTTAACAGCTATGTCTTTAAAGTTAGAATTATTATCATAATTAGCGGTGGTAGAGTACATGTTTTTATTATTATAATTTAGCTGAATTATACCTAGCTTCACCCGTGCATCAATATGAACGTAAAACTTTAGCAATTGTGAAGGATTATATATAAAAATTGGTGATTACTACCGATTAATTATTTGATTTTACGATTTTAATTTTTTTGTATTTATAATGGAACCTATGTAAACTGGTATTTTTCGTGGGGGATTAGCAGCCCCAGAGTTTTTTCTTCGAAATTGCATCATAATTACTCATATTATATAGGTGCAGATCAACGCATTAAAATATGTTAAACATTTCATAGTTCAACAAAATCACAAAAATTAATATTCTTATAAGGCACAATACAGTTTGAGTGTTAGATGAAATTGGATACTTGAATTAAATGTTGCCCCCTAATTTATGAATTTTTTTCATGCTATAAAACATACAATCTTTTAAATGTTTATTTAATGATTAACTTTATGTAATTAAAGAAAAATATATTTAATATATTTAATGTTCATAATTTTTATTATTTTTTAGCTTCAGGTAGTATGCTTTTCATTACTTTAATTTTTGTTTTATTTCTGTTCATTACTTCAAACTAAATGACTTCTTGACAAAAAAAATAATCGGAATTACTAATAAAAATTCAACTTAAGGCTATGTATGAACAAACTACTTTGAAGGTGGTGATGTTATTATTGCCATATATATAAAATGTATTGGTGAAGTCTTATATGAACCAATTAACAATGTTGAACAACTATTTGTATCAGTATCTGTCTATTATGTAAAACTTGTTATGGCTGTGGTTTGTATTCGCCTAAATAGTTATGTTGAAGTTTATGACAGCCACATCAATACAATCGAAGTATTTCGTTCGAAATATACGAACAATGAATTTATTATTGCCGGTGACTTTAATTTACGTACGGCACTTAACGAGTCCTCTAATTTCTGGTTAAATCCTATAACCTCTTCTCCTCAGCCAGATCCTATTCTATATATATATATATTTTTCGGCTACTCAATTTTTAACTTTAATCAATTTAATAATGTATACTCATGTTCAACTCAAAATTAGATTTAGTATTCAATATTTTCCTACGTTTTCGGTTTTATTATCTTTTGATTCTATTATTCTAACTGATAGCTGTAGCACCGTCTCATTATAATGTGTCACGCATAAACGAGTTTAAGGACTTTAAAAGACCAAATGTTGCGGCAATATCTTTTTAAATAAATACAATTAATGAGTCGCAATTTTTTTCTTATAATAATGTTGACGAGAATCTTAAACCTTCTAACTTTATTTTACAAAATTTGTTGAATTTACTAAATACGTACCTAAAGTTTACTTAATTGTTTAACGTTTTTCCAAACCATTTAATAGCTATGTTTGTAAATAATGAGAGAAAAAAAGTTGCCCACATTAAATTTAAAAATTTTAATGATAACATTGATTATTTAGATTTTCTAATCTCCCACGTCAGTATGAAGAATTATCTCAACGTTACTTGAATTTTATTTCTAAATCACAATTTTCATGATAACCCTTGACAATTTTGGGAGTTTATTGAGTATCGTAAACGCGATCACAATAATTTTCCGGCCGTTATTTATTCAGATGATAATACAGCTGAGGGTGTATCTAAAATTTCCAATCCGTTTGCTGAACACTTTTTGTCAGTTTATTCACTTGCTAACCCACCAACCAATTATTATATTTAAGTATATTAACCAGATTGTGTAGACAACATTTCCTTGTCAATTACTGTTGAGGTTATTTTTTCTGCTTTGGAAAATTGTAATTATAATTCTTTCCCCGGTCCTGATGGTATTCTCTATTGAATTCTTAACTAAAGTCTTTAATCTTTATTTAAGTCTTTATTTAGTCTGCCTTTATTTTCTTTATTTTCATTATCTCATTCGTCTGGTGTTTTTCTTGTTTTTTTGGAAAGTGTCATTTTGTTCAACCTATTTTTTAGAATGGAGAAAGATTTTATATTAAAAATTATAGACCCATTAGTCATATGTCAATTATCCCTTAACTTTTCGAATAAATTATACTTCCTGAGCAATATTTTTATTTTTACAAGAATCTCATTGCCCAACAACACGGATTTATTTCTCATAAATCATCAATGACCAATTTATACGTATTATCTCGTAGTAACTTCTTATCTTATATGGTTAAAAAGGTTGTCAGGTGGACTCTATTTAGTATTTATACAGATATAAAAAAACCTTCAATTTAGTCAACCGTACGTTCTTAAATTTCCTATACTCTTATATCTACAACAGATCGCAGTTTGTTAAAGTTAATAATATTTTATTGAACGAATTATATTTACCATTAGATGTTCTCCAAGGAGCATATATCTCACCATTTACTATTCAGTGTATTCATGAACGATGTTTGTTTTGGTTTTAGTAAATTGGTTTTAGCCTGTTTTTTGATGACTTGAAATTATTGCATGTTATTCATTCTGATGCTGATTGCTTCCATATGCAAAATTATTTGAATAATTTAAGTTTTTAGTGCTCTCATATTTATCTTTAACTTAATGTTGATAAATGTAATTGAAATACATTTACACGTCAAAATAATTCTTTTATTTTTAATTATTCCACTAACGTTGGCCCTTTACCACGAGTAAGTTCAATGAAAGACCTAGGCGTAAGATTTTCAAGTACTCTATTTTTTTATGAACAATATAATCAACAATTGTAAAATCGCATCAAACATTTGGTTTGAATACGGTTCAGTCATTTGGAATCCGTTTCAAGCTGTTTATGGTAAAAAATAAACCTAATGATTACAAAATACATTTTAACGGCACTTACATCATAAATTGTCACCTGAAATAGTGATTTATGATCACGACTAGCAGCCTCTATCAGAAACCTTAGGCATACGTTCTTTGAGATCAAGGCGTCATTTTCTTGATGTTAATTTTATTTATAATCTAATTCATAGCATTGATGATGGCCATTTTTTAACTCTACTTTATTTGGCAGTTCCATCCTTTAGACAATTAAGCTTTTAGAATAGAATTCTTTACGGCTACTTTACTTATATTGATAGATTACGGGCTTCATGCAATAACACGCACTCAACAGATTTAATATTTAATTCATCTTGTGCTAAAATCCGTGATAGAATTCAAGCTTATTAATTCTTGTACTACTTTAGTTCTATGTCATCTTGTATTTTATATATGTATATTAATAGGAAATAGGAAAAATGCCCAAACCAATGATACTATAATTACTTAACTATTTATTGTTTATTAATATATTGTAACTAACTATTATATGTGTTAAACCTCGTTATATTTTACTAATATATGATAAAATTATATTTGATTTTACTGTACCTACCTTAATGCCTTCGGACGTTTATTAAATGAATAGTATTATTATTATTATTATTATTATTATTATTATTTATCCAAGAAATACACTTTAATTTGTAAAATCAAATCAAATCAATTAACATTATACAAATCCGGAAGTATTTATGGCGCAACACTCTGCGAAGTTTTCGCAGTATTAATCAAAATTGTTGTAGTCACATTTATGAAATTTTATGTTAGGCTGCAAATGTAAAATATAATCATATTTTGACTAACTATTTTTTGTTATATTAATTTTTATAGAACTTGAAGATTCAACCGGTAATTACTGAACTCTATAATACTGATTAAATATTATAATTACTCATATTATATAAGTGCTGATTAGCACAGTAAAATATGATGTGAAGTGTTTCATATTTAACATTTTGATCAAAATCACAAAAACCAGTATTCAAATATTTTCTAACATTTCGACGGAAAGAGAAAGTGTCAAAATTTAATTTCATATTAATATTCTTATATTTTCTAATTCTAATAAGGAGTTATATAGTTTGAGTAATTTTGGAATATTTGAGGATATTTGAATGAAATTTCGCCTTCTACAGCGGACCTTTTATATGAATGCAAAAGTTTTTTTTAATTATTAACTCCATTAAAATAAAGAAAAATGTACTTTAAATTAACGCTGATAATTTTTATAATTTCTAGCTTCGAAAATAATGCTAATATTTAGTTTAATTTTTGTTCTATCGGATTTAGTACTTTAAATTAAATAGCTGCTTGATAAAAAATGAATTGTTATTTAATATAAAATAACTTAAAGCTATCACAAACTCCTCAAATGAAAGTTAAAGATAATGAATAATAATTTTCTTGATAATACAATTTAACACAATAAAATATGATTTATTAGTAATATAAGAATGTATTTTTTTTACTAAGACCGTATTTTTTCGATAAGAAATAAAATCTTCACTTAAATAATATAAAATAAAGTTATAGTTTATGTGACCTATTCAAAAACTTTGAGTTTATTTTAAATTAGAGAGCTTAAATGTTGTTGTAAAGTGAACACTTTTGTTCAAAAATTCGATAAATCAAAATTTTGTAACTATATTTTAATATTTTTTATTTATTTTTTCGAGATGAAATTAGAATATAAAGGAAATTGTATTTTCTTGTAAAATTTAAACTAGATACAAGAAAACACAATTTACTTATTATCTCTAATTTCATCTAGAAAAAATAAATAAAAAATATTATTAAAATATGGTTACAAAATTTTGATTTATCGAAATTTTGAACAAAAGTGTTCCACTTTACAACAACATTTTAGCTCTGTAATTTCATTTTTTTTCATCGTTTAAAATTACAAACGTAATATATTTTATTTACAATCGAAATAGGAACATTATTTAATTCTTTAATTTTTAAAAAAATCAATTTGAAATGCCTTGTTTAAATATTATTCGGCATTTTCTAGATAATGATGGTACGTAATTGTTTGTACTTAAATATAATTCTATTTTATTGTAAATCCATTATTTATTAATTTTAAATAATAAATAGTAATTATTTTAATCAATAATTCAGTAAATTACTGTACATGTATACATTTTATCAGTTACTCACGTATTTTTCTTAACGCTAAACAATTAACTTCTAGGCCAAAAAAGTTACCCTGAGTGCCGGATCTAGAGGTGCGGGTAGGTAAGCGATAGTTCTTGCACCCGGACGCCACATACCTAGGAGCATCTTTAATATCTAAAAGCTCTTGACTAAAAATAAATTTTAAAATTTTAAAAGTTTATTTTACACATTTGCACTCAACGGAATTACGGCCTTCACCATTGCTATCAATTTCTTTTGAACTTATAATTATTGAGAATGAACCTCATATTATCACCGGATATTCCACATAAAGAACTTAAATCTCAAGCTCTACGGTATAACGTGCAAAATAATGATAATTAATGCGAAATACATGGAGAATATTTTAAAATGTACGCGTATAAATATGAAAACCTGATCAGCACTAACAAGATATTATAGAATAATATTAAATAGTCTTTCAAAATATAATATCAGAATACCTGACTGTTGGGGACAGTCATATATGACAATGATTCAAATATGAATGGGAAAACAAAAAAGTTCAAGCAAAAATAACGTAAATTAATGAACTTGCAAAATACGTTCCATGCTCAGCTCATAGTTTAAATTTAGAAGGACGCAAAAGATTTGACAGAGGAGGAAATATTTATTGGTACAGTACAAAAGTTATTATTTTTCTGGTTTAACTCAAATGTGGGATATTTTACATTTCCAGTTGGTCTCATTAATGTAACAGAAATTATTCGAGAGGAAGGAATCGATGAGGCATTGACAAAAGTGAAAAATAAATCTGAAATATTAAATTTTAAAAAAGAATTCCCAATTTTTAGATCCAGAAAAAATTAATTCTGTCTGGATAAATTTCTGAAGATGAAACTTTTAAACTAAAAACCAGAAAAATATTGATTTTAATTATTAAGAATATTACTACTAAATTTTTAGCTGGATTACGTTAAAGATTTGAATCGCCAAAACAATCGCTCAAGATTTTTCATTTATAAATACAAAAAATATAGATTCTTGGCCTTTTGTTGATATAAATTCTCATGGGATTGATTTATGGATGAAAAATGAAAGTTAACTTGACAAAATTGAATTTTTTTCCTAATTAGAGAGTTTCAAAGAATATGTTTGTATATTAAACAACTGTTTAGAAAATGTCAGATATTTTTAAATGCTTAACTTAATTTACAAGGACGGTTTACATACTCCCTCATACTCCCGAACATAATATAAAATAATATATATAATATAAATATATCGGTAGCTAACAAAATATTTCTTGCAATACCGGTCACTCTATCAACGGGTGAACGAAGGTTTAGTAAATTAAATCTTATAAAAATATACTTATGGGCTATAGTCAACATATAATAATATACATATATAACTGCAATATAAAATAATATTTATAATATTCATAATGTAGATATAACTTACTTACAAGTTAAAACTATATTAACTATATTCAAAACAATCATAAAGTTTTTATTGAAGTTATTTACAAAAGTCATATGGATTTTTTAATTATATTACATAACATACATTTAAATATGTAAAATAATGATTTTTTTCATAATTATAATTTATAAAAGAATATGAGAAAAAGGACCTGGAGTAACGGAGCACTACAATTGTATTTTCTCAAGGCGATAAAAATTCTAGATTCGGCACTTATTATCCTGCGTTAGAATTTAATCTCTTCAAATTCAAACCAAGTATGAATCTGTGATATATTATCTAATGTGTTATCAAACAAATTTTTGAATAATTAAAATGAATGAAAAATTATTTAAAGTCCAGTTAGTATTGTCATTTAAGATATACCTAAATTATCATGTAGTTGTATGTATCAAGCTGTGATAATGATAATATTATATAAATAAAGTTATATGTTCATTGATAAAAAAACGTATGAATTTCGAAAATCGTAATAACATTATATTATTTTATAGATACGTATGGTATGTATTTAATATTTTGCTATTATACCGTTAGGATCTAAATCTTGGAGGCTCAAAATCTACAAGCAGTACCGTTCAGGAACGCATTCCTACATGGAGAAACATTCTGTTACTCAAAAATGTATACTTTATTATTATTTTTTGAGTTATTTAAATTTTTTGAGGTCTGACCTATAATAAAATAACAGTTCTAAATTATTGTTTTTCGATTATACTACAATTTTGTTTGGATCATTATTTGTGTAAACATTTTGAATTTTAAGTTTCCAAAATTTGAAAATAAGAATGGAAAAATAAGAATTTGTTACATAATATACACGATAATTAGTAATTTATTGATTAATTTTTTTTATTATATTTATTTATATAGAAATTGAAGATCCAACAGGTAATTATTAAATTTATAATTCTGATTAATTTTAATTACGTGCAATACGGAAGCACTGATATCACAATATTAATTGACGTATTCATCATTTCAAATTTTTACCAAAATCACAAACATTGGTGTTCAAATATTTTTAGACATTTTGACGGAATCTGATAGTTTAGTGAAATGCAACCCCCTTATTATATAAATCGAATTCGGGCTATAAAATATTAACACCGAATGTTTCATAGAACGGACCTTTTTAATGATTACGAATGTTTTCGAAAATAATTAAATTTTTTTTATTTTATCCTTGTTGTTTACGGAAATTATTATTGTGTTCAACAATAAGTTATTATATACTCAACACATTATAAAACCTTTCACTCATAATCGTTTTTTAAGTGTAATGAAATTGTTTTCGAATAATTGAGACACGATACCATCTGCACAGGTTATAGAGAGACTAATTCTCACCTGATGTTAGTACCCTGAACGCCCCAAATATTTTGGTCTGCTGATCATTTTCCTTGTCTAATGAGCAGTCCTGAATTTATGGGCAGTTCCATATGTATGATTTTATAATTTTTTAGACATTGGAAATAACTATTTATTTTAATTATTATTTAAAACATATTTTTTTGGTTTTAGCTGAAGAAGGTACGTTAACTTGGTTTAAGTTTTATTTTGAGTAATCTTATATTATTAATCTATAATTTGGACATATTATATAATATCCATAGTTAACTATTTCATAAATTCGGACTTACATTTAAATTTAATCGAGCATCGACATCTCATAACAAAATTATTTTATATTTCAAGCAGAGCAAAAATATGCTACTCGTTTTCAACAAAATCCAATTTTTCATTCGAAATACCTTAAAAAATAATTATAATAGGGAAATCGTCACCCCATATTGTAATATCATTATTCTCTATGGTCAAAGATACTCTCAAAAGACGATGACTTCTTTTGTTCAATTTAATGTTACATGCAACTTTCTTGTATTCTACATTCTTTTTCGTAAAAAGTTGATAAAATAATTTTGATTTGACAAAAAGTGTTAAATTGTAACAAAAATATTATCAAAGGCTTTTTTTTTTTTGTAGTCTAATTTCAAACATCAAGAATCTATATTTTTAATCAGCCTTTGAATCATAAATGTTGAAAAAACAAGATAAAAATCACGAAAATCTGTAACATTTTTGTAGTTAAAAATCAGATATTAGAAGGAAATTTGTTGTTTTGATATCCACGAATTTTAATTATTACTTATGTAAGCATTGCGTACATATGACAATAATTACAGAAAACTCATTGTACCATAGTATTATATTATATTATATTCATCTCTCATTATGCTTATTATCTTATGTAAAATAATATTATAATCGAAATTGTATTTCTGAAACGCCAATAACCCCGGCAGTTGAGGCGTATTTTTAAATAAAAAAAAAAAAAAATATGACAATAATAATTTCAACATTTATTTTTAAATTAATTTATTAAATCAAAATGTATAGCTCATGCTGTTATGCTATTTTATTTTGTTCGTAAAAGTGTGTTCATCTAATCTGATAACTAAATCATTATGTACATTAATTACTACTTATACTAATAAAGTCACCAACGATGCATTTATTTTAAGTGTGTAAGAATAATTTAATTTTATTATAAAAACTAAATTCTTGAATGAGATTAAACTAATATATTATAAAGTAAATTAGTTAGTATTACTAACGAGTATTCGCATATTCTTATTTTCTAGATGGTATAGATTGTAAGTATTTGTTTTTAACGTATTATAGTTCGTGTTCTATTATAAAATTATACATGTTTAAATATAAAGGACTATAGTTATCCAACTAAATATCTTATTATAATCTTATATGCATACAGATTTAACCTGTTTTCTAAATCTATCAACATATTTTTGCAAAAGCTTATAAAACTACACAAATATGTTTATATATTATTAATTTATTAATTTAAAACTAGTTTTGTTATTGTAATTGTTTTAAAATAATAAGTCTTGACAGCTTTATTTTATTGTTTCAGACTACCATAGTATGTATATATTTTAAAATTATTTTAGAAAAAATGTATATAATATCATAATTTTCCTGTGGCTTGTTAAGCCATAAGTCTGTATCACAGCTTCCACTTAGTATCCAAAAGGAATTCTGTCTTCCATCCTTTCCAACATCTTCCAGCTTCTCTTGCTGTTTCGTCCACTTTCGTCAGTTCGACCCATCCAAAACCGTCCCCATGATCTGCTTCCGTTTTGTTTTTCGATCGAAACACTGTTAATATTAAATCGTGTTTTCAGTTTTACCCGCCATACGTGTTCAGTTCATTTGAATATTTTTTATCTTAAGAATAACTTAAAACTTGTTGAACAGCCCTTTAATGTCGCGTTATCTATGTTTCGTATAGACCAAGTTCACCGACAGATTATATCCTATAATATTATTGTAAACACATTGTGTGTATCTAATAACAGTTTACTTATTTTTGTCTAGTGCATACACGTAAGTATTTTAGATACATAAGATTATGGATTTGACAGTAACAGGTTTTTCAACAATCTAATCATTATAAATACTAAATAAAAACTAAAAATCAACTGATTCACAAATTCATAATTTTAATTAATGATTCGATAAATGCATAACCTTTAAAATCGAAGACTTCACTAAATTATGTACCAAGATATTGTTTAAGATTTTTATTGAAACGAGGAATATACTGATAGTTTAATCATGTTTTATTTTTGTTAGGTGTACAAGATTTAGACCATAAAAATCAGGGTAACTGATAGGAGATATTCTAGTTGGTGCATTCGGGAAGTCAATTTTGAATTTCTCTACACTCTATAGTCTTTCAGATAATAAATTGAGAAACAACGACGAGATATTATGAAAAAAAAAAGACAACATTAACTGGTTACCGGTAAAATTTACGGCGTATCGATTTTCGATAGTATTGAGTTTGTCTTTATCATCCTTAATCAAAAATAGTAGAGTTTTGAAATTTTAACTGAATTTTAATACATCAACGTCCTAATATTTTGTCCAGAAACAAATTTTCTTTGGTAAAACGAAAATCATTTTAACAATGACTAATTTACCCTTTTTTTGTTTTTATTTCATAGATGATGACAGTACGTATAACATTTTGTACTCAATATTCATATGGAATAATTAAATTAAATTTATTAATAGTTTGAAAAATTATAATTTTAATAAAATTAAATTAAATTTCAAACTAAATATTTTGTCAGTGAAAATCTTTTAAAAAATATATTTTAAATGCTTAAAAGTTAAATTTTTCATCTAAAAAAAAAATATTTATAGTTTAAACCTTTATTTTATATATGGATCTAATATTTAAATATATTAATTTTTCTAGTTGAAGACAGTAAGTCATGATTTGTTTTATTAATCTCATTTACAGTTTAAGCAATGTTAATATTTGATAAAGGCACAATTGGTACCTCATACAAAAAAAACATGAATTAATAAGCTGTAAGATAACAAATTAAAGTGATGACCTAAATTAGAATTTTTATATGAAGACAGAAATACAACATTTTGAATTAGACATTTAGATACAATTAACAAACAATACATTGCTATTCTGACTAAGTAAAAAAAACTTAAACTTTTTTATTTAATGAAATTAAAAAAAAAATTGTTCCATTTTAATTTTATTAACTCATCTGGGGAAAACTAAAAGTAATTTTGACATGAGACTAATCTTAATATATAAATAAAAGAAAAAAAAGATATAATGTTCCTAATAGGTAATTTTTTATATTTTCTAGTTGATTTGGGTACGTATTTTTTTTTTTAATATTATATTTTATAGAATTTTAATAAATAATAGCTTTTAGTCCAGCACCATTTCTTCTAGTTTTTATCTCCTTACATTGATATTATATGGAAATTAAATCTCAAAAAAGTATATTTTCTTTCTATTCAGCAAACGATTAAACCAATTATACAATTATATTATAAATTACAAAAGAACCCATTTTAAAACCTTTTTATGGATATTTGTTTAAAATAAATATCACAAATTGAATGCTTTCAAAGTGTAATTCACCATTTTAAAATGGAAAATATCATAAGACGATTAGTTGTAGTACAAAAATTAATAAGTTCTTTATTCCAATTTACTTTTATAGAACGTATGCGTGAGTGATTTTTTTTTTAAATTTACATCATATGAATAATCAATTAATGATGAATATTTACTTTGAATTATTTCCCAGCTGATGATAGTAAGTAATTTTAAATTTAACGATATTATTTAGAGAACAATTTTTTTAGTTTTTTAAAAAAAAATAAATTGTTTAGGTTCATGTTCATAACATTTTATAATTAATACAACCCATACCAAACTTTTAGTTTAAATAAAATATTCGAAATTTTTATCTTGACATTATTTGTAATAATTGTACACTACATTTTTCTGCAAAATTCAACAAAGAAATTTAAAATGCAGTGGATATTATGACAAATTTAATATTTTGTGAAAACAAAACATTAATTTTTCCTATTCATACAACTAATTATTATTCTTCCTTAATAATTTTAGAAAAAATTGGTACGTATTATTTTATATCTAAATGTTCATAAGGTACCTAGTTGTATAGGTAATAAATATTCTAAAATATAATTCAGTTGGTCAACTCATAAAAACACCAGATGTAGAGATAAATTTTGGACCTACAATAGTTAGTAACATCGGAGGTCACAGTTCCTATGCTCAAATGATTATTTAATATTGTGAAATTTCGTTCTACAGAATTTTCATCGTGGGCATATAAGGACCACATAATATTTCAAGTAACCCAGTATTCTTACAAAAATTAACAATGTATTGATTTACCAATATTATTTCGAATATTTCGAAAGCAACGCCAATATTACATTTAATGCGACATTATTGAATTTATCGAAAAACAGTATTGAAATAGATTTTATTGATCTTAATAATTGATGTGTTAGTGAAAATTATAATGCATTTTTCAATTTAAAATTATTTGGTTAATATTGAGAAATAATGGTTTTTTTATTATTCATGAAAAATATTTACCAATAATAACACCAAATAAATGTGTAATTAATTAATATAAATTACTCTTTAATTATTTACAGAGGTAGAAGGTATGTATTGTGTCATTAAATCTAATTTGATTTTTTGTTTTTCCTATTACGTTCGTCAAGTTTCAGTTTTATATTTTAAAGCAACAATTATCTAAAAACAAATTATGCTGCTAAAAATTTGTTATTATAAAATAACATTTTATAATATATAATTATTGTAAAAAATTTCCAAATTATTTATGATGTCCCAATAAGTAATTTTGTAAGAAATGTTCAAAAATAAAATTGTATTTCTTAAGCCATCAGAGCTTCTTGGTTACTTTAATAATTCTTTTGATGAAATAAGAAAAGTCGCATCCTAGCTATACCTAAGTATTTAACTTAAGATTCACCATATATTATAAAGGATGAAATTTCAAAGTTGTTTAAATTTTTAACTACCTACTTATTAAATTGGTAATGTTTTTCGTATTTTCTAACAACTGTAAATGTTATCAATATTTTCCTTCAATGAAAACTTTATTAAGTAGATGTCTGGTTTTGAGTTGTAAAAGTAACGATTTGAACTCAAGGGATTTCACTTCCTCTAATACTTTAAGTACTCAGGTTTTATATTTTTTTTATTTATTTATTAAATTAAATACGGACAGGCGCCCTTATTTTAAAAAGTTAACAACGTGCATAATATAACAATAGGATAACAGTAGAGGAATAGAATATACATGATTAACGTTATAGATAGAACAATAGATTATATAAGTTATGTCTTTATGTATTGGATAAGATATTCAGTATACTAAATTCATCCATAGTTTACATGGGCTAAGGTCAAAATTGTTTTGATTGTTAATCAAACCTGATCGCGACAGCTTTATGTCTAAAGAGCAAGCGGAGGGATGAAAAATAAACACCCCACAGGTAGTAGGTATTAATGGTTGTTTGCCTATCTCTCAATAATACCAAAAAATACATCCTTATTGGGAAAAGGCAGTTGTGACTAAGCATAGAGTCGCGTCTCAATTGAACTCGATGATTTCGCTAACATCGACCTAACCTAACACCTCCTCCAACCAACAAGTAGTACCTAACTGGATAGGTTAATTTTGTGACCAAAAAATAACTATCAAGATGAAAAAGTTCAGTGCTATATGTATCATACCGGAAAAAATATGGGTGATAAGTTCTAACGATGATCCATCGAAGCTAAAGAATTCTGTGAATCCATGCATTTTAAATGTTCTCATCATATCATAATTCACTTCTTTATGAATTAATATTTAGTTTTTAGTTGCTTGTTTTTTTTTCAGATGACCGTAGTACGTACCATTTAATATCATTGTTTAATTTTCAATGATATTTAATATATTTTTTTGAAAGTGAAGTTAAAAAATGAAACACGTATAAACGAAACTCTTAAAATCTTTTTCATCGTTTTTTTTTTCAGATAACATACAAGACTTTTGTGTTGGATTAGTCATCGGAAATTAGATAAAAATGCGTTATTATTGTTATAAGAGTGTGTGAACGATTATGGCATTTTAATTTTGTTAATATTCAATATTATTGTCACTTCCAAAACATAAATTATGTTATAATATCATAAAAAAAAACATGTAAAGATAGCCTTTCTGAATACGTTCCCAATTCGCTGTTTGTAAACGTATTTTGAACAATAAATATATATTATTCCAAAACAAATTGAAATTATTTTTTTTATTTGTACATGCTTGTTCACAGAAATTTAAATTAATTTAATATCTTAATTTGTAAAAGATGTATTCGTAATTTGTAACTTTTTTTTATATAAGCTAGTATAAATATAAGTACTCAAATTTTAATATTTTTTAAGACTGGCTGATATGAATATGATTTAATATCTTAATATCAATACTTAATACTCGATACTCAATACTCAATATTAATACCTCAATAATCGTATCTATACACATACTGGTAACATACGGACAAAAAGACAAACAAACGGGGATAAAAGATGTTTCAAACTAATGTCGAGAAACCTAAAAGAAGGCCGAATGATCAAACTTTAAAAAAAAATGGTGGCTCATACTAATTTGTTTGTAAACGAACCTAGAAACTCATAAGTCATTTTCAATCAGGTTGGTTTAACAGACTTTTACAACAAAAAAAAAAATAGAAAAGAAATCACTTAAACATATAGTATAAAATACGATTTGATTATATCAGTTGAAACTGGTATTATAATATGAAAATATTTCTAATTAATATATTCAGCTCATTAAGTCCAACAAACAAAATAATAACTAATATCGTTAATATAATTTCGTAAAATTATTCGGATAATTTAAAGAATTTATTTTCGTCAAAATTGAATATTTTAATTGTAAAAATATAGCGATTTTTTAGACCTTTAGGCAAATATATTTTTTGTCTAGTAGGAAGAAATGCTTGTGATTTATTTCGTATACAATTCTCAAGAGTAAAGTGTTCAAATTTAACGTCTTGTGAATGCTTAACTACAACACTGATGTGTATTTTCATGATAAGGGTATAGTTTTGTCAGCACTAGACCATTAAGAATTCATTAAAAAATTCACGCGGAGTGTTTTGGTTTTGATATTTCTGTATATTAATTTATTATTTTTTTTTTTTCAAATAAAGGAAAAAAAGTAATAAATCGATGTACAGAATTTAAGCATCAAAGCGTGTGCGAAGTATGATAGCGAGATTAGGATCTGTGATGGTAGTCGATAGAACACTAAAACCACAGAAATCCTTCCGTGATAATGACTACTTGATAATGGCGCTTGTTAACTTTATTTTTGTATACTTTTCTGCCGGGTCGTCGGATTTTAACTTGAGACGCCATTTCAAGTTGAATGATCAGCGGGGAATGATACAAAAATGTTTTGTATAGTTCAAATACTTGGCCGCAAATTGATTTAACAACGTTTATTTTACACGGAGTTTGGTGTAGCGTGGGATTCTAACGATATCCATTTTTATCTTTTCAGTACCCATAATATTTTCGTCTGGAACGCGAATGTCGCTATCTCTTTCGAAATGTACACATCGTAACTAGTTCACACCATGCTCCTAGAGTGCGCGTTGATCAAAAATTCGGTTGATTGATTATCCTATACACATAATAATGTAGATGGCACTATAGTAGTAGAATTGCCAGTGACTTCTGTGTACATTTTATATCAACTCATATAAAAGCAATAGACTATATTTCTAGTAAACGTGTGAACAATTATTCAAAATTGTACTAAAAAAAGTGTACACTTGAAGGATTTTATTAAAATAAAAGTATCTGAATAACTCAAATTTGGGTGGAAACAACGATGATTTTATTCGAAAGAAGAAGTAATAAATAATGATAGAAATACAGAATGACAAATTTCACCGGTAATCGTGAATTGTGTGATTTTTTCGTTTAAATAATCATATGGAATTTCATGTTTTACTTTTAATGGCGAAAAAAACCAAGAAGGAACGAAAATGTCATAAATTCTGTTTTGTGTCTAATGTATATATATTATTCACTGGTATTCTTCGAAGTTGTAGTTTTGTATAATCTTTATTATTACAAAATATTGTAGTAAATACGATAATGTTCTAACAACTTTATACAAACAAACATATATACATATTATTATTATAGAACTATTCGTGATATTGAATCTGATAATTATTACTTATTATTAGGGGCCGGAATTATATTCTTTTGCATATTTTTTTTGAGGCTATGCAGTCAGACGGGGGTTCGAAATCCTTACAAATCATGAAACCGGTTAATTAATGGCAAAAGTTATTTTAGCATATTTGAGAATATTTAAAGATAAAAGAATATTTCGTACAATAAAGAATATTTGAGAATATATCGATTAATTTCTATAGACATTCGATATTTTTTGTGATCTCGTGACTTCAGTTGACGTCGAACGTTCATTTAGCACGTATAAAAACATATTAACAGACCGTCGTACAAATATGACACCGGGACATATAGAGCAAAATATAGTTGTTAACTGTTTTCAAAAATTTTCGTAATTACAAATACCTTATTGTTATTAATATAATTTAATCAATTATTTAACATGTATTATTTTGGTTATTTTTTGCATATTATTTTTTATCATATACTTATTTATATCAGTTTTTTGTTGTATTATTTTGCACATAAATGAATATTTTTATTTCAAGAGAATATATTAATAAAAAAGCATATTTCCGCATATTTTATTATGATTTTTAAAGAATATTGCAAGAATATTTTCAACTTTTTTAGAGAATATTAGCATCTTATTTTGGCTATTTTAAAAGAATATAATTCCGGCCCCTACTTATTATATTATGTACATTGTTACGTTATTTATTTGTTTTTTCATTAATTTACTATAAATAGTCTTATCAAAATAAAAAATCATTAATTGTTGTTTGTTCAACAAAAACTATGATTGCCGGTAATTTAAATTACAAATGCGCGATCTGCAATCGATTTAGTTTTAATAGATAATTATTTAATGTGACTGTTGTGTAAATTAAAATGAGTAAACACAAGAATTTGATTTAACTTAAGGTACTTCTCTTTATTACGCCAGAAGACGGTGGAGTAATATAAATAAAAATTAATTCACCTTAATATTATCTATACTTATAAAATCCAAATACCACTCACTCACTGATCGTTGTATCTCAAAAACTACGCAACGTACGGACTTGAAATTTGGAATAGAGGTTCTTCTCATATTTTCACCGTGCAATAAGAAAGGATTTTCAAAATTGTTGCGTTTTAGTGGAGTAATTAACAATTATAATTATTCACTGCCAATACGTATTGTGTGGCACGGCGGCCCACGGGTTACCAGCTACCTGCGACCTATCATTTTTGTCCGTCGTCGTCGTGTAGATAAAGTCGGTCCCACACGATATATATATATATATATATATATAATTGAATCGCAGACAAGTAGACGGACGACGATAATTAATATCGTGATATAGATTATTGTGAAATACCGAAATTACGAAATCAGAAATAGTGCTGGTCTTTTTTAATTCATGGAATAGCGGTCATCATCAAAAACGTATGGCAACGCATGTCGATGTGCAACTACACAGAAAACTAAATATTTCCAAAAACTATTATTATAAATTTTACTATACATTTTTCGATTTTTTACTTTTAAATACTTTTAAAATTTTAAGTAAAATTATGAATTAAAACTAAAAAAATGAATATATTAATATAATATTTCGGTAAAATATAAGACCTAATTGCTTTGGCTGGGCCCCAAGGCCCAAGCCCTGGCTGCCTCCCCCCCTCTCGTCGGGCCTGGGTATATCGCCGTGCTCTGCATGTGGAGGGAGACGGTTCATGTTTTTTTTATTTACTTTCATATCATATGTATAGCACCGTCTCACATGCGCCTCATTTTCGGGCAAGTGTCGTACAAATGTACAATACGTTTGTAACAACTGGCAACGGTTTGAACTGTACAGCATGATACCGTGTGGTAATATTTACAGAAATATTAACGACTATCATGCTCACCTGTCCCTTCCTACCACTTATGCCACTCCTTGTGAAATTCACGCTGCTTCTGAAATATATCCGTACCATTTAGTGGTATACAGAGATGGCGATGTTATTTTACAGCCAGACGAATACTTGGAAGAAAAGTTAATATTTCATTTTAACTGTACTGGTCCTATGATGAACGCACATTTTAAACCACTTATCCCTCTATATGCGCCTTCTCCTCCTGTTGATGTTGCTGATATTATCCTCTGTAAAAACGATTGACTAAGCATAACAAATATATTGCACTCAACAATATTACCCATATAATTACACATGTGGCTAAAAATTTAAATATTATATAATGTACACTTAAATAAATATTCTTCTTTTTGACAACGCTTCCACAGCGTTTTACACGTAAAAGGAGTTTTTCCTGGCAAAGCCGGGTAATTCAGCTAGTATTATTATATAACTATAACTATATAAGTACTATAATTTTCTTTTTTTTGTCCTTATGTTATAGGGCTACACACTTTTTTCGACAATTTCAACTTTTCATAATTAGTCATTAATAAGATAAGGTCACTTATTCGAATCTCACACAATGATATTATTAGAAGGATATAAATTTGGATTAAAATACGTATTTCAGTATTTTTGACGTTAACATTAAGAATATTGCCGATCATAGTGTGTATTTATTCTCTATCGGTAAGATATAAAATATGTAAAATTAATCTGAAACAATCTAAAGAATAACATATCGCTCCGAAACGGTACCGAAGTTTAGCCGATTTAGTATTCAATTATTATTAAATTTCTATACCTATAAAAAAAGTAATTTAATTTTTTTTTTTTTTTATAAACTTAAACATATAACTTTATGATAGCTATAAACTAAAAAATAAATAAATAGAAATAAGACAATATGAAATATAAATAACTTAAAAATAATTTGATACTCATATAATGCAAAATAAAAAAATTAATATCTACAGAAAAATATTAACATAATATAAAGGCGAGAAGTTTAAAAGTGTTATGTATAACAACTTGTTTCGAACGTTGGTCATCATTAGGTTATATAGTATTTGCTTAAAAGCTGTTTCGATGAATTCGATATTGAATGATAACTGGTAGGGAAATATATGGCAAATATTTTTAGTTGAATTGTAATTTTTTGATAACTTATTCTTCACCGCCAAATGGTTAAGATAAAATACGGTTTATGTTGAAAATTAAAAAAAATAAAAACATCTTAAAATGCTGTAACTCCAGAAATAAAATACGTTTCGACAGAAATCGGATTACAGCTCGGCAGAAAAGCAGGGGATTTCGAATATACAATCAGAGTTGCTATAAATATTTTAATATTGGAATTACAGCGTCATAAATCACTACGTAATATTTAAATATTGGTTATAAAAGGTACATAAAATATTGGTCATTAGTCATTACTATGCATTCTCTAAATGTCAAAATGGTTTCATCGATTACCTTTAAAGTTTAAATTTTTATTGAACGCTGTTCAACCAGAGTTTAAAATGTTTAATCAGCTGCAGATAGAATACAAGAAAGATGTGTGTATTGAAAAATTGTATCGAAGTATTATCAACCTACTAACCATTCCTTAGTAGTTAATTTCTCATGTTAGATTCTTTTTAGTTCTTCAAGGTTTTAATTATTTCCTTAAGAAAACGAACATGAACTATTTTCAATGTAATAATTTACAATTTATTGTAAATCTCATTTTATTAAATTGGCAAATCGTTTATGGTAACTATAATGAAGAAATTAAAATTCTGATACTATATCGACCATCTATAAAAGTAAAAGCTGAATCACCTCTTTCGCTCCGAATTTTTTTTTTTTTGAGAATCTTGGACAAATCGAACACTGCAAAATTAGTTTCAAGATCAAAGTACTATTACAGTTATATCAAACACCTATTCTTGAACATTATTATTATAACCCGACCGTGTAATCTCACCTAATCTAGGAATATCACACATTTATTTCTTTCAAGTTATCAAAAGTATAAATATTACCACTGTTAGTGTTCAATAAAAAAATTGAATTTGATGTTATTTCTACTTTGTTTTTAACTAAACTAAATCTTTATCATTAACTTGTCTGAGTTTAGTAATGGATAAATAAATATAAGGTATCGGTGGCCTACACAAAACCCATTGTTATTCAAAGTAGATCAGCTTCATTTGGTTAATTTTTTTAAGTTTTTTTATTTTTATGAATATACATTATAAACTGATCCACTTTCACTCAAAACCGTGTTTTCGAATGTACATTGGTTTCAAATTTTAAAGAACAATACTGCAGTATAATTCACCAATCGCTGCAATTCATCCTACTGTCGAATCTCAACTGAACTAGGCTCCCACATTTATTTTTTTGTTCTAGCGCCAAAGCTTGCGGAAGGTGAAAAAACACATCCAGGTAATATATTTATTTTAGTTTCAAACTGTGCTATTTGTTACAACACTTCAAATAACCATATATATTGAATTCAAATATTTTCCTTTATATATTAAATCGAGATTAAATATGTATCTAGACATCAATTTTTTTTAATAAATCTGAAAATCTATGATACGTTAACAACAAAATTAAAACTATTTTGATTACCTTTCTAATAAATGCAATAACAATTAAAATGTGAATTTTTTTTATTGGAGAAATTTATATGGTTTTAGCATTAGCCAACGTTAGATTATTCTAATTGTTCAACTTTGAGGTTTCTAGTAATAAAAAAAAATTCTAAACAATTACAATCTTCGTTTCGCTTAAAGCTACACATTTAAGTTTAATTGCTCTCAAAATAATTTATAATAGTGCATATTCTGCAACGAGTGTCAAGTAAATATACGCTCTTTAATCGTAAACAAATGAATACAAACTTTGTGAAACGCTCAGTACAATGTACACATTATTTTTCTTTTATCACCTGTTCAAATACTTTTCACTGAATTTCCAATTTACAAAGAATTATAGACATTTTAAAAATGTTTACAATAAGTGATATGAATTTTTAATGATTTAGATAAAAGCAAATCGGTAGTATGACCATATGTCTATTGGAAAAATATTGGTTTTAAAATGTTCAACAATAGTTATGATGAATTTTCAGAAACTTAGAATTATCAAAAAACTATAAAAATTTAATTCAAAAATATACAAATTTTGTACAAAATATTAAATAAAATACTTTGTTATAACAATCAATGAAATTTCGTTTTTGTTACATTACATTTTACTTAATTTGCATTACTATACTGCTTTTTTTCTTGATTTTTGGAGTAGCATGATTTAATTAATTCATAAATTATAACTTATAACATATTTTGGCAACTTATCGTATTTTTATAATATAATTAGGTTTTTTTAACCGTAACAGAATAAAAAAAAATATACATACTTAAAATGGAATGTCAATGTTTATAATATCCATAGTTGTGGTGGCTTTTAGTGGATGACAACTGACTAGAAAATACTCCAAATTTGAAATTATTTAATCACAACTGTCAGCCGAAACAGGCTCATAACATAAGCATCGAAAACCACATGAAACAGAATGCAGAGAAACACTACATACTTTAATTGTCTTAAGAAACGGAATGTAATTTTTACTTTTTATAACATGAACTGCATAAAATAACGATTTATTAAACTAGCTATTCATACGTTTATTAAAAATAACAATTGTTTTATTAATAAATTATGTTTTTTTTTTTTTTTAAGCGGTAGCCGCTTTCTTTCTTTGTCAAGGTATAATACTAAGTTTTAGAGCAATACATGTTTTAGAATCATAAGAATATAATTATATTATTTAGATTCATAGTAAATCAAAAAGAACAAGTTTTTTCAATACAACAATATAAGATCATACTAAGAATGCTACGATATTATGTGTTACCTATATTTAATTTGTTAAACTACATTCAAATAATATTTTATATCATTATAGACATTCTGGAACTCAATAATTTACCAAGTAAATATTTTTTATTTGCCCTGAATGTTCTCAAATATTTCAATGTCGTGGTCATGAGGCAAAATTTACATAATAACATTGAATGTTAATGAACAGAAATTATGGAATATAACTTCACTATTACGTTGCATGTTATGAAGTAAAATATGAAAGTACAGATGGATTTTGTTATATATGATGATCATACGGTACATTCTAAATCCCATTTTTTTTTTGTATTTGCCCAAAAATATTGGTGGAGTCGAACATTTGGTTTTATTTCTTTCATATTAAATTTCATTTCAAAAGTTTATGAAAACGATTCTAATCATATTAATCTACCATTTCTATCGATTTTACAGTGTAAATGCATATACGACTCGTACAATAAAAGTTCTAGTTTAATATGGTTGACCATTCAAGAAAACTCGATCTAAAACACCACCAAATCGTTCATCAAAACCAGATGCAATATCGAAACAATTAATCGTCCAAAAAATATAGATACTTGAATAGGGAGGAAATTTTAAAATCCCCGGAACCGTTATCAACTCAATCAATGAACTATTCAAAAAGATATTCATTTTTATTTTCCTGCTTCTTAATAAGAATGATAATAACATTAGGCCAAATAACCCCTGCATGTAAAGCTTGACTAAAAATCGCTTAACTTTGGTGTATACAATTATTATTAGCAAATAATCATAACTGAATAATCTGAACTTGTTAAATCTATAAAATTTGTTCATTTAATTTGGTCTCTTCAAACTTAACTATTACTATACTTAACTTTAACGATCGTGATAATTAGGTATTTAAGTTTATATTATAACATGCTTTTTTTGTATATAATGAAAATAATTAAAAAGTAACATATGTTCCAACATATGTATCATATGCAAACATAAGTATCATATGCAAACATAAGTATATTGTATTAAAAATGTGTATATTTATCTTGCCAGTTAATATTATACAATACACAGCATCCGAATATATACCAGAATGTCCAGAGTATTATGGTACGTACTTTCCATTTAATATTATTTGTAAAATTATTTTTAGCACTTTAAATCGACACTAAGCCATAAAATATGATACTTCTAAACAAAAAACGAGACTATAAAATATAATGGTATTTTGGAACATATAATTCACGTCGAGTGATTCTAATAAATGTTGGAAATTTATATTTCTATTTCAAACAATTAAAATAAATATCCATCTCTTTCATTGTTTAAAAGTATTATAATTTTAGTGTTGACACTAAAAATAGTGTTTGTTAAATGGTTCGTTGTTAATATTGGTAAAAATTATTAAAAATAATATAAGTATTGTAGTCAATTTGGATTCAAAAGATGGAAAATATTTTCATACTAAGATAATCTATTTTTAAGTTCATACTATAAAGTTTAAATGATGAAATACAGTGACAACTGTCAAAAACGTAACTACATTCTCGAAGTTTAATAAATTGGTCATTTAATTGAATTACAGATAGTCCACGTATCAATTAAAATGTTCAGTTTTAAAAATATAATTATAACAAGTGTGCTGGAGAATATCGAATTCCTATGGAAGTCAATTTTAATTTTATCAAGAGTTCGTTTTAGTCTTAGTAGTTAAATGCATTTGATTATTTAAGTGGGAATTAAGAAACTAGAATTGCTACATACGTATTTCTTTCTCAAATATCTATAAATAATATTCTTAATAATATTTTTTTATTTGCCAGATATTTATAAAGGTATGTAACTCAAATCAATTTTATTTTACATAGTTAGTCAGTGGCTAGGGAGACGTTCTACTTAATAGAACATATTGTTTTAGTTTCATGCCTCATATGATACGAGTTGAGAGTTTATAATGATTCTAAGTCATAGAGTGCGCATACAAAATAACATTGCACAAAATTAGTCATAATCATAAATTTAAAAACTTCAGTCTAAAAAAGCAATTAGACAGGTATTTAAAAAAAAAATTCAAATTTAGCATTTTTACTGTGAAAAAGGGGTTAAAAACTCGCCTTTTATATAAAACGTTGAGCTTCTGGTGTAAATGTATATATGGTAAACTCATAAGTTTTATAATTGAATATATTTGAATGAATAATTGTTTTTGTAAAAGAAGTATAAATTAATTAAATGTTTAAAGTAATAAAAGTAACGTTGTTCGTATCAAGCTATGCCTCTCTCAAGACTGTTCCGCGAGAGGCTGGGTAATTCAAATTTTCATAAGTGTACGATTATAGGTTTTTCGTGCAGCGGAGAAAATAGCATTCACGTTTTTCGCACGGTCGAGGTCGTCGTAGATTTGAATTTCTCATAAGAATGTTCGTTAAAATAGTATTATCTAGTATTACAAATATCAATATAACGTAACTTCGGTTATGGTCGTATGATTTTAAATTTTTAAGATTCAAGAAATTGTTTATATTTTAACAGACGTAGTAGACAGTTTCATAGAATATATCAAAGCTATATTATTCGCAAAAGGTAAGGATGATTAAACACGATATTGTAGAGTACAACGACCCTCAGAATAACATTATGATTATCGTGTATGAATGAGTAATATGCATAACTTCAATCGTAACCTAAATTAAGGACGTAATATAAAAGCTGAACATTTTTTCAAACATATATTTTAATGAAGGTATTGATAAATACAACGTGATGATTTTTATGACTCGTATTATGAACATAGGTTTATTATACTGGTTACGGGTTAGTATTGAGATACGAAATACTCTTTTACTTAATTATTGATAGTCAATTCGGAATTTTAAACTTTAAGATTCTGAATGAATTGAGAAATGTATTGGTTTTACCATGATGTGTATTCTTTTTTTAATTTTTTTTCGTGTATATCATCACGATTTTTCATAGAAAACGTTATCCTTTCAACTAAAGTAGTATTGGTTTCTGATTCCAAGTTTGGTTGTTGCAATAAAGAAAAGTCATATTTTGACTTTTTTAATAGTTTTAAGTAAACCAAAATTATTCATACGTTATTTAATAATATTATATTATGTATTAAAAGTATTTAAATATTATTGGTTACAGTTCTTATAATATATTTATTTTTAATATGAAAATTTCTTAACAGAACAAATGAGTCAAAATAATTCAGGTAGATATATTTTAAATTATTTACAATTTCAGTTTAATTATCATAAGAAACATCTTTTTATTGTATCAATAAGACAAGATAATTAGTATTTATTAATACATTATATTATTATAGCTTCCTCTTGTGTCTGTTCCTATTTTACACTGCCTAAATCTTCTATTCGCGATTTATTATTTCAGTTAATTTCAATAATCTGTATTTAAAAACTGTAAAAATTATGTTTGACAACATGAGCAGTTAATGCTGATCGCGAATTACTTCTGTGTCCATGTGTGATTAAAAATAAATTAGTTTCTAACACCGATTTTTTTTTTCATTTACATATTATCATATACGAGTTACTTTTCAGATCATGTTGAAGAGTGCAATATGAAATTGGAATATTGTGTTTGTGTAGGTAATGTATACACCGTGCAATAATGGTATGCTGCATTATGCTGGGAAATAAATTATCATACTATACCCTTATAAGTGATTTGAAATATTTTAGCTTTATTCCTTTAAAAATATTTTTACAGACTATCTTTTTAAAGAAAAATTTACTGGTGAGTAAGCAACAGGGGGTAATTGATGGCTTTGTGTGTTGGTATAATGTTTAAAGCTGTCTAGTCACGATAAATGAAATCACTTTTTAGATTAATTGTAAACATAGAAATAATAAAATTTCCTATATACTCTTAGATGATCATATAGGATGACCACTAGATGACGAAAAAAAAAACGGGAAGCGCCTTTTTTAAATATCTCCTTTTTTTGCTCACTTAAACAATTAATTTCATAAAAAATGTAAAGAGGTTTATAAATACAAATTAAATATTTGAATACATAGGCAATGTAACTAATTAACTAAATTTGTTTTTATCTAAATAAGTCATGGTATTAATATTTTGTAGACTAAATGTAAGTCATACGCTTCGGGGTTATTTTTAAAATAGTGGATATTTCTGTTATACAACATCAGGTCAGTAGTTTTAGAAATGACATTAATTTTGAAAATGTGCCGACTTTGGGTTGACTAAATTCTAGACCAAGGTTCTTTAACCTTTTCTTGCTGTGGACCACATATATTATTCTCTAAGAATACGGGCCAATTATGACAAGGCGGGACGCGGGTAAAAGACCCCTGCTCTAGACTTCGGCGAATGCATGAGTTGCCCCACACCTCCAAATTACGCCACTGAAAAAGATCAGTCCCGTATTACTTTCTTCGGGATAACGAGACACAAAGTTGAAATAACCAATATCTACGTATAATACGGGTTGTATTGTTACCCTAGTTACTGTAGACTTTAACTATGGGAACAAATGGTAGAAAGAAAATAATATTAAATTATAAAAACAGCAACTCAAAGAGGATAAGTTCGTACAGTAAATGTAGTAAATAATGTAAATACTGATATGGTTTGTAATCATTTATTTACTCGGACTTTTTACAATCGAGTTTTCACGAACAAAATATATATTAATTTTATCTTAAATAAATAATAACATTTCACCAGTAGACGAAATATTGTATACGAAAATTTGGTTTTCAGGACGAAAAGAAGATTACAACAAAGAAGTCTTGAGTATGTATCCAACGAATGTATAAACGTATATTTCTAACCTAACTGAACAAAAAGATTTAATATTATACTAAATATATAAATATAAATACATTTTATACATTCGGGTCGATTAAATATATAAATTTTGAATTACGAGTATGATGTATGTAGTTAAATTCAATAAAACAGAATGTATAGTATACAAAGTGCGAGTGAATTAGAAGATTTAAGGAAGCAGCTCCATGTAATGTGTATGCAATTTTTTATGTTCATTTTAAAACAACACAGCCTACTTGTATCCAGTTTAAGCGACTGTATTTCCACACACAAGTACAATATTATGTACCTGTACTTCATTTCCAAAGATAATATACATGGCTGTGTTTTGTTTTTGTAGCTCCTTCAAACGAACACCGTCCAGGCCTATATAGGAAAAAAGTAAAAATGTTGGGTCTCAATTCGGAAATGATCTGAGGCATTGATAATGATCGATGGAATAGGAATGCTATACTATTGCATAATATGCGTCAAATATTATACACCAATACACCATAATATTATATTGTATACCTAGTTACAGCGGCAAACTAAGTAATAAACTTTTTCTTTAGATCCGTATGATGCTGGTAAGTTGAACTTGGTTTCTTTTTCGATTTCATTATATTATAAAACAGATCTAACACTTACTATTGAAACATTAATTGAATCCCATTTGATTCCAATAATTATCATTAATTTATCCAATGTAAATCTCCGATTAAAATTAATATTTTTTCCCTGAGAACTTCATAAACTATTCAGTAATAATCTTCACGATCAGGAGTGGTTATTGATACCGATTTTCAAATAACTGAAAAAAACAGACGGAACAACAAAAAATAAAAAGCTGCAGTATTTACGGGACACCGATTTTTACGTAAATAATACATCTTATAATTTTCTAAAGCTTTCGGCTTTTTTGAGCAGTGTTAAGGTATTTCAAAATGTCACGAATTCTTAGCTTTTTTGGTAAAATGTCATAAAAATAATTTTGGTTACAAAAAGTTTTGAAAATTTAATAATTTTTTTCATAATATGTTTTTTCGAAAACTGGTAAAGAAAATATTGAATATAATTTAAAAAATAAACTTCATAAACGTTTGAAAATAAAATGTTGACAAATCAAAAAATATTATAAAAATTCGCCACATGTTTCTAACATATTACAAAATTTTAAATTTAAATACAAACCATTCAATCTGTACAACAACTTGATCTATTTCACGAGTTTCTTCTAACACGTGTTTAAATATTTTTTACTTAGATTGCTTGTTGTTTTGTTATTTGAGATCGTAAGAACTCATAAGATTCGACTTCACGTTAAGCATTTGTAAATTTTTTACTTTTTTAACTTTGAAAAATTCGTATTGATCTTTGCCGTGACGAAAAGCCGTTTATTTTTCAAATGAAAAATTAAACGATGTTGGTGAAATTTGTGATCCTCATAAGTTATTTTGTGACAACCCGCTGAATCATAAAAATGGGTCACAACTATAACAGTTACCCCTAAAGCTATGTATTGCTATCAATATTTGATACAATGTTTTTCCGTACAAAAGATGAAAAAAAAAGTTGCGCGCTATGTTTTTTTTTCACAGACCTGATAAAAAAATACAAAAGCTTCCTTTCAAACCGGTACAATTTGAGTGAGTATAAAATATTTATATACAACAGAAAATACTAACAATCGGATAAACGTAGAAAATATACAAACAAACGGATTAATGTACAGTAATAAATAATTCCAGATTCGTAAAAAAGAGCTTGAGAAAACTTGACATTATAAAGCTATTTGGCCAAAGACAAACTGGTAGATGTCTTGCGTTCTCTCTCGATATATCTATGAACGTGTTTATATCTTTGAAAAAAATATGTTCTTTCTTAGACTAAAATCACACTTACTCGTCTTCATATTAAAATATTGTTATACAACGTTACCATATTTTTTGAAATTGTATTTTATACTCATTATATCAGCATTGAATTAAAACAAATATATGTGTACAGGGTGATTATTTAGAACGTGTTCACTATCTTTTTTGGCCTTAATAATGATTTTATTTAAAATTTTTTTTTTTTCAATATTCAAGTTATCATAAAAGAATAATTTTTCAATTTTTTGTAAATTTAAGCATTAAGGACGATAACATTATATTATATTATGATAGAATTTTTAAATAAATGTTCTTGTTAATTGCTTATGATTCGAGATAAAACTAATTTTACACTTTTTATATGCAACTTTAAAATAAAATAACTCCTAATAACTCCTATTAACGAATACAATTTTGCGTATAATATATAATTTACTGTATAGAATTAAAAATAATTAATAATTTACAAGTGTCAATATAATTTTTTTTTCTAGGTTCTAGTAGTGAGTAATTTTTGATTTTATACCCATAAAAAGTGTTATTTATATCATAAACAATCATTATATTTCTGAAAAAAAAACATCTTTACTACAGTTAAAATAAAATACGTGAAAGATTTAGTAAAAGTACGATTTCAATATCAGACTCTTTTTAATTTTAATTACAATGGACTGCTTATTGTAAAAAAAACTTTCAGATTGTATGTATTCTAAATTCTAATAAGTAACATAAAGAATCACATTTGATAAGCTTGTGCGATAAAAATAATACAATGTATGAGCTAAAAATGTATTTTTAAAATAGTTCAACAAAGATAAAAATAGTGATTTTAATAGAATCTAAAATATTTTTGGTTCGTGTTTCAAAACGCATAAAGTATGAAATACACAACCAAGCAAAATTATTAAGAGGATTGCAAGCCATGATTTTCTTCCTCATTCTATAAAACAGGCACATATGAATTTAGACGTTTTTATTTCAATCGTACCTACCGATCAATTAAATAATAACGGTTTTTAAAACTGAGAAATTCTTCTTGAAATCGACATTCCTACTCTTTTGATTTTTTTATCTCAAAATCTTTCAAAATATTTGATACCAATATTTAAAACCATCAAGGGTCAACTATTTTGGTTTGTTATAAGAATAACATTTTAAAAATGTGAGATGTTCGATATAAATTTGATGTAGAGAAGTCTTTACGTCAAATTCAAATCAGTTTTCATTATCCTTGAGCTGAACGCGTCATTAGATCGATTGGCAAGTTGGAAATAGAAAACGCCTAAGTTCTTGTGTTCTGTGTGTGAATGAAAGAGAAAAAAAATCGTAAATAACTCCGAAAGTATTTTGTCTAATTTTGACTACGCTAAATCAGAAACTTTTGACAAATTTACTGAATACAATTTTCCGTAAAAAAATGGCGTTTCCATTCGAAAAACTAAATTTTGTATTGCCACAGGAATCAGTGGACTAGGATGTAAATGTAAAACATTGTTTTTGTGATGACTTAAACCATGAAAAAAAAAAATTTCAATCTAAAGCATATTAACAGCCTAAAGGGGGATTAGCGTTAATCTAAAAAATCACCGTATATAATACTCGTATATAATTTACTGTATAGAATTAAAAATAATTAATAATGTCAATTTTTTTTTTCTAGGTTCTAGTAGTGAGTAATTTTTTTTTTTTTAAATCATATATAATTATTTTATTTCCGAAATCAAAACATCTTTAATACTATAAAAAAAAAAATAGGTGAAAGATTTAGTAAAAGTACGAATTCATTATCAGACTCTTTATAATTTCAATTACAATGGACTACTGATTGTAAAAAACCTCCATATTGTATGTGTTCTTATAAATAACAAAAAAAATTCATAATCGATTAATGTGTGCTTTAAAAAAAATACAATGTCAGAGCTAAAAAGGGGTTTGTAGAAGAGATGACCAAAGATAAAAATTGTGTTTTTGATAGAGTTTATAATATTTTTGGGTAATGTTTCAAAACGTATAGAGGATGAAGTACACAACCAAGCGAAATTATTAAGACCAACCGATCAGTAAATCAGTTAAATAATAACGGTTTTGAAAACTGAGAAATTCTTCTTGAGATCGACATTCTCAATCTTTTGATTTTGTGTCTCAAAATCATACAAAATATTTGAAACCAATATTTTAAATATTTTAAATCAATAAGAGTTAACTTTTTTTGGTACGTTATAAGAATAACATTTTAAAAATGTGAGAAATTCGATAAAAATTCGATGTAGACAAGTCTTTACGACGCATTCAGTTTTCATTATCCTTGAGCTTAACGCATCATTAGATCGACCAGAAGAAAAGAGAAAAAGAAAGAGAAAAAAAATCATTTCCTGCTATCCCTATTAGAACGAAAATATCGAAAATGTGACTCGTATATTTTATATGTTCTTTTGTGTTTAATTTTATTTCAGTAATTTCAGGTACGTATTTGTTATTATTTTATTATGATAACTTTGAAATGTTGTGTTTTGTAACTGATCTAAGTTATTTGTGTCCCCAACCATGTTGATATTGTCATTCGTATAATATTTGCTCTACTTATCGTATACCAATCAAGAAAATAACTATTGGTACAACTATTTCAAATTCATCGCACTTTTTTTCGATGGTGTAATTTTCAATAGCTGATACAGAGCACATCTGTCTACATTTTCAAACTACTTACAGCTAATAAAGTTTGAAAAATGACAATATTGCAAACCTAACATTTTTATTTTAACTTGTGTTGTTTACTTTTTGATATTTTCAGCTTAGATCTAATAGTAATTCAGAATTTGCAAATATTGATACAAAATTATTTTCTTTTTCACCGAAACTATATAATAATTGCTTGAAACTATTTACCACAAAATTTTCCAGCTGTCGACATTTTCATTTAAGATTTATTTTTTAATCGTCTTTAGAGTGTTATGGTGTATTATACAAGAATAAAAACTAATCAACCAATTTGGACCACCTATTATAATTGGTATCTCCTCATAATTATGTCGAGTGCCAATATTATTTTATTTTTCATACACTTTAAGATCAAAACATTATGATTCAAATACAATTGTATGTCGTTAGATTCAAATTATGCCAATAATGTATAATATATAATTAATGAATTATCCTACGGTGTCAGACATGTTTACATTTTCCGAGTTATGTAGATGTGCAAATCAAGATTCAAAAGCAATTAATTTTCAAACCTTTTATACCTGCATTTAACTAATCATTAATGTATTAAGACAGGCGTGAAGAAATTTATAACATCCAGTCTCGGTTTAGAAAAAAAAAAAAGTGTGTATAAGATTCAATGTAAATTCCATATGTTTTGTATCATAACTAATTTAAGTGTACATTAGATCTGATACTTTTAGCAAGTATTTACTCTCCATATCTAAAAATATACTTATCTTTGTGAAATAAAATAAGATCATTTACCATTATATTAATACGATGGTATTTATGACGCAACTCTAGGCAAATTTTTCGCATTAGATTTAAAATTCTTGAAGTTGAAAAATAAATTTTGCTCAGAATCTCAACTTAAATTATTTCATTACAAATGCACATTATTATAATCATTGGTTTACGATGGTATGTAAAACGAGGAATGTATTATTTTTAACAAGATGTTTACGGATTTATTTAGTGATTTTGTTGTATCAGTTTATCGTTCTGATAATCACAATCACGAGAAGTATTTTTTTTGGATAATGACCATTTTTAAAATATCTATTCTGACTCAGTTTTATTCTGATTCCGATAATAATTTTACTTGTATCATTATTTGACTAATTTTTTTCATTATATTTATTTTTATAGCGCTTGAAGATTCAATCAGTAATTATTTTATATTATACTGATTAAATATAATTATTCATATTATGTAGGTACTGATTAACGCAGTAAAATATGATGTGATCAAAATTTGACCAAAATCACAAAATGTTAAATTCTTATATTTTAGAATTCTTGTAAGAATGTGTAGTAAGGATTTGGTAGAAAAGGAATTAAAAAATCAATTCAATATAAATATTAAAGGTGGACTGAATTAAATACACCACGCAGATAATAATAATAATAATAATAATAATGTTATACAAAAAGAATACTGTGTAGGTGTCCCTTAAATTAAATTAAATTAAATTAAAAATAATAATCAAAGACCGCTTACTAACAATCTATATCGGGGTTTCTTAACCGGTGGTCCACGGACCCTTAGGGGGTTTCTATATGGTAAATGGCTCTGAAATGTTTATTCAAATAACATGAAAATTACGGTTTACAAGTGTTATTTGGCTACAAACAATCTGTAATTTGTGTAATAGTTAGATGACAGTAACGCTGCATAAAAGTGTTCAAATTATAACCGAAATTAAAGGTTTTTCTTTTTGAAGGGATGAAGAGGTCTGAGGCTAGTCTTTATACCTTGACCCTTCAAGGTCATGACTGAGAAAATTTTAAGAGCCACTGATCTATATAATAAAATATCAATGATAACAAAAAATGATAACGCTAAAATATTATCAATCGGCACGTACCGTGGTTAACCGCTGACCGATCGGGGCTGCTAACATATCATCTCATAAACATAACCGAAAAAAAAGGGGTCCGTCACGGCCGCGGCGACTAACCTCGCGGGTTCGCGCGTAAACGCATCACGACAGTCGAGAACTTGGAGGTTTCACATTGAAAGAAAACGGTACGACGACGTGACCGTGTAAGACGCGCACTCGAACGGCAACTCGACGACGACTGTTGAAACTTAAAAGTGCGCTATAGCTATAGCGGCCGCGAAAAATGCCTGGAGACTCGGCGGATCGGTCCGGAGCAGTCGTCGCAATGGCGGGGAAGGGGGTGTTCTCACATTATCGCGTCGGCGATTCCATGAATTCATCGGCTGATACCGGTACCGAACAATTCTAAAGGTCGATTCCCACTGGTCCGGGCTGGAGCCCAACCGGTTGTTAGAGAAATATCATCGTACTGATTTTATATCGAACAATTCACAGGTTGATGCCGGTGTAACGGGCGAATCGTACCCCCGGCTTTTCATACCCCCCCACAGTACGATATTCCTAGGATAATAGTACCCCCCGGTCGTACCGTATATATAAGTTTATATTACGGGAGGTATGATTTGCTTAGGTCATATGTACCCCCGGGTATATCGTATTCCTAGGTTTTTAATACCGTGGAGTACAATATTCCTAGGATTTTAGTACCTCCCTGGGAGTGACAGATATCCTAGGTTTTTAGTACCGGGGGGTATTATTATCCTAGGAATATCGTACTGGGGGGGAGGTATTGTATTCCTCGGTACGAATTTCCTGGCACACCGGTCCGGACACGTCGTGACAAATGTGAATGATGAACCGGGCCGTGTCAGTGATTTGTGTTTTTCATTCATTCGTCATTCGTAGGGTGACCAGACGTCCCGTTTAAAACGGGATTGTCCCGTTTTTGGTCATCATGTCCCGTTGTCCCGACAAACTTCGAACGATTTTTATCCCGTTTTTAGAAGATGGTCCTGTTTTAATCCCGTTATTTCAATATTATTATATTATGTATGTGAAAAAAATATCGATGTATGAAACAATTAATATAAAACAGTTTTACTCGTATATATGTTTAAAATTAGAAACCAAATTTATAAATAACAGACACTATGTTCTCTACAGTTGTGTGCATATGTGTTATTAATGTATATGGAAGAATTTTTCTTTGGGGGGGGGGGGGGTTAGACGTTTCGGATGTCCCGTTTTTTTATTTTCTTAATATGGTCACCCTAGTCATTCGTCATATGTCATACAAATTTTGAAAAAGCAGTCAGTCCATAATTAAATTAAAATTTTTTAAATTTTAACAATGGATTCAGAAAAACTCATTGAATTGGTCCGTCAACACCCAGGTCTTTATGGCTTGAGTGATTGTAAGTACAGTGACACATCCTGGAAGGATCTTAGGTGGAAAGACATTGGTAAAGAACTTAATGTTATTACTTATGTTATATTATATTATATTATAATTTTATTTATTTATTTATTATTTAATTTAAATAAAATAAAATTGTTAACTCGGACGGGGCCCGGACGAGTGTGGATGCCTGATCCATGTCAACCCGGACAGGCCGTTTCGTATCACGGACTCGGCCAGGACCAGTGGGAATCGACCTTATTTCTAGGCTCAATACACTTTGAGTGTTTGATGGATTAAGATAATAATTAAATAAAATTTTCCCCCTTTTTTATCGATTCGTTTTCGTGATATAATACATAAAGCTGAGCCAAATAGTGTAACTAAAGGCTAATAAAAATAATAAAAAAATTACATAAAGCAGACTTTTTCAATGAACACATGTTTTTGTTTAATGATGGTTGATGATCCGTATTAATAAAGAAAATGTGTTTTTAACTTACGTTGATTATTTTCAATTTTTTTCTAGCTCCAGGTAGTATGCTTAATTATATAATTAGTTAAAATTTTGTTTTACCGCATTTAGTAATTAAAACTAGATAACTGCATACTAAAAAAAAATAATCGTTATGAATTATAAAAATTCAAATCAATGCTATGTAGGAACAAACTACTATATCACAAACGGTATTAACTATTCTATAAAGTGGCACCTAGATAAAGAGATGAACTATGTAATTGTGTACATTGTTTTGCACAACTTATTTATCACGGTTTAGAAACCGTGATTTTAAAACGGTTTGGACTTACGATCCTAACGATATTTTACGAATTAAAAAATCATAATTTTATATGCCAGTATGTTTTAATGTGAAATAAAATTACGAAAATGACAAATTTTTCCAACTTATATCAAATAAAGTATGCTATTACATATTGTCGGCTAAGCCCCAATATTTAATATGTTTCAGCTAGATTAGTATGTTCTTCAGATATATAAATCATTTTATTGATTATACAATTAAAATAAAATAACATATATAAATAAAATATAATTCCTTAGTGATATTAGAATGTATTGATTTCACTATGACCGTATTTTTTCAAAAGGATAAAATCTTCACTCAAATAATAAAAAGAAAAGTTATAACTTATTAAACCTATTCAATAACATTGGGTTAGTTTTATATTCGAAAATTGGTACATTTTTGTTTAAAAATTTGATAAAACAAAATGTTGCAACCGTTTATTGATTTTTTTTCTGGATAAATAAACATTTTGTACGTAAATAGAATTTTCTTAGATTTAGTTAAAATGTTAAATTCAACGACTTATTCATTAAAATATATATTTTGATAAACAACTACATATTTATTGTATTTGTAATCGAAATAGAAGCATTTTATATTGCATACTTTTGATACAAAACTATAAACCTTAAATCAAACAAAAAATAATTTTAAATGACTTGTTAAAATAATGTTTGTTATTTTCTAGATGAAGATGGTATGTTATTATTTGTGTTTAAATATTATTCAACTATAATAAGAAAATATCATTTATTAGTTTTAAATAATAAATTGTAATTTTTTGAATCAATTATTCAGTAAAAAATAACTGTACATGAACACGAAATTGTTATCAGCTACTTACGAATATTTCTGAATGCTAAAATGCATTTCTTCTAGGCCGAAAAAGTTTCCTTCTGTGCCGGATGTTATTTAGGATATAAGTATACCCAAATGATTCAAAAATTGTTTTTTTTTAATGCTTACATAAATCGGTTGTAGCAGTTCAATGTTAAGGATATTACTTACGAAACAATTATAATCATAATATTCACAATAATAATAAATAATAAATTATTTATTGAAGTTAGTTACAAAAGTCATTTGGTTATTTCAATTTTATTGCAGTAAATCCATTTATATAAGTAAAATTATAATGTAAAAGGACTTCACGTAACGTGGCGCTTAAATAGTCATAGCCCCAGGCAATAAAAACTCTAAATTGGGCACTTATTATCCTACTTTAGAAAATAATCTCTTCAAATTCTAACCTAGTAGGAATCTGCGATAAGTTATCAGGAGTGTTATTAAATAAATTGGTAAATAATTAAATAAAATGAATGAAAAAGTATTTAAAGATTAGTTGGTATCGTCATTTAAAATGTATCTAATTTAAAATGTAGTCGTATATATCAAGCTGTGATAATAATATACATAATATTATATGTTCGTGATCAAAAAAACGTACGAATTTCGGCAATCTTAATAATATTTTATTATTTTTTAGATACTCTAAAATATTTTGTAACATCACTGTTAGGATCTTAATCTTGTAGGCCCAGGAGCTACAAGCAGTGCCGTTCAGGAACGCATATATAATAAAATAGGCTGTTAGGATTACAAATTAAAGTGAAAATCCAAATTTGAATTTTATTTACAAATGTTATACTTCATAATTTACTTAAAGTTTAAGTAAATTATGAAGTATAAATTTAAGTCTTAAACTAACAATAAAATACGATTGTTCCGCTTCAATTTTATTTACTCATCTGATAAAAACAAAAAGTAATTTTAACATCCGACTTATCAATATGTCTACATAAGAAAAAAATCATAGAAATTATGTACTGGGATAGGTAGTTTTAATCATTTTTTATATTTTCTAGTTGATTTGGGTACGTATTTTTCAAAATTATATTGTATAGCAGATTACTAAATAGTAGCTCATATTCGGCACTTTTTTTTCTATTTTTTATTTCCTTACATAAATATTATAAAGATATTAAATCTGAAAATAGTATACATTCTTTATACTTATCAAAGTATGAACTATACATTAAACAATTTGGCAATTAAAATATAAACTACAAATATATCAATGTTTAATATTTTCTTTATAATAGTATTATTACGTATTATTAATAATCTAAATGTTCATAAGGTACCTAGTTGTAATAAATATTATAAATTATAATTCAGTAGGTGAAGTCATAATTACACATTTCGTTTCACAGAATTTTAAACTTAGGCATATAAATAATAGCTTCTAATATTTCAAGTCAAACCCAGTATTTTTACAAAAATTACCAATGTATTAATATTTTAGTTGAAGTGTCATTAACAATTATTATAATACATTTTTACATTTTAAAAATCTTCTACATTTGAAAAATAATTGTGTTTAGTAATAGTAGTAAATATTAAGTAAGAATATTGTAAGAAATGCATGCATAATAAAATAATCACTCTTATATTATTTACAGAGAAACATGGTATGTATTTTGTCGTTTAAACTAGTTCTTATATTATGATATTTCGAAAACTTTCGTTATGTTTTCGTTATTCAGAACTGAAATTTGAATATATCTGAGCTCAACAGTTATCTAAAAACAAATTGCAATTATGCTAAAAATATGGAATTAATAAAAATACTTTGAAAGATATAATGATTGTTAATAAACTCTTAATCTTATGCAGAATTCTCAGAATGTAATTCTTTTAGAAATTTTGAAAACCAATCGAATTTCAAAAGCCATCAGACCTTCTGAGTTTTATTATAAATTATTTTGATGAACTAAGAAAAGTTGTATTAGAACTATACCTAAATATTTAACATAAGATTCACAATTGTTTGGTACAGAAAAATGTTAACACATAGAAAGTACTTTAAATTTTTTACTACTTATACTTATTAAATTGATAATGTATTTCGTATTTTATTTCAGATGACCGTAGTACGTACCATTTACTTTAATTGTTTCACTTTGTATGATATTTAATTTATTTTTTGAAAGTGATGTTCAAAAATGAAACAAGTGAAAGTGATATTGTTAAAATCGTCTTAATCGTGCTTTATTTTTTCAGATAACATACAAGATTTTTGTGTTCAACATTTAATTGACAATTTAGAATTGTGTAGATGAGATTCAAATGTTTTTAATATTTTAGTTACGAACTTGTAAAACTGCTGTAGCACTCGCGTATTTGTAATGTAACCTCCAAAAAAATAATTACGTTATTATATCATAAAAACATATTAAGAAAGCTAACTATGCATCCGTGCCTGATTCGCAGTTTCTATATGTAATTTAAACAATAAACTATTATATTCCTAGTATAATTTGAAACAATTTGTTAACTTGTATATGCTAGTGCGCAGAAATTTAAATAAATGAAAAACCTTTTTTCTTTAAATTGTAAGTATTCATAATTTGATACATTTTTTTTATAAGCTAGTACAAAACGATATAACCATATTTTAATATTTTTTAATACTGGCTGACATGAATCTCATTTAATAACCCAATATCAATACTTCAATACTCGATACTCAATATTAATACCTCACTACTCGTATCTATACACATACTGTAATATAAATAGTACCGTAAGTTTCGTTATAAACGTTATAATAGCATTATATTTTCAAAGAAATAAAAAAACAACAACAATAATTAAACAAATTCAATGTTTCACGATTTTGTGAAATATTTCAGTGTGTACTGAAATATTTTAAACCTCGTCAAACAGAGCGTATTATTCACGTCGCGTTATTAACGCTAACGCTGACGTTACATACGTCACACAGAAACCAAAGCGTCGCGTTGGAATAGGTAGGTTGATAGGTTGATAGTAGTTGATAGTATAACAGTGTTGTTATTACGTTTTCAAGGTATAGATGGAATATATTACATTACAAATATGTTTAGTAGTTTATACGAAGAAGAACTTTTACTTTTATATGCAATGGATGGAAGTCAACAAAAGAGGAAGCGAATTTGGGTTCATGAAAAAAATAAAAAAAATTGAGAATTATGGAGAATACCACCGTCGTGAACTGGAGTCACATAAAGACCGTTTTTATTTGTACTTCCGGATATCCCAGGATAGTTTTGAAGAATGTACCAACTGATTTTACCAAGGATTGAAAAAATAACTAAAAACTGGAGGAAACCAGTTTCATTCAATTCGTTTTCCATATTTTTCAAGTCTCATCCTTCAAGCCAACATTCTTATAATTTTTGCTACTATTATCACACAGAAACATATATTTTCTAACCAATTCAATGAGTTATTCTGTCATATTTCAACAATGAATCGAAATAGTGGTTGTTTTTGTTATATTATATAATATATAATATGTTATATTTGTAATATAACTAACAGGGGGCCTTGATTGGGATGTTTTGTTGTGCCTGCGATATGTACTCCTCGCCAAAAATAAACGATGTATCGTGATTTTGTAATTTTGTGCAACGTCGCGTTCTACCGCCGCGTTAATCAAGCCGACGTGTGACGAGCTATGTTGGACGGTCGATATGATTTGTAATTGAATACAACGCGACGATCTATAAAGCGACGGAGCCTTTCAAAATAATATCAAACTACAAACACTAATCATAACTGATTAGGAAATAGGTTGCAAATTTTTCTATTCAGGTAGTAACTTTTTGATAACTAATACTTCTAGGGCAAATGGTTATGAAAAAATACGGTTTTTGAAGAAAATGAAAAATAAATAAAAATATTTTTAAATGCTGTAGTTCCAGAAATGAAATACATTATGAAAAAAATCGTATGACTACTCAAGTAGAACAATCAGGGAATTTCGAATATGCAATCAAATTTGCTATAAATATTTAACTTTTGGAGTTACAGTGATTTAAATTACTACGTAATTTTTAATCATCGGTTATTAAAGGGAAATAACATATTGGTGATAACTATTTAATCTCTACATACGCCTAAATGGTTTCATCGATAACCTTTAAACTTAAAAGTTTAAATTTTTACTAAAAACTGTTCAACCAGAGATAAAATTGTTTAATCAGCTGCCGATATAATACAAGAAAGATGTGAATTTTGAATAATGTTACCAAATTATTATCAACTAACTAACCATTCCTTATTAGTTAATACATTTGCAGTGAAACATAATAACTGTCTGTGTGAATTTCTCATTGTTCGATTCTTTTGAGTTTTTCATAGTTTTAATACATAAACAAACATGAACTTTTTTCAACGAAATAATTTACAATTTATTGCAATTATCGTTTTTTTAAATTGGCAAATCGTTTATGGTAACTATATTGAGAAATTTGGTTCTACTTATATATCGACAATTTTTTAAAAAAAAGCAGATCCACCTCTTTCGCTGGGTTTTTGTATTTTTTTTTATGTAAGTCATAGACTAATAGATCATTGCAAAATTTTTTTCAATATCAAAATACTAATACAGAATTATCAAACACCTTTTCTTGAACATAAATATTAAAACCAGACCATGAAATCGTACCCGATCTCGTAATATCACCCTTTTTTCTTCTTACATGTTATCGAAAGTATAATTATTACTTAGAATCACTACTTAATTCAGGTATAACTTATAACATTTAATACTTTAAATTTTTTCTATAATATTACCCATGATTATGTATTCAATAAAAAAATAAAATTTGTTGATATCTCTAATTTCTATTAACATATACTATATCTTTATCATTAGCTCGTTTGGGTTAAGTGATGGATAATTAATATTAGGTCCGTTGGTTTACACAAAACCCATTGGAAGGACTGTTCAATGTGGATCAGTTTTATATGGGCAATATCTGTGAAGTTTTTTTTGGATTTTTATGAATATAAAACATTATAAACTGATCCTCTTTCACGCAAAACCGTGCTTTCGAAGGCAATTGTACATCAGTTTCAAATTTTTAAGAACAATATTTCAGTATAATTCACCAATCGCTGCAACTCATACTTCCGTCGAATCTCAACTAACCTAATCTCGCACTTTTACTTTTTTGTTCTAGCGCCAAAGCTGGCGGAAGGTGAAAAAAAACATCCAGGTAATATTTTTTTTTAGTTACAAACTGTGCTATTTGTTACACACTTCAAATAACCATATACATATATTGAATTTAAATATTTTCCTTTATATATTAAATCGAGTTTAAACATATATCAGGCCATCAAATTTTTTTAATAAATCTAAAGAAATGTATGTTACATTATCAACGAAATCAAAATCTTATTGATTACCTTTCTCATATTTGCAATATCAATTAAAATGTGAATAGTTTTTATTTGAGAAATTCGTATGGCTTTTGCATCATTGTGAAACTTAAATGTGACTTTGAAACATTCCAACGTTAGATTATTCTGATTGTTTTTCTTTTTTTTCTCATTTAAGTTTAATTGCTCTCAAAATAATTTATAATAGTGGATATTGTGAACGGAGTGTCAATTTGTCAAGTGTCAAGTTCATTTTTGTTATATTATACGTATATTACTTAAATTTCATTACTTAACTGCTTTTCTTTACGATATTTGGTAAAGCATGATTTAATAAATTCATGAATCATGAGGCATTAAATCATGAAATATTTTTATTATTTAATGATTTCATGATTTAATTTTCATATCTTTATAACCAATAAGCTTTTTATAACGGTCACAAAATACGAAAAAAAATATACGTAATATGCAATTAAAATGGAACGGTCAATTGTGATTATAATATGAATAGTTATGGTGGGTTACATAATGCTGCCTTTTATAAAAAATAACAATTACCTAAATAATAATTCATATTGTTTTGTTTTGTTTAAGTGGTTAAATCTATAGAATGTATAGGTAAATTACAACGTTTTATCACAATACATGTTTTAAAATCAAATTTTTTTATATAATATATGTTCTTAGCAAACCAAAAAGAAATAGTTTTTTTCCTAGACAATAATAAAAACTAATAGTTCAAACAATAAAATGTGTTAACTTAATTAACTATGCACATTCAAATTATATTTCATAAAATTATATAATATTACAATATATTATTTATGAGTTATAATATATATTATACATTTAAAGGCATACTGGAAGTCAATGATTTACCAGGTAAATTTTTAATAATTTTCCTGAATTTTCTCAATTATTTCGATGTCATAGTCATAAGGGGAAAATTACATAATAACAATAAATGTAAAAAAACAGATATTATGGAATATAACTTTAGTATGACGTTGTATGTTATGAAGTATAATATGAAAGTACAGTTGGATTTTTTTATACAAAATGAACATACGGTACATTGTAAATCTGATTTTTTTATTTGCCCATAAATATTGTTGTAGAACATATGGTTTTATTTCTTTCATATCTCATTTGATTTCATAAGTCGATGAAAACGATCCTAATCATATTAATCTACCATTTCTATCGATTTTATAGTGTAAATGCATATACGACTCGTACAAAAAAAGTTCTAGTTTAATATGCTTGACCATTCAAGAAAACTTGATCTAAAACACCACCAAATCTTTCATCTAGATTCTACAACGAAACAATTTATTGTCCAAAAATTATAGTTACTGGAATGGGGAGGAGAATTTTAAAATCTCTAGTTACGTTTATCAACTCAATCAACAAACCATTCAAATCGATATTTATTCTTATTTTCCTGCTTCTTAAGAGAAGCAGGAACATTTCTTTAATGTTAATAATATTTGGCCAAATAACCCCTGCTGGTTACACTTGACTTAAAATCGTTCATTTTTAGTGTTTTACAACTATTATCGGCAAATAATCATAACACAACTATCTACATTTGTTAAATCCATAAAACTTGTTCATTTGGTCTTTCCAAATTTCAAATTAACTATCGTGTTAATTAGGTTTTTCAGTTTAAGTTATAACATTCAATTTTTTTATATAATAAAAATTATTCAAAAATAACTGTGTATCATATGCAAACATTAATATATTGTATTAAAATATGTGTATATTTATCTTGGCAGCTAAAATTACACAATACACAGCATCCGAATATATACCAGCATATCCGGAGCACTATGGTATCCTTTCAAATTTATATTATTTGTAAAATTATTTTTAGCACTTTAAATGGACACTAAGCCATTAAATATATAAATCCTAATTAATAAGTGGGACTGTAAAATATAATAATATTTTGGAACTTCAATTTCACATCGAGTGATATTAATAAATATTGTTAATTTATTTTTTTACTTCAATTAATTAAAATAAATATCCATCTTTTTCATTGTTTATAAAAAAAGTGTCTATTTGATGGTTCATCTATAAAATTAGTTAAAGTAGAAAATTATATAATTATGGTAGTCAAATTTAGATTTAAAAGAAGGAAAATAATTTTTTACCAAGAGAATCTATTTTTATTAGTTAATTTTATTAGTTCATATTTTAAAGTTTAAATGATGAAATACAGTGACAAATATCCAAAATGAAACTATATTCTAGAATATTTCATATATCGATACATAATTTTTTAATTATTTATTCTAAAAATTGTAATCATTTAATTTTAATATTTTTTAAAATGCCAGATTGTCATAAAGGTATGTAACTGAAATTAATTGTATTTTATGTAGTTTGTCAGTGGCTAAGGAGACGTAATAATAAGAAGAACATATTGTTTTGGTTTAATACCTAATACGATACGAGTTAAATGTATATAATAATATCAAGTCATGTAGTGTGCATACAAAATAATATTAATAGTATTACAAATATCAATATAACGTAAAGAAAAGATCTCAACATCCCAGACAACCTGTACGAAGCAATGGTCCATTTTCAAACTTCTTAAAAGCAATTGAATTGTACAATAACATATAATTATTTAATTATTCAATGTAGAAATTAACACCTGTAAGCTAATAACCTATGTAGTTGATGCTTAACCAATAATAAAAAAAAAAATATAACGTCACCTCATTTATGGACGTATAATTTTAAACTTTAAAGATTCAAGAAACCATTTACATTTTTACAGACGTAGTTGACAGCTTCATAAAATATGTCAAGGCTATATTATTCGCAAAAGGTAAGGGTGATTAAATACGATTAGTAGAGAATAATGACTCTCAGAATAAAATTATTTACGATGATCGTTTATGAATGAGTACTATACATAATTTCAAATTTAACCTAAATTAAGGACCTAATATGAAAGCCACCATTTTTATCGTTGATGCGAAAACTGAAGAAAAATCGCAAAAAAGGGCAAATTTGATCGTATTATAGAACACGTTTTAAGTATTCGTTCTGCACCAAATGTCTATTTGTTCAACGAGTCTGCAAATTATAGTCGATGACTATCAATAGTTGTACAATAAAAAGTACTTTTTAAAATATATAATATTCCTTTTACCGTCGTAAATCCATTTTTTCTCGATGAACAGAATTGAAATTTAACATGTCTTGTATTTGAACCATATCATCATCATTTATTACATCCAACTATATCCAACTATAGATTCATAACACTTTAAAGAAATGAATAAGCGCAAATGTTACAATGTAGAAATTCGCATACGTCTTATCATCCAGGCGATACGGCAATGGCAAAAAGTCCCACCTCATCAGGTGTCATACGGCAATACTTCAAAACAATTATTAAATTACTGTTCAATGACTTCAAGTTTCATAGTATGTTTTTCTTAACCAAGCACTCACTTGGTCATCCTTAGACATTATTCATATGAAAATAATTGGCGCATTCAAGAGTCAAGACATTCAAATGATATTCAAGACAGTGGTGGTTTCCAAATGTATCAATTGTGTGTGCAATGTACACAATCATCAAAAATGAAGAATGATAAAATTATTATTTCATTAGGGTCTGTATAGGTAGTAGATTTTAAGCAAACCTTAAAGTATTCCTACGTTATTGAATAAAATGATTTCGATCAAAAATATTTGAATATTATTGGATACAGTACTTCTAATATATTTATTTTAAATATGAAAATTACTTTACAGAACATATGAGTCAAAATAATTCAGGTAGAAATAATTTTAATTCTTTACCTTTTAGTTTAATTGTTATAAGAAATATATTTTTATTGTATCAATAAGACAAGAATATTAGTATTTATTAATAAATTATATTATAATAGCTTCCTCTTGTGTCACACTGCCTAAAACTTCTATTCAAAATTCATTATTTCGATTCATTTTAATATCTATATTTAAAAACTGTTAAAATTATGTTATAAAACTTGAGCAGTTTATGTTGATCACGAATTACTTCTATGTCCACGTGTGATTGAAAAGATATTGGTTTCTAACACCGAATTTTTATTTAATTTACATATTATCAGTTACGTGTTGATTTTCAGATCATGTTGATGAGTGTAATATCCCATTCGAATATTGTGCTTGTGTCGGTAATGTATACACCATGCAATATTGGTATGCACTATGCAGAGAAAAAAATTATCATACCATACTCTTATAAGTGATTTGAAATATATAAGTTATATTCGTTTAAAAATATCGTTACAGATTATCTTTTTGAAGAAAATTTCACAGGTGAGTATGTAACAGAGGGTAATTAATGACTTCACGGGTTGCTTTAAAGTTTTAAGCTGTCTAGTCAGGATGATTGAAATCACTTTTAGGATTAGTTGTAAACATAGAAATAAAACAATATACATTAGGATGAACATAAAAGATGACTACCAGATGACCAATTCTTAAAAAAATATGGGAAGCGCCTGTTTTAAACATCTCTTTTTTTAACTCAAGTAATAAATTAAAAATTAAATTTAGAAATGTTTTTAATTTCAAACTAAATATTTGTAAATATAAGCAATGTAAATAATTAACTAAATTTAAACAAAAAAATAAAAGCTCTATAGTATCGATTTTATTAAATGATAATTTATTCTTAAATAGTAAGAAATAAATGGTATTTATATGGGATACACTTGGTAAAATGGGACAAAATAATTTCAATTTTCTCTACATTAGGCCATGCTTTTAATATTTTGTCGACTAAATGTTACTTTCACGCAACGTCTAATCAGTAGACGAATAATGTATACGTCCACTTGGTTTTCAGGGCGAAAAACAGATTACAAAAAAGAAGTTTTGAGTATGTATCCAAAGAATGTATACAAGTACATTTCTAACCTAACTAACAAATAGATTTAATAATATACTAAATATATAAAAATAAATAAATTTAATACATTCGGTTCGATTGAGTATATAAATTTTAAATTATGATGAAAGTAGTTAAATTCAAGTTAACAGAATGTATAGTATACAAAGTACGACAGTATTATGTATAAATACTATTATATTCATATTAAACCAACATAGCCTACTTATGTCATGTTCAAGAGATTGTATAGTATAACACGTCTCAAAATCATCAGGTCATACTGGTTTTCACATATCTAACTTATTCCTACACACAAGTACAATATTATGTACCTGTACTACGTTTCCAATGAAAATATACCTGTTAGTGAACTGTTTTTGTAGCCCCCTCAAACGAACGCCGTCCAGACCTTTATAGTGAAAAAGTAATAAACTTGGGTCTAATTATTGGCTATAATGATCGGTAGAACTGGAATATATGGGTCCTTGAGCTTTTACGGCCGTCCTTTAATGTTCTGTGCCTAACGGGTAGAAATTCATTTTAGAAACTGATAAGTATCAAAAAAAACAATTAAATACAACACTATACAATAATTTGCATCAAATATTATACACCATAATATTATATTGTATACCGAGTTACAGCTATGAACTAAGTAATAACATTTTTTCTTTAGATTCGGCTGATACTGGTAAGTTGTAATTGGGATCATTTTCGAATTCATTATAAAAAACAGATCTAACACTCACCATAAAAACATTTTCTTGGATAAATAAATCCCATTTGATTCGAATATTGATTAGCCAGTGTGAATCTCTTATTCAAATAAATATTTTTCCCCTACAAACTTCATAAACGATACAGCAATAATCATCAAGATGTGGTTATTGATAGAAAAATATATTAAATTGCTTGTTGGTATTTAGGTAGGAGAGTGCACTTTTTTTTAATTTCTCAACCGTTTTGGAATAACTTAGGAAAACAGAAGGAACAACAAAAGAGAAAAAAACTACGGCACACCGATTTTTGATATAATTAATATTCTTATTTTGTCGCTTCTCAAAAAGTTATAAACATAGTTACGTGAAATGTACACTGAATACTTTTAAAACCATCGTTCGATATAAATCGTAAAATTTTCTAAAGCTTTCGATATTTTTGTGCCATAAAAGTTATATAAAATGTCATGATTTCTTAGCTTATTTCGTAAAATGTCGTACATATAATTTTAGTTTAATAAAAAGTTTTGAAAAATTAATATAGTTCTTACTCAGATGATATTGCTCAGATCATCACGATTATGGAAGTTTTCGGAGAGAAAACGTCGTCTAGATAGTACTTAAGGAGGGTAGTTTACGAAACTCCCAATATTTTCTTTTACAATTGCAATATTGAGCAATAGTCAATGTTAAAAAGACAAGTATAGAAAAATCATCAATTTGACTTGTTCCCTACTGACTTACAAGACCGTGGAGTTTCAACAGACCCAAGAATTTCGCCTTTTGTATCGTTATTTTTACACTTGCTAATCAATAAATTAAGATAGAAATTATGGGCCTATTTTGGTTATTATCATTCAATTTTCATTATTATAATTTAGAAGTTTCATATAACTTTAATTATAACCAATTGGTATTATTCTATAAACCACGTAAAGTATCATCGTTGCATTAAATTATTCAACAACTTTATCTATTTCTCAGGTTTCTTGTAATTTTTTTTTTTTTTTTATGTAAACAGCCCAAGGGCTGGTTGGCAGCAATTCTCCACTCCTGACGCTTCTCCGCTTTCCTTTTCAATTCGCAATAAGATCTGCAGTCCATATCTCTTACTATTTGACTAGTGTAGTCCAGTGGCGGTCGCCCTCTGCTGTTGCTTCCTTCAATGGCACCTATTATCCTGCTAAGTAGACTGTTTTGACGCAGTATGTGTCCAATTAACTTGGCTCTTCTTGTTTTTAAGGTCTACAGAAAGCTTCTTGTTTCTCCGACTCTTCTAATACACGTTTCAATATTAATTACTTAGAATACTTTTTGTTATGATATATTTAGAACGTTATTCGATTTCTCATAGATTAACATACGTTAATAAATTGTATAAATTAAATACCATGAATCGTATAAATGGGCCACAACTGTTAACCTTAATATTATGTATTTATATTAATATTTGATTTAATGTTTTTCCGTACAACGGATGAAAAAATCAATTGGTGCGCTATTTTTTTTTTTTACAGAACTGATTGAAAAATACAAAAGCTTCCTTTCGAACCGGTACAATCTGAGTAAGTGTAAACAATTTAGATTCACCAGAAAATATTAACAATCGGACCAACGTATAAATATACAAATAAACAGATTAATGTACAACATCTGTAGTATAATATACATACTTAACCCCAGGGCCGTGGAGAGAAATTAAGGGCCCCAGGGCCGTGGAGAGAAATTAAGGGCCCCAGGGACAAATTAATTAGGGCTCCTCATAATGTAATTTAACTTACTTCTAATACTCGCATCACACTGCGTCGTTACTCGTTCTTTTAAAATATGTAAAGGAAAAATAATATTGGTTAGAGGTATATCAGAAATTAAAAATCAAAAATCATATTGTTACTAATACGGTATTACATGTGTCATGGGACATGGTACAAATTAATTATTATACTATTAATGGCGTTATTAATAAGATATAAAGTAATTATTATTTATTTTATTATTTACATAGTTCCTTAAAAAATATAAAATTAAGTAAAATTATGAATTAAAACTAAAAAAAATGATTATATTAATATAATATTTCGGTAAAATAAGATTTAATTGCTTTGGCTGGGCCCCTATTTGAGTACTGTGCCCCAGGGCCCAAGCCCCGGCTGCCCCCCCTCTCGTCGGGCCTGCTTAACCCACACACATATATTATCGATTGTATTAATTAAGTTTTCTATATCATTTTGATAAAGAGTAAAGACAACATCTATTTTCTTTTCCTGTTTGACCGAGGATCAGGCGAGAACAGTTTATCATAGTACTTTCACCAGAGTAAAAACACCAAAAAAATACGTTAGTCATGTACCTCGTTTCTAAGAGACAATAATTTGACGAATACCGAGGAGTGTTCACTATATAATTAAGGAAATTTTTTGCCATCCTTTTTTATTATTATCTATTGAAAAATCATGAGAGTAACGTTTAAAGAAAATATAATTTCGGATTCGGACAAAAGAGGGTGAAAAAACATAACTTTATAAATATATTTGGTCAAATGTAAATAGATAGATGACTTACGTTCTTTCTCTCTTGATCTATGAACGCGTTTACAATCTTCCATTTCTTATATTTAGTTTATATGTTAAATTCAACGACTTAATGATTAAAATTTATATTTTGATATACAACTACATATTTATTGTATTTGTTATCGAAATAGAAGCATTTTATATTTCTTACATTATGTAAACTAATTAAGAAAACTATAAGTCATCAATTAAACTAAAAATTATTTTCAATGACTCGTTAAAATATGATTTGTCTATTTCTAGATGAAGATGGTACGTTATTATTTATGGCTTTATGGTATTCGACTATATTGTAAATATATCATTTATTCGTTTTAAATAATAAATTGTAATTTTTTGAATAAATTATTCAGTAAAAAAGAACTGTAAGTGCATACGAAATTTTTATCAGCTACTTACGCATATTTCGTACGACTAAATTCATTACTTCTGGGAAAAAAAAGCTTCGTTCAGTACCGGATGTTAATTAGGATATAAGTATTAATCAAGATGATTCAAACATGGTTTTTTTTTTTTAATGCTTACATACATGGTTTGTACTTTTGTAGCAGTTAAATGTTATGGATATTACGTACTTATCAATTATAATCAAATATTAAAAATTAATACTATATTACGAAGTTTTTAATGAAGTTGGTCACAAACGTCATATGGTTTTTTCAATTGTATTGAATTTTCGATCAAAACTTCAAATAAACAAAATGTTGCAATCATTTTTTTGTTTTCTAGATGAATATACAAGTTGTATGTAAATTGAATTTTCTTAGATATAATTCAAATGTTAAAATCAACGACTTAATCATTAATTTATATATTTTAATCATCTACATACTTATTGTATTTGTAATCGAAAAAGAAGCATTTTATATTTCTTAAATTTTCATACAAAACTATAAGTCTTCAATTTTAGAAAAAAATAATTTTAAATGACTTGTTAAATTATAATTTTTGATTTTTTAGCTGAAGAAGGTACGTTATTATTTGTATTTAAATATTATTCAACTAGATTGAAAATACATCATTAAATTGTTTTAAATTAAAAATAATAACTGTACAAATACACAAAATTGTGGTAAAATACATACGTATTCTTCTTAACGTTTAATGCATTTCTTCTAGGCCAAAACAAGGCCAAAAAAGTTTCCTTCAGTGATAAATGTTATTCAGGAAATCAAGATGATTCAAATAATGTCTTTTTTTTTAATGCTGAAATAAATAAGTTGTAGCAGTTAAATGTTATAGATATGACTTACTTATCAATTATAAACATCATTTTAAAAAGAAAAAGAAAATCAACAGTTTTTAATGAAATTTTTGATTGAACTTGGCCACAAAAATCATATGGTTTTTTTCATTTTTATTGAATTTTCGTTCAAAATCTCAAAAAACAAAATATTGCCACCATTTATTAATTTTCTTTTTATACATTTTGTATATGAATTTAATTTTCTTGGATTTAGTTCAAATGTTAAATTCAAATACTCAATCATTATAAAATATATTTTAACATACAACTACATACTTATTTTATTTGTAGTCGAATAAGAAATATTTTATAATGCACACATTTTCATACAAAACTATAAGTCTTCGATAAAACAAAAAATTATTTTATGACTTGTTAAAATATTATTTGTTATATTCTAGATGAAGATGGTACGTTATTATTTGTGTTTAAATATTAATCAACTATATTATCAATACCTCATTTATTCGTTTTTTTTAAGTAATAAATTGTAATTTTTTGAATCAATTATTCAGTAAAAAATGACGGTATATTTATACGAAATTGTTATCAGCTACTTCCGCATATTTCTTGGCGCTAAATGGATTCTAGGACAAAAACATTTCCTTCAGTGCCGGATATTATTTAGGATATAAGAATTAATCAAGAGCGAACTTTTTTTCTTTTTTGATGCTTACAAAAATAGGTTGTAGCAGTTAAATGTTATGGATATAACTTACCCATCAATAATAATCATATATTAAAAATAGTAATAAATAATAAAGTATTTTTTTTGAAGTTGGTTACAAAATTTATATGAATATTTCAATTTTATTGCAGTTTTTCCATTTATATAAGTAAAATTACAATGTTTTTCTAACTATAAATGTTGATATAGAATATGTGAATTAAAAGGACGGAAAGTTACGGGGCGCATAAATTGTCGTAGCCCCAAGTAATAAAAATTAAAAATTTGGCACTGATTATCCTACGTTAGAATATAATCTCTTCAAATTCAAACCAAGTAGGAATCTGTGATATAATATCCGATGTGTTATCAAACAAATTTTTGAATAATTTAAATTTAATGAAAAATTATTTAAAGCCCTGTCCGTATTGTCATTTTAAATCTATCTAAATTATTATGTAGTCGTATGAGTAGTACAAAAGCGCCGGTGCTGGCGTACTATGTTCTTTTTCACTTCGAACTGGTTCGAGATATTTTTGACTTGGTTTGTTTAAAATAAATTTTAAAGTTCAAATAGTAATAGTTGGGAAATTTTTTTGCATTTCAAATGGTTATCGTGGGTATATTTTTTGCATTTAAAATGCCTTTTCCTTTATTTTTTCATTGTTGATTTCCTGTTGGTTTGCGTTTCCAAATGTTTTTTGCAATTTATCTCGTTCTTGTAATAATTGGCTTTTCAACAAAAATTGAATTGAGTGCCCCTGTTTTCTAAATTTTTTTTCTTAAACTATTTCGTAGCTTTTTCATATCACTCATTTATTAGTATATATATTTTTTTAACGCCCCAACGTCTCCACGTCTCCACGTTTCCACGTTCCTACGTATCCACGTCTCTACGGTATTTTTAATACAACACTTTTAGATTTTGGTATAGCCGAATTTTGTCTATATCTAAAGAAATAAACTGGTATTTTTTTCCCCAACATTGTCTACAAAACGTTTTGAATTTCCCTTTAGCTAAAAAGTTACAAATGAAATCTTTCCAGATCTTTTCAGTGTAGTAGTTAGACTGTTTAAAAACAATTAAAAATTTTAAATTGTTCCTTATTAGTTGTGGATCTACGAGTACTAAACTATAATTCTGACTCAAGTAAAAAAATGATATATTTTTTGTCTACCTCTGACAAAATATTCTTTGGTCATTGCCTGTTTTTCTAAATTAAAATCATCGAAAACCACTTAGACCTGATTTTTTGCACCCATCGTTGTACACTATATTTTGATCAGAGATAATCAACTGAATATCAAACTTATTGAATACTTCTTGTAATTTATAATGGATTAGTTGATCAAGTGATTAAGTAAAAATATAAATAATTTTTTGTTCGACCCAATATTCTGGAATCATATTGCACAACAATGTAGTTTTACCAGAACCAGAACCAACAATTAAACATCTCAGAGGCAAAGGAAACAAAATCAAACGAATGCTTTGTAATATGTGGAAAGGCTTTATAGCTATTGCCCAAACAAATCAAGTCAAAAAGATCTCGAAACCCTTTATAGCTATTGCCCAAACAAACCAAGTCAATAAGATCTAGAAACCCTTGCAGCTATTGCCCAAAGAAACCAAGTCAAAAAGATCTGGAAACCAGTTCGAAGTGAAAAAGATCATAGTGCGCCAGAACCCGCGCTTTTATACTACTCGTATGTATCTAGCTGTAATATGATAATATCAAATACATAAAGTTTCAAATACACAATTCATATATAGTTTCAATATATATAATATTGAATATATATTTCAACACTGGTAATAACATTTTATTGTTTTATAGTTACTGATGGTATGTATTTAACATTTTTCTCTTAAACTGTAGGAGTGTAAGACCCAAATCTTGGAGGATTAGGTTCTACAAGTAGTACCGTTCAGGAACGTATTCCTACAAGGGGAATCATTCCATTTACTCAAAAATGTATACTTTATTCAGCGAGATTGATAATCCACCATTTATTCGTATTTAATATTAAATCGTTATTTTTTGAATCCACAATTCAGTAGAAAATAACTGTACAGGTATACAAAATTGTCAAAAGCTATTAACTTCTTTTCTTGGCGCTAGATACATTTCCTATATGCCCAAAAAGATTCCTTCTGTGCCGGATGTTATTTAGGATATAAGTATTAACCAAAATGATTCAAACATTTTTTATAATGCTTCCATAATAAGGTTATAGCATTTAAATTATAAGGATATTACTTACTAAATAATTATAATAATAATATTCAAAATAAGAATAAATAATGAAGTATTTATTGAAGTTAGTTACAAAAGTCATGTGGTTATTTCAATTCTATTGCAGTAAATCCATTTATATAAGTAAAATTACAATATAAAAGGACTTTACATAACGGGGCGCTTAAATTATCATAGCTCCAGGCAATAAAAACTCTAAATTTGGCTGTGATTATCCTACGTTAGAAGATAATCTTTTCAAATTCTAACCTAGTAGGAATCTGTGATATGTTATCCAAAGTGTCATTAAATAAATTGGTAAAAAATTAAATAAAATTAATGAAAAAGTATTTAAAAGCTAGTTGGTATTGCCATTTAAAATGTATCTCAATTAAAATGTAGTCGTATATATCAAGCTGTGATAATAATATACATAATATTATATGTTCGTGATAAAAAAAACCTACGAATTCGGCAATCTTAATAATAATTTATTATTTTTTAGATACGGAAGGTATGTATAAAATATTTTGTTACATTACTTTTAGGATCTTAATCTTGTAGGCTCAGGAGTTACAAGCATTACCGTTCAAAAACGCATTCCTGCAAAAGGAAAATTTTCCGTTACTTAAAATAAATAATAAAATATTATTTTTTGAGTTTTATTAATGTATCGGGTAAACCTATTTTAAAATATCTGTTCTGAATCATCTTCATTCCGATAACGATAACATATTTTCTCGCATCGCCATCTATGTAAACATTTTAAATTTGATTTTTATAATACTTGAAAAGAAGTATGACAACAACTTGTTACATTACATCAGCAATTAAACAATGTAAATCTGTAATTTTTTGTTATTTATTTTTATTTTATTCATTTATAAAGAACTTGGAGCATTCACTGGTATATATTTAAATTTATAGTACTGATAAATAATATAATTATGTGTATTATGTAGGTACTGATTAACGCAGTATTATATGACATGATACGTGTTCCACAATTTACATTTTTATCAAAATTACAAAAATTAGTACTCAAATATTTTCTAACACTTGGATGGAATCTGATATTTTACTGAAATCTCGCATCCTTATTTTATGAATTCAATTTTGGGCTATAAGTCTATAAATATTATTACCAAATGTCACATACAGTTGACGTTTTTATGATCATATTATTTTTTTTATTCTATTTTTCTAGATTTTAAACGTTAATCTATATATATAAAAATGGAGACAAAAAATTCGAAATTGCATCAGTTGAGAACGGCTGGGCCGATTTGGCTCAAATTTTTTTTAAATGATAGAGAATGTTGGGGAGCGGGTTTATAGCATAAATTATGGACCTAACTCTTGTGAATTAGATACTTAGAGACAAAAACTGAGTTACACCGGTGGCGCCATCTAGCAGATAAAAATAAAAATAAAAATATAATTTAAATAATAATACAAATATCGATAATAGCAGGGCTTGAAATCGATTAATATCGATAAAAGTCGAAAAAAAAATATATATTTTTATATTCTGGTTGATATACATTTTTTATTATAATAGTTTTTTTTTAATAGTTGGCACATTATTCATTTTATTTTGAAACATCTTGTTTTATGTTATCTATGAACTTTTTCAATCAAAAACGACTATTGTTTTTTGGAGAGAATTTTTATGCTTGAATCATGCCTCCTATGAGAAGAACAAACATTGGACGGCGTACACGTAATGCAAGAATCATTAATGAATTTAGACGTGCTCATAATACACAGGCCCGCGCTGCACAAACGGTGCCTCAAATACGATAACATGTTAATATAAGAAGAAGAAGTTCAGATGTAGCCTTGAATCGCGCTGCTTTCGAATACGATTCCGCAGTTGATTACAAAGATCTTTTGTGTGTTGATATCGGCTCATTATATATAGTATGCCAGCATTGCGAGGCATTGAAGTTTCGATTGGAAACCCCCGGCTTATGCTGCGCTGGTGGCAAGGTTTAATTACCAGTTTTAGATCAACCACCAGAGCCATTGTATTCGTTTCACTATGGAAATACATTGCAATCAAAACATTTCCTGGCGAATACACAAAAATATAAAGGAAGTTTTCAAATTACGTCATTTGGAGCAGAAGTTATTGAACAACCAGGCTACAACCAGAGTTATAAGGTTAAGGCGTTTGTAATAATAACACATTTTTTTGAACATTTAAATATTCAGATTCAAGGACAAATTCACCATCGAGCAGGCGCTTTGTTACCACAACCAAACGAAGATCATAAGTTCCTTCAGATATATTTCGTTGGTAATTCAGAAAATGAACTAGAACAGCGGTGTGCAATTTTTCCTGCGAATAAACGTGAAATAATCGGACAATTGCAAATTCTTCTGCATGAGCATAATCAATTGGTTAAAATGTTCAAAACCGCATTGGACACAATGCATTCTGACGACCACAAAATCATTATCAGAGCAGACAAAAGACCCTCTGGAAGCCATGAAAGACAATTCAATGCTCCCACTATCAATGAAGTCGCAGTGGTGATTGTTGGCGAAAATGTGGCATCACGCAATATTGTTCTTAAGCGTCGCGATGGTGGACAATTGCAGCGCGTGTACGAGACTCATCGGTCATATGATGCACTTCAAAACCCGTTGATGTTCTGTCGAGGAGAGGATGGCTATCACTTAAATATAAAGATGGTCAACCCAATGACAGGTTTGTTTACAGGTCATCATTTCTTTTTCATACTATAACTAAGTTTGAATTCATATTTCAGGAGAAGAAACGAATAAAAATGTCAGCTCAATGAATTTTTATGCATATCGATTCGACAAGATGTTGACAATCATCTATTGAGATATCGCCGGTTGTTTCAACAGTACTGCGTCGACATGTACGTCAAGGCCGAAACGGAGCGTCTCAATTTCATTCGCTTCAATCAGTCAAAGTTATAATCAGACGAGTACATCCACTTGCGTGATGCCATCGCTACCGAAGGAGACGCGGCCAACATTGGTCGTTTGACTATTCTCCCGGCTACTCATATTGGAAGCCCGCGCCACATGCATGAATATGCTCAAGATGCGATGACGTACGTGTGTAATTACGGACGACCTGATTTGTTCATCACGTTTACTTGCAATCCGAAATGGCCCGAAATTACAAATCAGTTGCTGACAGGACAAACACCAAGTGATCGACATGACATCATTGCACGAGTATTCAAACAAAAGATCGTAGTAGTCATGAATTACATCATTAAGCAGAAGGTCTTTGGCGCAATCCGTTGTTGGATGTACTCGGTTGAATGGCAGAAGCGTGGTTTACCACATGCGCACATTCTGCTTTGGATGTTTGACAAGGTCCGACCAGATCATATTGATTCGATCATTTCTGCTGAAATACCATATCCAGAAACAGATCCTGAGCTGCATTCTGTTGTGACCACGAACATGATACATGGCCCTTGCGGAACTCAGAATTCTGGGTCACCGTGCATGCAAAACGGAAACTGCCTAAAGCGTTTTCCGCGTCCGTTTGTGGCTGACACAATCAGTGGAATCGACGGATATTCATTGTATCGGCGTCATTCTCCAGATGACAACGGCAGATCAATCATAATGAAAGTCAAGGGAAAAGATGTCGTCGTCGATAATCGCTGGATCGTTCCATATTGTCCACTTTTGTCGAAAACGTTCTCAAATCACTGCAATGTTGAGTATTGCAACTCCATAAAATCTATCAAATATGTTTGCAAATATGTGAATAAAGGGAGTGACATGGCTGTGTTTGGCATTGCTGATCCAAATGCAAACGATGAGGTGATGAAATTTCAACTTGGACGTTACGTGAGTTGTAATGAGGCAATTTGGCGGCAGTTTTCATTTACAATTCATGAACGTCACCCGACTGTCGTACATTTGGCAGTTCACTTAGAGAACGGCCAGCGTGTAAACTTTACGGAAGCGAACGCAGCGCAAAGAGCAGAACGACCACCAGCAACGACATTGACAAATTTTTTTTCGACATGTGAAAGCGATCCGTTCGCGAGGACTTTACTATATTCGGAAATGCCACACTATTATACATGGAATGCTGGACCAAAGAAGTTTCAACGCAGGAAGAAAGGTGATGCTGTTGCTGGCTTCGCAGATGTCTATTGGACTGATTCCCTCGGACGAATATACACAGTTCATCCACGCCAAGACGAATGCATCTATCTTCGCTTACTTTTGGTGAACGTTAGGGGCCCAACATCCTTCAATTCCCTGCGTACTGTCGATGGTGTACTGTGCACAACTTTTCGGGAAACTTGCCAATGCTTGAATTTGCTCGAAAAGGATTCACATTGGGACTTAACACTCGCCGATGCAACCGTTTCTGCGCCAGCAAATCAAATTCGTACGTTGTTTGCGATCATCATAGCCACATGTCATCCATCGAACCCGAATGCATTGTGGGAGAAATACAAGGACGAGATGGTTGATGACATTTTGCACAGAGTTCGAACGACAAATTTTAATTTTGATATTGAAAGTAACGACGATATGCGCAACGAAGCATTAGTTCTGATCGAAGACATGTGCGTGCTCATGTGCGGCAGTCTGTTGTTAACTTTGGGAATGCCAGCGCCAAATCGTTCGAGGCACGCTGCATTCAATCTTGAATTACAGCGGCAGAAAAATTATGATCTAGATGAGCAGGCTGAAAGAGTCCGAAAAAATGTGCCACTGTTGAATGCCGAGCAGAAGAATGTATACGATTCGCTGATGAAGGTTGTTGATGAAGGAACGGGAGGCATTTACTTTCTCGATGCTCCTAGAGGTACAGGCAAAACGTTCGTCATTTCGTTGATTCTGGCAACAATTCGGTCAAGTTCACAAATTGCGTTGGCTGTCGCATCCTCTGGCATTGCTGCCACATTGTTGGAAGGCGGTCGAACTGCACATTCAGCTTTGAAGCTGCCAATGAATCTTCTCATGGTTGACAAGCCTACGTGCACAACGACCAAGAATTCAGTGACAGCGAAATTGATGCGAGAATGCAAAATCATCATTTGGGATGAATGCACGATGGCACATAAACTAGCTTTGGAGGCAGTTGACCGAACGATGAAAGATTTAAGAGGTAATTCGAGACGATTTGGTGGGGCAATGATATTGCTCTCCGGAGATTTTCGTCAAACACTTCCCGTCATTCCGAAATCTACTGCTGCCGATGAAATTAATGCATGCCTGAAATCGTCGTTTTTGTGGCGGCATGTCAAGAAGTTGAAATTGACCACGAATATGAGAGTTGCGTTGCTAAACGACCCATCGGCTGCTGAATTCTCGAGACAACTGCTGACGCTTGGTAATGGACACATTCCGATTGATGTTTTCACTGGATTAATATCGTTTCCGGCAAATTTTTGTGAGTTCACATTGTCGAAGGAAGAACTCATTACAAAAGTGTTCCCAAGCATTTAGGTCAATTATAACAATCTTGATTGGATTAGTGAACGGGCAATACTAGCAGCGAGGAATAAGGACGTCGATAGCTTGAATTTTACAATTCAGAGTAAAATTGCTGGAGAACTGCTTTCATACAAATCCGTTGACAGCACGACCGACGAAAACGAAGCGGTCAACTATCCGACAGAATTTTTGAACTCGCTTGATGTGCCAGGAACTCCACCGCATAATTTACAGGTAAAAGTGGGATCGATCATAATTATGTTGCGGAATCTAAATCCTAATAAATTGTGTAATGGTACACGATTGTCCGTCAAGAAACTGATGAACAATGTAATACAATCAACGATCATCAAGGGCAATTTCAAAGGGGAGGAAGTCCTTATCCCACGAATTCCGATCATTCCAACAGATCTTTCATTTCAGTTTAAGCGGATTCAGTTTCCCGTTAGATTGGCTTTTGCGATGACAATCAATAAATCGCAAGGCTAATCGTTGGAAGTCTGTGGGATCAATTTGGAATTTCTATGTTTTTCGCACGGGCAGCTGTACGTTGCCAGTTCGCGTGTTGGAAAACCGTCTTCGTTGTTTACTTTTGCACCAGAAAACATAACGAAAAACATTGTTTATCAAAATGCAATATATTGATTTCTGTAACAATAAACTAATTATAGACTTTATTTGAATGCGTTAAGTTCACCGGGTCAACTTAATTTAAAAAAAAAATTTAGGCACAACAACGTTTGCCGGGTCAGCTAGTGTAAATCTAAAATTAATATTCTATTCAAAAATACGTAATAATATACTCAATACATAACACTGGCCTTCACTCAAAATCATTTTTCGTGGAATAAAGTTGCCTGACACTTTTCAATTTTCAACGGACTCTACAAGACGAATGCCTATAACCTGTGCAGTGCACATCATAATAAGACAAACTCTGATCTGATCCAAATAATTTGGTCTTTGTGTAATGAGCTGTCCCGAATTTCTGGACAGTTCAATGTGTGTGAACTTATTTTTTCATGACGTTGGGAAATCTATTTATTTTAATAAACATTAAGAACATAATTGTTTTGTTTCAGCTGATGAAGGTACGGACCTTTGATTTTAGTCTTATTTAAGTAATCTTACATTATAAGTCAGTTATTTGAATATACTAGTTCAAAAATTTGGACAAATATTTCAATTTAATTGAGCATTAACATCTGAAACATAATTATATTCCCAGTGAAGCGAAAATGTACCGTGGGACGTGTTCCTTGGTTTTCTGAGAAAATCCAAATTTGCATTCGTCATAACTACAAATTAATAATCGTAGAGTATTGAAATTGTCACCACATCTTTTTATATTATTATTGTATATAGTTAAGGATTCATATAAAATATGATGACTTCTTTTGGGCAATTTTTTGGTACATGTAAAAATCAAGTATTGTTTTTTTTTTGTAGAGAATATTTTTGATTTGACAAAAAGCTTTAAATTGTAATAAAAATCAATTTAACGATTTTTCTTTTTTTTAAACAAATATTAAATGAAAAGAATCAATAATTTTTTTATAAACTATTGATTTGTAAATGTAAGCAAAACTATACAACATCGAAAAACTGAATAATTTTTGTAGATGAAAATCGGATATTTGATTGAAATGTATGAATGATTGAATTGTATGAAGTTTTTAGCTCATGCTGTTATGCTACATTTTTTTCGTAATATTCTGTTTATCTTAGTTGTTAACGAATTTAATGAGGTATAAAGTACTACGTATACCAATAAATAACCGATAGACTATTTATTTCAAGTTTATTAGAATAACGTAATTTTATTAAAAGTCATAAATACTTGAATGAGATAAAACTAATATATATGATAAAGTAAAATATGAATTATAAGTGTATGACAACCATTTATATATAACAGTCATTCATCTTTTGTATTATCCATTTATCATTTTTAATCATTCAGATTATTTTTCATCAAAATATTTAAATTCTTGAATGAAATAAAAATAATATAAATTAAAGTAAAATAAAAAATAACTAATAAGTATAAATATATTTTAATATTCTAGAGGGTATAGATTGTGAGTACATACAAACTTTTATTATACCTATCATATTTTCTATAACATTATAAATGTGTATGACGGAAGTTTAAATATAAAAGCCTATAGTTATTCAACTGTACACAATTCTCTTAACATATTTATGCACAAGCTTAAAAAACTACATCAATATGTTTATATATTATTTATTTCATTTATATTATTCAAAACTTGTTTAAACATTTTCAAAACGATTAGCTGGTAAAAACAGAATAATAATAACCAACGAAACCCACCCGAGATAGATCAATGATGACATTTTCATCCGAACGCAAAGATATTTTAATAAAACAACAGAATATGTATTCAATAAAAAGTGTTGACAGCTTTATTTTATTGTTTCAGACTACCATTGTACGTAAATATTTTAAAATCATTTTAAAAATTATAAATATAATATTTTTGGCACAGTGTTACACAGCTACCACGGTTCCACTAAGGCTCCTAAACGAATTCTTTCTTACGCATCTTCCGGCCTCTCTTGCTGTTTCGTCACATGATATCGCTAGTGACGCGACCCATCCAGTATCTTCATATTCCAATCGAATCGAGATTTCTTTTTTCCTCGTTATATGTTTCCAGCCCAGTTCATTATTTTTGAACTATCAAGAGACTTTCATTGTTCGAATTGTTTAACAGCCCTCAAATGTTGAATTTCTTCTCCGTCCATAATCCCTACATTGTCTAGTTTTCTTATTGACCAGTTCTCTAGTCTGCTAGATTTTTACTTTCAAAAAATTGGCCATCTAGTTACTAGTCTAGTAGCATTGAGTTGCTCGTCCAAGTGTCATCGATAGATTATGTATAAAATTATTGTATACACATTAAGTGTACCTAATTATAGTTTATTTATTATTTTCTAGTGCATACACGTAAGATTTCAAAATATTACGGATTTGGCAAAAACAGATTTTCCATCAGTATTAATCATTATTCATTATGAATAATTTAATAACTAATTTACCTTTTTTTTTTTATATTTTATAGATGAAGACAGTACGTATAAAATTTAGTATTCAATATTCATATTGACAAATTTAATTAAATACATGAATCGAGTAAATAAGGTAAATTTTATTTCAATTAAATTTAATTTTATGCTGTTCCTAATTTTTATGGAAATCTATAAAGTATACTATTTCACATGTTTGAACAGTTAAATTTTTCACGAAATAACAACATATTATTAATTAAATTTCTTTATAAATTGTATGGAACTAACATTTAAAATCGTTTATTTTTCTAGTTGAAGACAGTAAGTCATATATTGTTTTATTAATCTAATTTATAGTTTTTTGCATTATTAATAATTTATGAAGGTACAAATAGTAGCTTATCAAAAAAATAAAAAAATAGTGAATATATAAGCTGTTAGGATTACAAATTAAAGTAAAAATCCAAATTTGAATTTTATTTACAAATGTTATACTTCATAATTTACTTAAAGTTTAAGTAAATGATGAAGTATAAATTTAAGTCTTAAACTAACAATAAAATACGATTGTTCCGCTTCAATTTTATTTACTCATCTGATAAAAACAAAAAGTAATTTTAACATCCGACTTATCAATATGTCTACATAAGAAAAAAATCAAAGAAATTATGTACTGGGATAGGTAGTTTTAATCATTTTTTATATTTTCTAGTTGATTTGGGTACGTATTTTTCAAAATTATATTGTATAGCAGATTACTAAATAGTAGCTCATATTCGGCACTTTTTTTTCTATTTTTTATTTCCTTTCATAAATATTATAATGATATTAAATCTGAAAATAGTATACATTATTTATACTTATCAAAGTATGAACTATACATTAAACAATTTGGCAATTAAAATATAAACTACAAATATATCAATGTTTAATATTTTCTTTATAATAGTTATCACAAATTGAATGCTTTCAAACTTTCATTCCGCTATTTTATCGGAAATATAATAACGCATTAGTTATTGTATACATATTAATAAGTTTTTATTTTGTTTTACTTTTATAGAACCTATGCGTATGTGATTTTTTTTTAAACATTTTCTTTATAATAATAGTCTATTCATAATGAATAATTTTTTTAAATTATTTACCAGCTAACAATTGTAAGTATTTCAGGGATTTAACGATTTTAAGTATTAGAAATAATTAATATAAATCGTAATTTTTATTCTTCGTATTTATTTGATATTTTAATAAATTTAACATATATCGAACTTTTATTTATAAAATACTATACTAATTCTAAAATCCTATTTTAATTATAATTGATTTTTCTGTGTGTTCAATTTTTCCCAAAATTAAACTTATCAATTTATAATGCAGTGGATATTATTACTTATTAAATTTTATGTGAAAACGAAACATTAACTTATCCAATCCATACAACTAATAATTGTACTTCCTTAATTATTTCAGTGAAAGTTGGTACGTATTATTATTAATCTAAATGTTCATAAGGTACCTAGTTGTAATAAAAATTATAAATTATAATTCAGTAGTTGAAGTCATAATAACACATTTCGTTTGACATAATTTTAAACGTAGGCATATAAATAGCTTCTAATATTTCAAGTGAAACCCAGTATTTTTACAAAACTTAACAATGTATCGATGTACCGAAAATATTTCGAATATTTTAAAAGCAATGTAAATAATATGTTGAGTGTGACTTTATTACACTTTTAGAAAAATAAAATTGAAATAGATAACCATTTTATTAATCTTAATAGTTGAAGTGTCAGTAACAATTATTATAATACACTTCTACATTTTAAAAATCTTCTTCTACATTTGAAAAATAATTGTGTTTTAGTAATACTAGTATAGATTAAGTAAGAATAATGAAAGAAATGCATACATAATATAATAATCACTCTTATATTATTTACAGAAGAACATGGTATGTATTTTGTCGTTTAAACTAGTTTTTATATTATGATATTTAGATAACTTTCGTTATGTTTTCATTATCCATAACTGAAATTTGAATATATCTGAGCTCAACTGTTTATCGCTTCAATAGCTCCAATAGCTAAAATTCTATGAATCGATGCATTTTAAATGTTCTCTTCAAATCATACTTCCTATCATCAGTTCCTAATGAATTATTATAAAGTTTTTAGTTGTTTGTTTTTATTTCAGATGACCATAGTACGTACCAATTAAATTCATTGTTTCACTTTGGATGATATTTAATTTATTTTTTGAAAGTGATGTTCTAAAATGAAACAAGTGAAAATGAAACTGTTAAAATCGTCTTTATCGTGCTTTAATTTTTCAGATAACATACAAGACTTCTGTGTTCAACATTTAATCGATAATTTAGCATTGTGTGGATGAGAATCACATTTTAATTTTTTTAATATTATAGTTACGAACTTGTAAAACTGCTGTAGCACTCGTGTCGTTTTTTTAATTTGTAATGTAACCTCCAAATGAAATAATTACCTTTTTATATCATAAAAATATATTAAGAAAGCTATGCATCCGTGCCTGATTCACTGTTTCTATATGTAATTTAAATTATAAACTATTATGTTCCTAGTATAATTTGAAACAATTTGTTAACTTGTATATGCTTGTGTGCAGAGATTTAAATAAATGAAAAACCTTTTTTCATTAAATTGTAAGTATTTATAATTTGATATCTTTTTTTTGTATAAGCTAGTATAAAACAATATAACCATATTTTAATATTTTTTAATACTGGCTGACATGAATCTCATTTAATAACTCAATATCAATACTTCAATACTCACCTCTATGTACCTGGTAACATACGTACTGAAAAAACGAACACACCAGTGATATGATATGTTCCAAATCTATGTCGAGAAACCTAAATGGAGGTCTGATTGATCAGGCTTTAAAAAACAGAATGACGGTCCATACCCATTTGTTCGTAAACAAACTTAATGACCTCATGAGTCATTATTAATCAGCTTGGTTTAATAAACTTTAAAAAAAAATGGAACATAAATCGATTAAAATTATATCCATAATATGAACTTTTATTGAATTATAACAGTTAAGACTGTTATAATAATATGAAAACATTTCTTATTTAAGTATTTTCAGCCTCTTCAATTACAGACTTAGGAGTAACTTTAACCACTAATTTAAATTTCCGTAATCATATTGAGTGTGTTGTGAAAAAATCGTTGAACATTTTAGGCTTTATTAAGCGCCATTCATCTGAATTTAAAGACCTTAGATCATTTAAACTTCTGTACTGTGCATTAGTTAGATCTATTCTCGAATACGGAGCTCCTATCTGGAATCCATACACCAAAACCGATATCGATTTCATTGAACGCGTTCAAAATAGGATTTTAAAATTCGTAGCCTTAAAATTTAATTTGGCATTTGATAATCATGATTATACACAAATCAGTTCTTTTCTTAACATTCCAGCCTTATCCACCAGACGTGAAATAGCTGATATATCCTTTATATATAAGTTAATTAATGGTATCACCGATGATCCTGATCTTTTAAATTGCATCCCCTTTACTATTCCAGCCTACAATAATCGTTCCACATCTCTGTTTTACATTCCAGTATATAGCACAAACTATTTAAAAAACTCACCTATTCCTAGGGCTATGGCTCTATGTAATACACTTTCGATGAGAGTTGACTTTTTCTTCTATCCTTTAAAGGAGATAATAAACACTCACATGAATAATGTGAATACGTAATGCTGGGTTTGCCTTTCAAATTAAACACTTTTTTCCCTTTTTAGATTTTTGTAAACTTAATATACCTATAAGATATTTGTTGCTTGTAATATTACTAATATTGTATTTTTCTGTATTTGTATTCAAACTTTGCTCTGTACTACTGGGCCTCGGCCCGTTTTATTCTACTGAATAAACTATTATTATTATTATTATTATTATTATTTAGCTTATTAAATCCTTATACAAACAAAATAATAACTAATATCGAAAATTTAATTTTATAAAAATAATCGGATAATTTAAAGAGTTTGTTAGGTTATTAACGTTCATCACTGGGCTAGAAAAAGACTAGGATGCTTATCACCTCTCCTCTATTGCGTGGCGACCAAAAATTAAATATACTAGAACAGTATGTATTCCCTAAATTAATCTATCCAATGCAGATAACTCCTTTGGACCTCCTAGAACGCCCATTCTTAGAATCAATTGACTCTATTATGCGACAAGGGGTAAGAGAGATAATAGGACTCCCTGCAGACACCCCGATTCCGGTATACTACACCAATCGTAAGCTCCGCGTCCTCGGAATCTTACGAGTAACTTGGGAAGCTTCACTACAGCACATCAACATATGTCAAACCCTCCTTAAAATTAATGACAATCATCTACATATCACTCGTAATATGGACCTAGAAATTAAGCAATGTAGGGATAAGCTGGGCGGTGCGGTTGGAACCAACGTACGCGCAATACGCGCAGAACTTCGGGCATCAGAGTTTGATAAATGGTCACAAATGCCACAGAGAGGAATAGGCATAAAATGGTTTAAATCATTTACCCCTGCGAACAGCTGGGTATCAAATAAATTAGGCATAACAAGTAGCGACTGGTGCAATGGCATTAAGATGTCAATGAATTCAATGTCAAATCGTGCGACGGGAGGTCGGAGTCAGGGAAACCGCCACTGCAGGAATCCTCCTTGCGGTGAGAAAAACACAATTGAAACGCTTTCCCATATCCGAGGCTCTTGTCCGAGATCTGAGCTGCTCAGAAATGCTCAGAAATTCGCACCCAGCTAGCTAATCTATTTCGGAAAAAAGGATTCGAAGTACATGAAGAAGTACACTGCTTGGCACTATCCGACGATAACAACCATCATAACAGGAGAGCGTATATAGTCATCCTTGACCGGACAAAAGATAAAGGAATGATTCTGGACCCTACACTCCGAATGGAAACAAACGAGGATAATCAAGACAAATTAGTGGACGAAGAAAAGAAATCTATCTACGAGCCAACTGTCCCTTTCTTCAAAGAAAAATACCAAATAAATAATTGGGAAGTTCATGGCCTATAGTTCGGAGCACGGGGGACTGCATCACCACTGCTTAAAGACTTCTTCAAAAACAAGACATTAGATTTAAGAGAACTAAAAGAAATTTGCTTAACTGTCATGAGAGACACTCTTAATATCATCCATAAGCATTTATACTCTTAATTTTATATATATTGTGTAACCCCTATTAAACTATTAATTTTATACACCGCGATAAATGCGTAACGATTTTCTATTTATATTGTATTAACAGTTCATATTTTATTGTATGTTTTACGTTTTTTTTAAATTTATTAATTTCACTTATATACTATTTTTTATCCATTCCACTGTAACAGTTTTATGTTTGATTCTTACACTGTGTCATATAGGCAACCCGGTAGACGGGCAGTTCACTTTTAAATAAAGTTGTTTCTCTCTAATTGTCCGCAACACTGTGTTTACCCATGCTGTCCAAACGTATTCCATATAAGCATACGTCTGAACAGCAATGACTAATGAGTCTAGAGTAGTAATGATAATAATATGTTATATTAAATTTCTAAGTGTTAATTTATATTAACACCATAAAAATATATAATGGTAATAATTGTATGAAAATCACTCGTATACAATTTTCTTGACATTAACTTTAAAACGATTACGATAATAAAGTATATTGACCGCCAATAACAGTGTAAATTATAAATTTATAAATATCCTTTGATTTAGTCACGGAGCAAAGCCTACCACGGGCATCATTATCGTCCATGATAAACTGAATACCGGTAAATCAAACCAAGTTTCGTTATAAACGTTATAATAACCCTATGGAGCATTATATTTTCTAAGAAATAAATACACAACAACAATAATTATAAAAAAAATTCAATGTTTCACGTTTTTGTGAAATATTTCACTGTGTACTGAAATATTTTAAACCTCGTCAAACAGAGCGTATTATTCACGTCGCGTTATTAACGCTAACGCTGACGTTACATACGTCACACAGAAACCAAAGTGTCAAGTTAAAATAGGTAGGTTCATAGGTTGATAGTAGTTGATATTATAGCAGTGTTAGTACGTTTGCAAGGTATAGATGGAATAGATTACATTAAAAATATGTTTAGTAGTTCAGACGAAGAAGAAATTTTACTTTGATATGCAATAGCTGGATGTCAATAAAAGAGGAAGCGAATTTGGGTTCATGAAATAAAAAAAAAAAAGAGAAAATTATGGTGAATACCTTCGTTTATGTTGTGAACTGGAGTCACATGAAGACCGTTTTTATTTGTACTTCCGGATGTCCCAGGACAGTTTTGAAGAATGTACCAACTGATTTTACCAAGGATTGAAAAAATAACTACAAAATGGAGGAAACCAGTTTCATTCAATTCGTTTCCAATAATTTTCCAAGTCTCATCCTTCAAGCTAACATTCTTATAATTTTTGCTACTAGTATCATACAGAAACGTTTATTTTCTAACCAATTCAATGAGTTGTTCTGTCATATTTCAACAATGAATCGAAATAGTGGTTGTTTTTGTTATATTATATAATATATAATATGTTATATTTATAGTATAACTAGCAGGGGGCCTTGATTGGGATGTTTTGTTGTGCCTGCGATATGTACTCCTCGCCAAAAATAAACGATGTATCGTGATTTTGTAATTTTGTACAACGTCGCGTTCTACCGCCGCGTTAATCAAGCCGACGTGTGACGAGCTATGTTTGACTGTCGATATGATTTGTAATTGAATACAACGCGACGATCTATAAAGCGACGGAGCCTTTCAAAATAATATCGAACTTCAAACACTAATCATAACTGATTAGGAAATAGGTTGCAAATTTTTCTATTCAGGTAGTAACTTTTTGATAACTAATACTTCTAGGGCAAATGGTTATGAAAAAATACGGATTATGATGAAAATGAAAAATAAATAAAAATATTTTTAAATGCTGTAGTTCCAGAAATGAAATACATTTTGACAAAAATCGTATTACTACTCAAGTAGAACAATCAGGGAATTTCGAATATGCAATCAAATTTGCTATAAATATTTAACTTTTGGAGTTACAGTGATTTAAATTACTATGTAGTTTTTAATCATCGGTTATTAAAGGGAAATAACATATTGGTGATAAATATTTATTCTCTACATACGCCGAAATGGTTTCATCGATAACCTTTAAACTTAAAAGTTTAAATTTTTACTAAAAACTGTTCAACCAGAGTTAAAATTGTTTAATCAGCTGCTGATAGAATACAAGAAAGATGTGAATTTTGAATAATGTTACCGAATTATTATCAACTAACTAACCATTCCTTATTAGTTTATACATTTGCAGTGAAACATAATAACTGTCTGTGTGAATTTCTCATTGTTCGATTCTTTTGAGTTTTTCATAGTTTTAATACATAAACAAACATGAACTTTTTTCAACGAAATAATTTACAATTTATTGCAATTATCGTTTTTTTAAATTGGCAAATCGTTTATGGTAACTATATTGAGAAATTTGGTTCTACTTATATATCGACCATATTTAAAAAAAAGCAGATCCACCTCTTTCGCGTGGGATTTTTTTCTTTTTATGTAAGTCTTAGACTAATAAATCATTGCAAAATTGGTTTCAAGATCAAAATACTAATACAGTAATATCAAACACCTTTTCTTGAACATAAATATTAAAACCTGACCGTGAAATCTAACCCGATCTAGTAATATCACACTTTTTTCTTCTTACAAGTTATCAAAAGTATTTAATTAATACTTAGAATCATACCATAATCCAGTTATAACTTATAACATTTAATACATAAAATGTATGAATATAATATTTTCTATAAAATTACCCATGTTTCATGTGTTCAATAAAAAAATTAAAATTTGTTGATATCTCTAATTTCTATTAACCTATACTATATCTTTATCATTAACTCGTTTGGGATTAGTGATGGATAATTAATATTATGTACCGGTGGTCTACACTCTACACAAAACTTATTGGAAGTACTTTTTAATGTGGATCAGTTTTATATGATCAATTTCTCTTAAATTTTTTTTGGATTTTTATGAATATAAAACATTATAAACTGATCCTCTTTCACGCAAAACCGTGCTTTCGAAGGCAATGGTACATCGGTTTCAAATTTTTAAGAAAAATATTTCAGTATAATTCACCAATCACTGCAACTCATACTTCCCTCGAATCTCAACTAACCTAAGCTCGCACTTTTACTTTTTTGTTCTAGCGCCAAAGCTGGCGGAAGGTGAAAAAAAACATCCAGGTAATATTTTATTTTTTGTTACAAACTGTGCTATTAGTTACAACACTTCAAATAACCATATACATATATTGAATTTAAATATTTTCCTTTATATTTTAAATCGAGTTTAAACATATATCAGGCCATCATATTTTTTTAGTAAATCTAAAGAAATGTATGTTACATTAAAAACGAAATGAAAATCATTATTGATTACCTTACTCATATTTGCAATATCAATTAAAATGTGAATAGTTTTTATTTGAGAAATTCGTATGGCTTTTGCGTCATTGTGAAACTTAAATGTGACTTTGAAACATTCCAACGTTAGATTATTCTAATTGTTTTTCTTTTTTTTCTCATTTAAGTTTAATTGCTCTCAAAATTATTTATTATAGTGAATATTGTGCACCAAGTTTCAAGTTAATAGACGCTCTTTAAACCTAAACAAATAAATACAAATTTTGTGAAACGCAAAGTTCAAGGTACACATTATTCTTTTTATCACTTGTTCAAATATTATTCACTGAATATCAAATTTACTAAGAATTATCGACATTTTGAAAATGTTTACAATAAGTGATATGAATTTTTAATGATTTGGAGTCGATACAGCGAATCAGTAGTACGACCATATTATGTCTATTGGAAAAATATCCGTAGTTATAATAAATATCCAGATCCTAAGTATTATCACAAACCTATAAAAATAAGTCAGGTATATAGAATTAACGTTGTACAAAATATTTCGTAACTCTGTGAAAAACTAAATGCAAATGACCAACGAAAGTTGATTTTTGTTATATTATATTTTACTTAAATTTCATTTCCTTACTGCTTTTCTTTACGATGTTTGGTAAAGCATGATTCAATAAATTCATAAATCATGAGGCACTAAATCATGAAATATTTTGATATATCGGCGTAATTTTCGTATCTTTATAAGCAATAAGCTTTTTTAACGGTCACAAAATACGAAAAACAATTTACGTAATATGCGATTAAAATGGAACGGTCAATTGTGATTATTATATGAATAGTTGTGGTGGGTTACATAATGCTGCCTTTTAGTGGACGACTACTGATTAGTAAAAACTCCTATTAATATCAAGTGATTTTATCACAGCTGCTTGCCGGAACAGGCACATAACATAAGCATTGAAAACCACATAAAACAGAATGCAGGGAAACAGTTCATAATTTTATTGTCTTAAGAAACAGATGTATATTTTTACTTTATGTAACATAAATTGTATATAAAAACTTTTTGAAGGAGAAACTAGCTATTCATACTATTATTAAAAATAACAATAACCTAAATAATAAATAATATTGTTTTGTTATGTTTAAGCGGTTCGAGCTATAGATCATTGTAAAGGTAAATTACAACGCTTCATCACAATACATGTTTTAAAATCTTAAAATTTTATTATATAATTTATGTTCTTAGCAAACCAAAAAGAAATAGTTTTTGTCCAAGACAATAATAAAAACTAAAAAATCAAACAATGAATGTGTTACCTAAATTTAATTATTTGAACTAAATTAAAATTATATTTCATAAAATTATAATAATAATATATAATATTAAAATATATTTCTTATAACATATATTATATATTTATAGGCATACTGGAACTCAATGATTTACCAGGTAAATTTTTAATTATTTCCCTGAATGTTCTCAATTATTTCGATGTCATACGGTACATTGTAAATCTTATTTTTATATTTGCCCATAAATATTGTTGTCGAACATATGGTTTTATTTCTTTCACATCTAATTTGATTTCAAAAGTTTATGAAAACGATCCTAATCATATTAATCCACCATTTCTATCTATTATACAGTGTAAATGCATATACGACTTGTACAAAAAAAGTTCTAGTTTAATATGCTTGACCAATTGACCATTCAAGAAAACTCGATCTAAAACACCACTAAATCGTTCATCAAGATTCTACAACGAATCAATTTACTGTCCAAAAATTCTAGATTCTGGAATGGAGAGGAGAATATTAAAATCTCTAGAACCGTTTATCAACTCAATCAACGAACTATTAAAAACGATATTTATTTTTATTTTCCTGCTTCTTAAGAGGAATGATAATAATATAAGGCCAAATAACCCCTGTTTGTTACACTTTACTTAAAATCGATCATTTTTAGTGTTTTACAACTATTATCGGAAAATAAGCATAACACAACTATCTAAATCTGTTAAATCCATAAAATTGTTTCATTTGGTCATTTCGAACTTCAAATTAACTATCGTGTTAATTAGGTTTTTCAGTTTAATTTATAACATTCCGTTTTTTTATATAATAAAAATAATTCAAAAATACCTGTGTATCATATGTAAACATTAATAATTAATATACTGTACTTAAATATGTGAATATTTGTCATACCAGCTAAAATTACACAATACACAGCATCCGAATATAAACCAGCAAATCCGGAGCACTATGGTATACTTTCAAGCTTATATTATTTATAAAATTATTTTTAGCACTTTAAATTGACACTAAGCCATAAAATATGTTACTCCTAATTAATAAGTGGGACTGTAAAATATAATCATATAATCAATAAATATTGTTAATTAATTTTTTTATTTCAAATAATTAAAATAAATATCCATCTTTTTTATTGTTTATAAAAAAGTGTCTATTTGATGGTTCATCTATAAAATAAGTTATAGTAAAAAATTATACAGTTATGGCAGTCAAATTTGGATTTGAAAGAATGAAAATAATTTTTTACCTAGAGAATCTATTTATTAGTTCATACTTTAAAGTTTAAATGATGAAATACAGTGACCACTATCAAAAATGAAACTATATTCTCGAAGTTAAATAAATTGGTTATTTAATTAAATAAGAAATTGTCCACGTATCAATTAATATGAATCGTTTAAAAAATGTAACTATAAAAAGTGTGCTGGAGAATATTGAATTCCTGTGGAAATCAATTTGCATTCTATCTAGAGTTCGTTTTAGACTAAGTAGTTAAATTAATTTCATAATTTAAGTGGGAATAAAGAAAATATAATTGCTACATACGAATTTATTTTTCTTATATCGATACATAATTTTTTAATTATTAATTTAAAAAATTGTAAATATTAATTTTAATATTTTTTAAATTGCCAGATTTTTATAAAGGTATGTAACTGAAATTAATTGTATTTTACATAGTGATTCATTTGCTGAGGAGACGTAATAATAAGAACATATTGTTTCGGTTTAATGTCTTATGGCTTATACGATACGAGTTGAATATATATAATGATATCAAGTCATGTAGTGTGCATACAAAATAATATTGTATACGAACTTCGAACAGTCATAAGCATACAAATATCATAATGTCTTATATCGCCTGGTTCTTTAGTGTATTTATGTATTTATGTAATTAATAATTATACATATGTATACCTAAACTATACACGAATAGTCAAACATAGTCATACAATAGTCATTTAGACAGCTCTTATTTATAGTTTATAAATTGTTAATCGTAATGTTTTAATAAAAGTAGGTACTTATTGTATGGGTAATTCTAACTTGTATGTTGTTATTAGTTGCTACAAGTAGGAATCTTCGGGTCACTACAGTGATGGTAATAATTCATAAAATTCGTGTTTGTCGAAAATGCCATTTGGCCATCTGAAATATTCACCTACTCGACTGAGCATAATTTTTTTTTGCGTAAAACCATCCATTGACAATTTCCCGGTTTATAACATGCTGACGAAAAAAATAAACGTAAAGCACGTCGCGGATTTGAATTTCTCATAAAAATGTTGGTTACAAATTCATAATTATATTTATTTTTATATTAGGTCTGTCTTGAAGTTATTTTAAAAAAAAAAGGTTTTTTGACTTATAAGTTATGCTTTTATGACTCATCAATAAACGAAGTTACTAATCATTAGTATTACAAATATCAATATAACGTAACTTCAATTATGGTCTTATAATTTTAAACTTTAAAGATTCAAGAAACTGATTTCATTTTTACAGACGTAGTTGACAGCTTCATAAAATATGTCAAGGCTATATTATTCGCAAAAGGTAAGGATGATTAAATACGATTAGTAGAGAATAATGACTCTCAGAATAAAATTATTTACGATGATTGTTTATGAATGAGTAATATACATAAATTCGAATTTGATCTAAATTAAGGACCTAATATGAAAGCCTCCATTTTTTTTGTTATTACGAAAACTGAAGAAAAATCGCAAAAAGGGCATCATTAACGGGATGCCGATTCTTAGGACTTACAATTTTTATCAAACATTTATACGGATATTTTTTAAAGATTATCAAATCGGTTTTGTGTTTTCCGAATTTTGTTATGGACATTTTAAATTTGAGAGATATTGTTTTTAAATTTCTAGTAATAAATATTTTTGGTTGATTATAAAATTGAAATGTTTCCACAACTTTTTTTGAGATCTTACTCATGTAAACAATTTAAAACATATGTAGTCGCAATATTTTTTTTTACTTTTATCATCCAGCTTCGACCAGAATATCATTATATTCAAACAGTTGACTTACCTAAAATTATTTTTACTTATATTAAAATGTGATCGGATTGTAGTGCACGTTTTAAATACTTTTTCCGCACTTAGTATCTATTTGTTTAACGAGTCTGCAAATGATAGTCGATGACTATCAATAACTGTACAGTAAAAAGTACTTTATAAAATAAATAATATTCCTTTAACCGTCGTAAATCCATTTTTTCTCGATGAACAGAATCGACATTTTACATGGCTTGTATTTGAATCATATCATCATTATTCATTACATCCAACTATATCCAACTATAGATTCATTACACTTCAAAGAAATGAATAAGCGCAAATGATACAAAGTAGGAATTTGTATACGTCTTAGCATCCCGTCGTTACGGCCACGGCAAACCGTCCCATCTCATCAGGTGTCATACGGCAATACTTCAAAACGATTATTAAATTACCGTCATTCAAGTTTCATTGTATGTTTTTCCCAAATAATCAGCGCAGAATAATGAGTTAACAGTAAATGTATATTTTACGGCGTTAAGATGGTTAAGTCCAGTTCTTTATCACGTAGTTGTACTGGAGAATAGGTAAAAATTGTATGCTACAATATGGAAAAAAAAATGAATTTTTATAAAAATATCCATGCGATTCAATTGAATATAACCTTAAACTGGAAAAGCTTATTTTCGTAAATCGCTCTATGGAGCTTACGTCGTATGTGATGCCGTCAAATACAGTTATGGCATTCAAAACAGTGGTGATTCCAAATGTAGAAATTGTGTGTTCAATGTACTCAATCATCAAAAATGAAAAATGATAAAATAATAATTTCATCGTGGTCTATATAGGTAGTTAATTTTAAGTAAACCTTAAAGTATTCCTACGTTATTGAATAATATTATTTCTATCAAAAGTGTTTGATATTATTGGATACAGTACTTATAATATATTTATTTTTAATATGAAAATCAATTAACAGAACAATTGACTCAAAATAATTCAGGTAGATATAATTTTATTTGTTTACCTTTTAGTTTATTTGTCATAGGAACTATATTTTTATTGTATCAATAACACAAGAATATTATTATTTATTATTAAATTATATTATAATAGCTTCCTCTTGTGTCACACTGCCTAAAACTTCTATTCAAAATTCATTATTTCGGTTCATTTTAATATCTGTATTTAAAAACTGTTCAAATTATGTTATTAAACTTGAGCAGTTAATGCTGATCGGGAATTACTTATGTGTCCATGTGTGATTTAAAAGATATTAGTTTCTAACACTGAATTTTTATTTCATTTACATATTATCATTTACGTGTTAATTTTCAGATCATGTTGATGAGTGTAATATCCCATTCGAATATTGTGTTTGTGTCGGTAATGTATACACCATGCAATATTGGTATGCACTATGCAGAGAAAAAAATTATCATACCATACCCTTATAAGTGATTTGAAATATATAAGTCATATTCGTTTAAAAATATCTTTACAGATTATCTTTTTGAAGAAAATTTCACAGGTGAGTAAGTAACAGGGGGTAATTAATGACTTCATGGGTTGCTTTAAAGTTTTAAGCTGTCGAGTCAGGATGATTGAAATCACTTTTAGGGTTAATTTTAAACATAGAAATAATACAATATACATTAGGATGAACATAAAAGATGACTACTAGATGACCAATTTTTAAAAAAAAATACGGGAAGCTCCTGTTTTAAACATAATAATAAATTAAAAATAAATGTAAAAATGTTTTTAATTACAAATTAAATATTTGTACAAATAAGCAATGTAACTAATTAACTAAATTTAAACAAAAAAATAAAAGTTATATATTATCGATTTTATTGAATGATAATTTTTTAAGAAATAAATGGTATTTATATGGGATACACTTGGAAAAATGGGACAAAATGATTTCATTTTTCACTACATTAGGCCATGCTCTTAATATTTTGTCGACTGAATGTTACTTTCACGCTTCTAGGTTATTTTTAAAATTGTGGATACTCACCCCGTAGGACTCATTGTGATCGAGTTATCACTGAAAAAATATATATTTGTATCTAAATTAAAAAACAACATCTAATCAGTAGACGAAATAATATATTCGTCCACTTGATTTTCAGGGCGAAAAAAAGATTACAAAAAGGAAGTCTGGAGTATGTATCCAAAAAATTTATTAAAGTACATTTCTAACCTACCTGAACAAATAGATTTAATAATATACTAAATATATAAGAATAAATAAATTTAATACATTCGGTTCGATTGAATATATAAATTATAAATTATGATGTAAGTAGCTGAATTCAAGTTAACAGAATGTAAAGTATACAAAGTACGAGAGCACTATGTATATATACTATTATGTTCATATTAACCCAACACAGCCTACTTATGTCATGTTTAAGCGACTGTATAGTATAACATGTCTCAAAATCAGCAGGTCATACTGGTTATCACTTATCTAACTTATCCATGCACATTGCACACAAGTACAATATTATGTACCTGTACTACGTTTCCAATGAAAATATACCTGGTAGTGAACGGTTTTCGTAGCCACCTCAAACGAACGCCGTCTGGACCTATATAGGGAAAAAATAATAAACTTGGGTCTCATTATGGTCTATAATGATCGGTAGAACTGGATTATGTAGGTCCTTGAGCTTTTAAGCTGTCCTTTAATGTTCTGTGCCTAACGGGTATAAATTTTTTTTAGAAACGAATTAGTATGAAAAAACAATTAAATACAACACTATACAATAATATGCATCAAATATAGTACACCATAATATTATATTGTATACAGAGTTTCAGCTACGGACTAAATAATAACATTTTTTTTTAGATCCTTATGATGCTGGTAAGTTGTACTTGGGATCTTTTTCGAATTCATTATAAAAAACAGATCTAACACTCACCATAAAAACATTTTCTTGATTAAAAAAATCCCATTTGAATCGAATAATGATTAGCCAGTGTGAATCTCTCATTCAAATAAATATTTTTCTCCTGCAAACTTCATAAACGATTCAGAGACAATCATCAAGATGTGGTTATTGGTAGTAAAATATATTTAATTGCTTGGTAGTATCTAGGGAGGAGAGTATACTTTTTTATAATTCATCAACAGTTTTGGAATAACTGAGAAAAACTGATGGAACAACAAAAAAGAAAAAAACTGCAGTATTTACGGAACACCGATTTTTGAAAAAATTAATATTATTTTATTGTCGCTCCTCAAAAAATAATAATCGTAGAGACTTGAAATGTACATTGGATACTTTTTAAACCATCATTCGTTATAGATCGTAAAATTTTCTAAAGCTTTCGACATTATTGTGCCATAAAAGTTATTTAAAATATCATGATTTCTTAGCTTTTTTCGTAAAATGCCGTACATATAATTTTAGTTAAATAAAAAGTTTTGAAAATTTAATATAGTTCTTACTCAGATGATATTGCTCAGATCATCACGATTATGGAAGTTTTTGGATACAAAGATGGTACTTAAGGAGGGTAGTTTACGAAACTCCCAATATTTTATTTTACAATTGCAATATTGAGCAATAGTCAATGTTACAAAGACAAGTACAGCAATATCATCCACTTGACTTTTTCCCTACTGACATACAAGACCGTGGAGTCAACATTCCCAAGAAATTCGACTTTTGTATCGTTATTTTTACACTTGCTAATCAATCAATTAAGATAGAAATTATGGGCCTATTATGGTTATTATCATTAAATAATCATTATTATAATTTAGAACTTGCATATAACTTTAATTATAACCAATTGGTATTATTCTATAAACCACGTAAAGTATCATCATTGCATTCAAATATTCAACAACTTTATCTATTTATCGGGTTTTTTCTAATACGCGTTTCGATATGTTTTACTTAAATTGCACTTTGTTATGATATATTTAGAACGTTATTCGATTTCTCATAGATTAACATAAGTTAATAAATTGTATATATTAATTACGCTGAAACATATAAATTGGCCAAAGCTGTTAACCCTAAAATTATGTATTGATATGATTATTTAATTTAATGTTTTTCCGTACAACGGATGAAAAAATCAAATGGCGCGCTATATTTTTTTTTCACAGACCTGATAGAAAAATACAAAAGCTTCCTTTTGAACCGGTACAATTTGAGTGAGTGTAAAAAATTTAGATTCATCAGAAAATATTAATAATCGGACAAACGTATAAAATATACAAATAATCGGATTAATGTACAACATCAGTAGTATAATAAACATACTTAACCCACACACATTTATCGATTGTATTAATTAAGATTTCTATATCATTTTGATCAAGAGTAAAGAAAACATTTTTTTATTTTCCTTATGACCGAGGATCAGGCGAGAACAGTTTATCATAGTAATTTCACCAGAGTAAAAACACCTAAAAAATACGTTTGTCATGTACCTCATTTTTTAGAGACATAATAATTTAACGAATACCGAGGATTGTTCACTATATAATTAAACAAATTGTTTGCCATCCTTTTTAATTATTATCTATTGAAAAATCATGAGAGTAACCTTTAGAGAAAATATAATTCCGGATCCGGACAAAAGAGGGTGAAAAGACTTAACTTTATAAATATATTTGGTCAAAGGTAAACTGATAGATGACTTACGTTCTTTCTCGCTTGATCTATGAACGCGTTTACAATCTTCCATTTCTTATATTTAGTTTATATGTTAAATTCAACGACTTAATGATTAAAATTTATATTTTGATATGCAACTACATATTTATTGTATTTGTTATCGAAATAGAAGCATTTTATATTTCTTACATTATGTAAACTAATTAAGAAAACTATAAGTCATCAATTAAACTAAAAATTATTTTCAATAACTCGTTAAAATATGATTTGTCTATTTCTAGATGAAGATGGTACGTTATTATTTATGGCTTTATGGTATTCGACTATATTGTAAATATATCATTTATTCGTTTTAAATAATAAATTGTAATTTTTTGAATAAATTATTCAGTAAAAAAGAACTGTAAGTGCATACGAAATTTTTATCAGCTACTTACGCATATTTCGTGCGACTAAATTCATTACTTCTGGGAAAAAAAAGCTTCGTTCAGTACCGGATGTTAATTAGGATATAAGTATTAATCAAGATGATTCAAACATGGTTTTTTTTTTTTAATGCTTACATACATGGTTTGTACTTTTGTAGCAGTTAAATGTTATGGATATTACGTACTTATCAATTATAATCAAATATTAAAAATTAATACTATATTACGAAGTTTTTAATGAAGTTGGTCACAAACGTCATATGGTTTTTTCAATTGTATTGAATTTTCGATCAAAACTTCAAATAAACAAAATGTTGCAATAATTTTTTTTTTTCTAGATGAATATACAAGTTGTATGTAAATTGAATTTTTTTAGATATAATTCAAATGTTAAAATCAACGACTTAATCATTAATTTATATATTTTAATCATCTACATACTTATTGTATTTGTAATCGAAAAAGAAGCATTTTATATTTCTTACATTTTCATACAAAACTATAAGTCTTCAATTTTAGAAAAAATAATTTTAAATGACTTGTTAAATTATAATTTTTGATTTTTTAGCTGAAGAAGGTACGTTATTATTTGTATTTAAATATTATTCAACTAGATTGAAAATACATCATTAAATTGTTTTAAATTAAAAATAATAACTGTACAAATACACAAAATTGTGGTAAAATACATACGTATTCTTCTTAACGTTTAATGCATTTCTTCTAGGCCAAAACAAGGCCAAAAAAGTTTCCTTCAGTGACAAATGTTATTCAGGAAATCAAGATGATTCAAATAATGTTTTTTTTTTTAATGCTGAAATAAATAAGTTGTAGCAGTTAAATGTTATAGATATGACTTACTTATCAATTATAAACATCATTTTAAAAAGAAAAAGAAATTCAACAGTTTTTATTGAAATTTTTGATTGAACTTTGCCACAAAAATCATATGGTTTTTTTCATTTTTATTGAATTTTCGTTCAAAATCTCAAAAAACAAAATATTGCAACCATTTATTAATTTTCTTTTTATACATTTTGTATATGAATTTAATTTTCTTGGATTTAGTTCAAATGTTAAATTCAAATACTCAATCATTATAATATATATTTTAATACACAACTACATACTTATTTTATTAGTTGTCGAAAAAGAAGCATTTAATAATACTTACATTCTCATACAAAACTATAAGTCTTCGATAAAACAAAAAATTATTTTATGACTTGTTAAAATATTATTTGTTATATTCTAGATGAAGATGGTACGTTATTATTTGTGTTTAAATATTAATCAATTATATTGCCAATACATAATTTATTCGTTTTAAATAATTAATTGTAATTTTTTGAATCAATTATTCAGTAAAAAATGACGGTATATTTATACGAAATTGATATCAGATACTTACGCATATTTCTTAGCGCTAAATGCATTTCTTCTAGGACAAAAATATTTCCTTCAGTGCCGGATATTATTTAGGATATTAGAATTAATCAAGATGAAAACTTTTTTTTTTTAATGCTTACATTAATAGGCTGTAGCAGTTGAATGTTATGGATATAACTTACCTATCAATTATAATTTATAATTATATATGAAAAATAGTTATAAATATTAAAGTATTTATTGATGTTGATTACAAATGTTATATGGATATTTCAATTTTATTGCAGTAATTCCATTTATACCTATACGTAAAATTACAATGTTTTTCTAACTATAAATATTGATATTGAATATGAGAATTAAAAGGACAGGATGTTACGGGGCGCTTAAATTGTCGTAGCCCCAAGTAATAAACATTAAAAATTTGGCACTAATTATCCTACGTTAGAATATAATCTCTTCAAAGTCAAACCAATTAGGAATCTGTGATATAATATCCGATGTGTTATCAAACAAATTTTTGAATAATTTAAATTGAAAGAAAAATTAATTAAAGCCCTATCAGTATTGTCATTTTAAATCTATCTAAATAATTATGTAGTCGTATGAGTAGTATAAAAGCGCCGGTGCTGGCGCACTATGTTCTTTTTCACTTCGAACTGGTTCGAGATATTTTTGACTTGGTTTGTTTAAAATAAATTTTAAAGTTCAAATAGTAATAGTTGGGAAATTTTTTTGCATTTCAAATGGTTATCGTGGGTATATTTTTTGCATTTCAAATGCCTTTTCCTTTATTTTGTCAATGTTGATTTCCTTTTGGTTTGCGTTTCCAAATATTTTTTGCAATTTATCTCGATGTTGTATTAATTGGCTAGCCTCGGTTGGCGAATATATTTTATTTTTATTTTCAACAGGAATTGAACTGAGTACCCCTGCTTTCTTAATTTTTTTCTTTAAACTATTTCGTAGCTTTTTAATATCACTCATTTATAGTTTATATTTAATTTTTTAACCCCCCAACGTCTCCACGTCACCATATTTTCACGTCCGCACGTCTCTACGTACTCACGTTTCCACGATCCTACATATCCACATCTCTACGGTATTTTTAATACAACACTTTTTCTAGATTTTGGTATAGCCGAGCTTTGGCTATATCCAAAGAAATAAACATTAATTTATTTTCCCAAAATTTTCCACAAAACGTTTTGAATTCCCCTTTAGCTAAAAAGTTACAAATTAAATCATTCCAGATCTTTTCAGTGTAGTAGCTAGACTGTTTAAAAACAATTAAAACATTTAAATTGTTCCTTATTAGTTGTAGATCTACGAGTACCAAACTATAATTCTGACTCAAATAAAAAAATGTTTTTTTTTTTGGTCTACCTCTGACAAAATATTCTTTAGTCATTGCCTGTTTTTCTAAATTAAAATCATCGAACACCACTTAGACCTGATTTTTTGCACCCATCGTTGTACACTATATAGTATATATTGATCAGAGATAATCAACTGAATATCAAACTCATTGAATACTTCTTGTAATTTATAATGGATTAGTTGATCAAGAGATTAAGTAAAAATATAAATAATTTTTTGTTCGACCCAATATTCTGGAATCATATTGCACAACAATGTAGTTTTACCAGAACCAGAACCAGAACCAACAATTAAACATCTCAGAGGCAAAGGAAATAAAATCAAACGAATTCTCTGTAATATGTGGAAAGGCTTTATAGCTATTGCCCAAACGAACCCAGTCCAAAAGATCTCGAAACATTTTATAGCTATTGACCAAACAAACCAAGTCAAAAAGATCTCGAAACCAGTTCGAAGTGAAAAAGATCATAGTGCGCCAGAACCCGCACTTTTATACAACTCGTATGTATCTAGCTGTAATATGATAATATCAAAGACATAAAGTTTCAAATACACAATTCATATATAGTTTCAATATATATTATATTGAATTTATATTTTAACACTGGTAATAACATTTTATTGTTTTATAGTTATTGATGGTATGTATTTAACATTTTTCTCTAATACTGTAGGAGTGTAAGACCCAAATCTTGGAGGATTAGGTTCTACAAGTAGTACCGTTCAGGAACGCATTCCTACAAGGGGAATCATTCCATTTACTCAAAAATGTATACTTTATTCAGCGAGATTGATAATCCACCATTTATTCGTATTTAATATTAAATCGTTATTTTTTGAATCAACAATTCAGTAGAAAATAACTGTACAGGTATACAAAATTGTCAAAGGCTATTAACTTCTTTTCTTGGCGCTAGATGCATTTCCTATATGCCCAAAAAGATTCCTTCTGTGCCGGATGTTATTTAGGATATAAGTATTAACCAAAATGATTCAAACATTGTTTTTTTATAATGCTTCCATAATAAGGTTATAGCATTTAAATTATAAGGATATTAATTACTAAATAATTATAATAATAATATTTAAAATAAGAATAAATAAGGAAGTATTTATTGAAGTTGGTTACAAAAGTCATGTGGTTATTTCAATTCTATTGCAGTAAATCCATTTATATAAGTAAAATTACAATATAAAAGGACTTAACATAACGGGGCGCTTAAATTATCATAGCTCCAGGCAATAAAAACTCTAAATTTGGCTGTGATTATCCTACGTTAGAAGATAATCTTTTCAAATTCTAACCTAGTAGGAATCTGTGATATAATATCCGATGTGTTATCAAACAAATTTTTGAATAATTTAAATTGAAAGAAAAATTAATTAAAGCCCTAGCAGTATCGTCATTTTAAATCTATCTAAATAATTATGTAGTCGTATGAGTAGTATAAAAGCGCCGGTGCTGGCGCACTATGTTCTTTTTCACTTCGAACTGGTTCGAGATATTTTTGACTTGGTTTGTTTAAAATAAATTTTAAAGTTCAAATAGTAATAGTTGGGAAATTTTTTTGCATTTCAAATGGTTATCGTGGGTATATTTTTTGCATTTCAAATGCCTTTTCCTTTATTTTGTCAATGTTGATTTCCTTTTGGTTTGCGTTTCCAAATATTTTTTGCAATTTATCTCGATGTTGTATTAATTGGCTAGCCTCGGTTGGCGAATATATTTTATTTTTATTTTCAACAGGAATTGAACTGAGTGCCCCTGCTTTCTTAATTTTTTTCTTTAAACTATTTCGTAGCTTTTTAATATCACTCATTTATAGTTTATATTTAATTTTTTAACCCCCCAACGTCTCCACGTCACCATATTTTCACGTCCGCACGTCTCTACGTACTCACGTTTCCACGATCCTACATATCCACATCTCTACGGTATTTTTAATACAACACTTTTTCTAGATTTTGGTATAGCCGAGTTTTGGCTATATCCAAAGAAATAAACATTAATTTATTTTCCCAAAATTTTCCACAAAACGTTTTGAATTCCCCTTTAGCTAAAAAGTTACAAATTAAATCATTCCAGATCTTTTCAGTGTAGTAGCTTGACTGTTGAAAAACAATTAAAAATTTTAAATTGTTCCTTATTAGTTGTGGATCTACTAAACTATAATTCCGACTCAAATAAATACAAAATTATATATTTTTTGGTCTTCCTCTGACAAAATATTCTTTGGTCATTGCCTGTTTTGCTAAAATAAAATCATCGAAAACAACTAGACTTGATTTTTTGCACTCATAGATGGACACTATGTTTTTATCAGAGATAATCAACTCAATATCAAACTCATTGAATACTTCTTGTAATTATGAATGCTTTGTATATCCATTGCCCAAACAAACCAAGTCAAAAAGATTTCAAAACCAGTTCGAAGTGAAAAAGATCATAGTTTGCCAGAACCGGCGCTTTTATACTACTCGTATGTAAGCTCGTAAGGTGTAATATGATAATATCAAATACATAAAGTTATATAAATAACTATATTCATATATAGTTTCAATATATATTATATTGATTATATATTTCATATATATATTTCAACACTGGTAATAACCTTTTATTGTTTTATAGTTACTGATGGTATGTATTTCACATTTTTCTCTATTCCTGTAGGATCTAAATCTTGGAGGCACAGATTCTACAAGCAGTACCGTTCAGGAACGTATTCTTACAAGGGGAAACTTTCCGTTTACTAAAAATGTATACTTTATTCAGCTTCATTGTAAATATATCATGTATTCGTTTTAAATAATAATCCGTTATTTTTTGAATCAATAATTCAGTAAAAAATATTGGTAAATTTACAGAAAATTGTCATAAGCTTCTAACTTATTTTTCTTCGCGCTTAATGCATTTCCTTTAGGCCCAAAAAGTTTCCTTCAGTGCCCGATATTATTTAGGGTATAAATATTAATCAAAATGATTCTAAAAATTTTTTTTTAAGAATGCTTACATAAATAATTTGTTAAATATTATGGATATAACTTACTTATCAATTATAATCATAATCTTAAAATAATAATAAATTATAAAGATTATATTGAAGTTGGTCACAAAATTCATAAATTATTTTTCAATTTTATTGAATTTTTGTCCAAAATTTCAAAGAAACAAAATATTGCAACTATTGATTAATTTTTTTTTTCAGAGGAATATAATAATATATTTTGTACGTAAATTTAATTTTCTTAGATTAAATTCAAATGTTAAATTCAACGACTAAACTAAACAAAAAAATATTTTATTGACTTGTTAAAATATTATTTGTTATTTTCCAGATGAAGATGGTACGTTATTATTTGTGTTTAAATATTATTCAACAATATAGTAAATCCATTATTTATTCGTATTAAAAAATAAATCGTTATTTTTTAAATCAATAATTCAGTAAAAAAATAAATTTACGGGTACACAAAATTGTCAAAAGATATTAACTTCTTTTCTTGGCGCTAAATGCATTTCCTCTATAACCAAAAAAAATCCTTTTGTGCCGGTTGTTATTTAGGATATAAGTATTAACCAAAATGATTTTTATAATGCTTCCGTAATAAGGTTATAGCCTTTAAATTATAAGGATATAACTTTTTAAATAATTATAATCATAATATTCAAAATAATAATAAATAATAAAGTATTTATTGAAGTTGGTTACAAAAGTCATAAGGTTATTTCAATTTTATTGTAGTAAATCCATATATATAAGTAAAATTACAATGTAAAATGACTTTACATAACAAGGCGCTTAAATTGTCATAGCCCCAGGCAATAAAAACTCTAAATTTAGCTGTGATTATCCTACGTTAGTAGATAATCTTTTCAAATTCTAACCTAGTAGGAATCTGTGATATGTTATCCGAAGTGTTATTAAATAAATTGGTTAATAATTAAATAAAATTAATGAAAAAGTATTTAAAAGATAGTTGGTATCGCCATTTAAAATGTATCTAAATTAAAATGTAGTCGTATATATCAAGCTGTGATAATAATAGACATAATAGTATAGGTTCGTGATAAAAAAAATGTACGAATTCCGCTAATCTTAATAATATTTTATTATTTTTTAGATACGGAAGGTATGTATAATATATTTTGTTACATTAATGTTAGGATCTTAATCTTGTAGGCTCAGGAGCTACAAGCAGTACCGTTCAGTAACGCATTCCTACAAAAAGAAAATTTTCTGTTACTTAAAATATATAATAAAATAATATTTTTTGAGTTTTATAAATTTATCGGATAAACCTATTTTAAAATATCTGTTCTGAATCATTTTCATTCCGGTAACGATAACATATTTTCTTGCATCGCTATCTATGTAAACATTTTAAATTTTATTTTTATAATACTTGAAAAGAATTATGACAACAACTTGTTACATATCATAAGCAATTAAACAAAGACAATCTGTAATTTTTGTTATTTATTTTTATTTTATTCATTTTTGTAGAACTTGGAGAATTCACTGGTAATTATTTAAATTTATAGTACTGATAAATAATATAATTATGTGTTTTATGTAGGTACTGATTAACGCAGTATTATGATATGATACGTGTTCCACATTTTACATTTTTATCAAAATTACAAAAATTAGTACTCAAATATTTTCTTACACTTGGATGGAATCTGATATTTTAATGAAAACTCGCCTCCTTATTTTATGAATTCAATTTTGGGCTAATGCTCTCCATGTTTGGGCAACAGCCTCGCCCACTAAAATTAAAAAAATCCAAACTCTCTAAAATAAATTCCTTAGAATTTGCCTTAAAGCACCTTGGTACATGAGGAATCGCCAAATACACAACGATACTGGAATATCTCTAATAAATATTTGGATTAAAACCCAACATAAAAACTTTCACACCAAGCTGAAAGACTCGGAAGGTGCCCGCCATTACCAACTAGGAAAGAAAACCCAAAATAGGCGACTGCGATCCGACTACCCCAAGACATTCTCACATCAGACACTGGAGAGCTCGCATCGGAAGATGAAGAATAACCAATAAATGATATCAAACCTAACTATGAACTATTAAACCATTGTAATCACTAACATAAATGTAAATTATAAATTTTAAATTTTAAACTTAATGTTATGTATCATACTTGTAATAGTACCTAATGTGCTGAAACATTTTAAAATAATAAAAAAAAAATTTTTGGGCTATAAGTCTATAAATATTATTACCAAATGTCCCATACAGTGGATGTTTTGATGGTCATATTATTTTTTTATTCTATTTTTCTTGATTTTAAACGTTAATGTAAATCTGAAATTAATATTCTATTCAAAAATACGTAATTATTTACTCAATACATAACACTGGCATTCACTCAAAAACTTTTTTCGTGGAATAAAATTGACTGACTCTTTTCAATTTTCAACCGACTCTACAAGACGAATGCCTATAACCTGTGCAGATCATAAAGAGACGAACTCTGATCTGATTAAAATATTTTGGTCTTTGTGTAATGAGCCGTCCCGAATTTCTGGACAGTTCAATGTGTGTGATCTTATCACTTTTTCTAGACGTTAGAAAAAACTATTTATTTTTATAAATATTTAAAACATAATTGTTTTGTTTCAGCTGATGAAGGTAAGGGCCTGTGATTTTAGTTTTATTTAAGTAATCTTATATTATTAGTCTGTTATTTTTATATGCTAGTTTATAAATTCAGACAAATATATCAATATAATTGAGCATTAACATCTGAAACATAATTATATTCCCAGTTAAGCGAAAATGTACCGTGGGACGTGGCTTTCTGACAAAATCCAAATTTGCATTCGTCATAACTAAAAATCAATAATCGTAGAGCATTGAAATTGTCAACATATTTTTTTATATTATTATTGTATATAGTTAAGGATTCATACAAAAAATGAAGACTTCTTTTATTTATATTTTTGATTTGACAAAGAGCTTTAAATTGTAATATATAATCAATTTAACGATTTTTATTTTATTTAAACAAATCTCAAATAACTAGAAGAAATTATTTTTTTATATGCCATTGAATTGAAATGAATGAGGTATATTAAGTACTACCTAAACCAATAAAATAACCAATGGACTATTTATTTCAAGTTTATTAGAATAACGTAATTTAATTAAAAGTCCTAAATTCTTGAATGAGATAAAACTAATACGTATATATGATAAAGTAAAATAAGAATTATAAGTGTATGGCAACCATTTATATATAACAGTCTTCCATGCCTTGTATTTACCATTTATCATTTTTAATCATTAAGATTATTTTTCATAGACATATTTAAATTCTTGGATGAAATAAAAATAATATAAATTAAAGTAAAACAAAAAATAATTAATAAGTATAAACATATTTTAATATTCTAGAGGGTATAGATTGTAAGTATGTTTTAACTTTTATTATACCTATCATATCCTATAATGATTCAAATGTTGTGTACAGATTTAACCTGTTTTCTAAATCTATCAACATATTTTTGCTCAAGCTTATAAAACTACATCAATATATTTATATATAACTTATTTATTAATTCACAACTAGTTTAATAATTTTCAAAACAATTAGCTGGTACACACAGAATAATAATAACCATCAATACCCACCCGAGATAGATCAATGGTGACATTTTCATCTGAACGCAAAGATATTTTAATAATACAACAGAATATGTATTCAATAACAAATTTTGACAGCTTGATTTTATTGTTTCAGACTACCATTGTACGTAAATATTTTTAAATTATTTTAGAAATTATAAATATAATATCATCGGCACAGATTACACAGCATCCACTGTCTCCCAAACGAATTCTGTCTTACGCATCTTCCGTACTCTCTTGCCGTTTCGTCTCATCAGATCGCTAGTGACGCTGTCCACCTAGTACTGCCACGGTAGTGTTCATCCTCATGCTCTGCTTCCGCTTTGTTTGTCGATCAAAACTCTCATTAAATCGAATCGTAATTTCTATTTTCATCGTCATATGTTTCCAGTCCATTTCATTATTTTTGAACTTAAGAGACTTTCATGGTTCGACTTGTTTAACAGCCCTCCAATGTTGAATTCTTTCTCCGTTCATAATCACCACATCTTCTAGTTATCCTATTGACCAGTTCTGTGGTCCCCTAGATTTTTACTTTCAAAAAATTTGCCATCTAGTTACTAATCTAGTAGTATTGAGTTGCCCGTCCCTGGTATAGTCCAAGTGTCATCGATAGATTATGTATAATATTAATGTATACACATTTAGTGTACCTAACTATAGTATATTTATTATTTTGTAGTGCATACACGTAAGTTTTATTGATTCAAAATATTATGGATTTGGCAAAAACAGATTTTCCATCAGTATTAATCATTATAAATACAATGACTAATTTACATTTTTTTAATTTTATTTTATAGATGAAGATAGTATGTGTAACATTTAGTATTCAATATTCATATGGCTAAATTTAATTAAATACATGAATTGATTAAATAAATTAAAATTTTATTTCAATTAAATTGAATTTTATGCTGTACATATTTTTTTATGAAAATCTGTGTAGTACACTATTTCACATGTTGAACAGTTAAATTTTTCACAAAAATACCACATATTATTAATTTAATTTCTTTATAAAATGTATGGAACTAATATTTAATCTCGTTTATTTTTCTAGTTGAAGACAGTAAGTCATATATTGTTTTATCAATCTAATTTATATTTTATGCATTATTAATAATTTATGAAGGTACAAATAGTTGCTTAACAAAAAAATAAAAATATAGTGAAATAATAAGCTGTTAGGATTACAAATTAAAGTGAAAATCCAAATTTGAATTTTATTTACAAATCTTGTACTTCATAATTTACTTAAACTAACAATAAAATACGATTGTTCCGCTTTAATTTAATTTACTCATCTGATAAAAACAAAAAGTAATTTTAACATCCGACTTATCATATTGTCTATGTAAGAATAAAACAAAGATATGATGTACTGGGATACGTAGTTTTAATTATTTTTTATATTTTCTAGTTGATTTGGGTACGTATTTTTTAAAATTATATTGTATATCAGACTCCTAAATAATAGCTCATGTTTGGCACTATTTTTTCTATTTTTTATTTCCTTACATAAACATTATTAAGAAATTAAATCTCAAAATAGTATACTTTCTTTATATTCAGCAAAGTATGTACTATAGTCTATAAATATACACTAAACAATTTGTCAATTAAAATATAAACCAATAAAATATCAATTTTTAATGTCTTCTTTATAATATTTATCACAAATCGAATGCTTTCAAACTTTCATTCCGCTATTTTATCACAAATATAATAACGCAATTAGTTATAGTATGCAAATTAATAAGTTTATATTACGTTTTTCTTTTTTAGAACCTATGAGTAAGTGATTTTTTTTTAAATTTTCTTCATAATAATTATCTATTCATAATGAATATATTTTTTAATTATTTCCCAGCTAACAATTGTAAGTATTTTTAGGTTTTAACAATTTTAAGTATTAGAAATAATTTATATAAATCGTAATGTTTATTAAGTACATATTATTACACTAATACTATATTAGTACTTTATTAAGAATTTTAATAAATATAACATAATCCAATATTTTATTTATAAAATAATATACTTATTCTATAATCCTATTTTAATTATATTTGATTTTTCTGTGTATACAATTTTTCCCAAAATTAAACTTATACATTTATAATACCGTGGATATTATCACTAATTAAGTTTTATGTGAAAACAAAATATTAACTTTTCCAATCCATACAAATAATTATTATTCTTCCTTTAATATTTTAGTAAAAGTTGGTAAGTATTATTTTAAATCCATATGTTCATAAGTTACCTAGTAGTAATAAACATTATTAAATATAATTTAGTGGGTCAAGTCATAATAACACCTGTTGTCCTGCGTAGGAATATATTATGGATCTAACCTAACCTACACTTATGTGTACCATCAGAAATTATAGTTTTTATGTCAGTTGATTCTTTATTTTAGTTGAATTCCGTTTGAGAGAATTTTAAACAGAGCCATATAAGTATAATCTTATATTTCAAGTGAAACCCAGTATTTTTACAAAAATTAACAAAGTATCGATCACAAATTATTTCGAATATTTCAAAAGCAATAGAATAATATGTTGTGTGTAAATTTATTACATTTTTTGAAATAGATTACTATTTTGTTGATCAAAATAGCTGAAGTATCAGTAACCATATAAATTATAATACATTTTTAAATTTTCAAAATCTTCTTCTACGTTTGAGAATTAACTGTTTTTTAATATAAATATCAAAGATTTATCAATAATCAAACAAATGCATACATAATTATTATAATCATTCTTTAATTATTTACAGAGGAAGAAGGTATGTACTTTTTCGTTTAAACTAATTTAATTTTATGACATTTCAATAACTTTTGTTAAGTTTTATCTTTATCTTAAACTTTAAATAATGATCCATCAAAACTAAAAAGTCTATGAATCGATACATTTTTAATGTTCTCATCAAATCATACTTCTTATCATCAGTTCCTAATGAATTAGTATTATTTGTTGTTTTTTATTCAGATGATCGTAGTACGTACCATTTAATTTCATTGTTTCACTTTGAATGATATTTAATTTATTTTATTGAAAGTGATGTGAAAAAATGAAACAAGTGTAAATTGAAAACAGAAACTGTTAAAATCGTTTTTATTGCGCTTTATTTTTGCAGATAACATACAAGACTTTTGTATTCAACATTTAATCGACAATTCAGCATTGTGTGGATGAGAATTACATTTTAATTTTTTTAATATTAAGTTTTATAGTTATGAACTTGTAAAACTGCTGTAGCACTCGCGTCGTTGTTTTAGTTTGTAATAAAATTTCCAAACTAAATAAATACAATATTATATCATAAAAATATATTAAGAAAGTCAACTATGCATGCGTGCCAGATTCGCAGTTTCTATATGTATTTTAAACAATAAACTGTAATGGAACAATTTGAAAAAAATTGTATATGCTCGTTATTTAAATAAACGAAATACCTTTTTTTTTAAATTGGAAGTATTCGTAATTTATTACCTTTTTTATTTATATTATAAATTGATGTATTAATTTTTTAATATTTTTATACTGGCCTGTATAAATCTCATTTAATATCTCAATATGATACTTCAATACTTACCTTTATGTACCTACTGGTTACAATTGGACAAAAAGACAAACACAACGGAGATAAAAGATGATCCAATCCTATGTCGAGAAACCTAAAAGGAGAGCTGATTGATCAAGCTTTAATAAACAAAATGATGTCTCCTACTGATTTGTTCGTAAACGAACTTAATGACCTCATAAGTCATTATCAATCAGGTTATTCAATAAACAGACTTAAAAAAAAAAATAATTGAAATCGATTAAAATTAGTTATGACTGTTATTATAATTTGAAAACAATTCTTATTAAAGTATTCAGCTATATTATAGTATTCAGTCATATATAAGCAGGGAATAATAACATAAATGTTTTGTATTGTTCAGATATTCTACCACAAATTTATATCAGTACTCTTAAGGCTAATATAATAGGTGTTTATTTTACAGAATTTCTTTTCTGTTAGGTTAAACCTAACGCTCTTGTCGCTATCTCTTTCAAAATTCTCACATCATAATTCGCTCATACGTTGCTCATAGAGTGCGCGTTGATCAAGAATCCACGAACTCGATTATTCTATACATAATAATGTAGATGACACTAGTAGTAGAATTGGAAATTACTTTTGTGTACATTTTATATCAACTCATATAAAAGCAATAAACTATATTTCTAGTAATCGTGTGAACAATTATTCAAAATTTAACATAAAAAACTGCATACTTGAAGGATTTTATTAAAGTGAAAGTATCTGAATAACTCAAATTTGGGTGGAATCAATGATGATTTTGATCGAAAGAAGAATTATTAAATAACTTATGACAGAAATCAGAATGGCAAATTTAACCGGTGATCGAAAATTGTTTGATCTTTTCATTGAATAAATCATGTTGATATTCATGTTTCGAAAGCCGTTTCGACAAATTTGATAATGTACGATATAATTGATAGGGAAATAGGTTGCAAATTTTCCTTATCAGGTTGATACATTCTTATATCTAATACTTCACCGTTAAATAGTTTAAACTGGTTAATACGGTTTTTAAAGAAAGTTAAAAAAAATAAAACATTTTTAAATGCTTTAGTTCCAGAATTAAAATACATTTCGACAGAAATCGTATTACAACTCTGGCACAAAAATCAGGGGATTTAGATAATGCAATCAGAGTTACTATAAATATTTTACTTTTGGAGATACAGCGATTTAAATTACTATGTGATATTTAAATATAGGTTGTTAAAGGTATATAACATATTAGTGATTACTATATTTTATTTTCTATATAAGCCGAAATGGTTTCATCGATAACTTTTAAAGTTAAAATTTTTATTAAACACTGTTCAACCACTGTTAAAATTGTTTAATCAGCTGCCGATAAAAACAAGAAATATGTGGATTTTGAAAAATGTGATAGAAGTATTATCAACCATCTAACCATTCCTTATTAGTTAATACATTTTCAGTGAAATTAAATAATTGTCCGTGTGAATTTCTCATTGTTCGATTCTTTTTTGTTCTTCAAAGTATTAAAACTTTCCTTAACAATACGAACATGAACTATTTTCAACGTAATAATTTACAATTTATTGCAATTCTCGTTTTTTTAAATTGGCAAATCGTTTATGGTAAGTATATTGAGAAATTTGGTTATACTGTTATATCAACCATCTTTTAAAAAAAAAGCTGATCCATGATCTTTCGCTGGGATTTTTTTTTTTTTGTAAGACATGGACTAATAATTGCAAAATTGGTTTCAAGATCAAAATACCAATACATTATTATCAATCATCTTTACTTGAATATTAATGTCATCTCACCTGATCTAGTAATATTACCCATTTTTTTTCTTTCAAGTTATCAAAAATATTCAAATTACCGAAGTTTATTTGTTCAATAAAAAAATTTGAATTTTGTTGATATCTCTACTTCGCATTAACTTTATACTATTTATTTATCATTAACTTGTCCAAGTCTAGTGATGGATATTTAATATTAGGTATCGATGGCCTATAGAAAACCCATTGTAAGGACTGTTCAAAGTGGATCAGTTTTATAAGATTAAATTATTTTTAGTTTAATATTGATTTTTATGAATATCTACATTATAAACTGATCTACTTTCACTCAAAACCGTGTTTTCGAATGCAATGATAAATTGGTTTCAAATTTTAAATAGCAATACTGCAATATAGTTCACCAATCATTGCAGCTCATCCTATCGTCAAATCTCAACTGACCTAGGGGATTGCACTTTTTTTTGTTCTAGCGCCAAGGTGGAAGGATGACAAAACAATTCCTACAGGTAATATTTTTTTTTTTAGTTTATGCTTTTTGTTACAACACTTGAAATAACCATATATATATTGAATATAAATATTTTATATATTTATTAAATTGAATATAAATGTGTATTATACATCAAATTTTTTAATAAATACAATATCAATTAAACTGTGAATTGTTTTTATAAGAGAAATACGTATAACTTTTGGATCATTGCGAAACTTAAATGAGACTTTGAAACATTCCAACATTATATTATTCCGATTGTTCATTTTTGGGGTTTCTAGTGATAAAACCAAATTTCTTATAGAAATACATTCTTCGTTTTGTTTAAAGCTTAAATTTTAAGTTTTAATTGCTCTCAAAATAATATTATAAGTGCATATTGTGTACAAATTGTAAAGTTAATAGACGCTCTTTAAACGTAAACAAATAAATACAAATTTTGTGAAACGCTCAGTACAGGGTACACATTATTTTTCTTTTATCAACTGTTCAAATATTTTTCACTGAATTTCAAATTTACAAAGAATTATAGACATTTTAAAAATGTTTACAATAAGTGACATGAATTTTTAACGATTTAGAGTCGATACAGCGATTCAGTAGTACGACCATATGTCTATTGGAAAATACTGATTTTGTAATTATTCAGCCGTAATTATAATGAATTTACAGATACTAAGTATCATCACAAACCTATAAAAATATAGTTCAGATATATAGGAATGTTGTACAAAATATTTCGTAACTCTGTGAAAAACTAAATATGCTAATGACCAACGAAAGTTCATTTTTGTTATATTATATTTTACTTAAATTTCATTACGTAACTGCTTTTCTTTACAATGTTTGGTAAAGCATGATTTTATAAATTCATGAACCATGAGGCACTAAATCATGAAATATTTTGGCGTTATTTTCGTATCATCATTACCAATAAAGTGTTTTTAACGATCACAGAATACAAAAAAAAATATACCTTATAGGCAATTAAAATGGAACGGTCAATTGTGATTATAATATGAATAGTTGTGGTGGCTTACAAAATGCTGCCTTTTAGTGGACGACTACTGACTAGTAAATCCTCCAATTAATATCAAATGATTATATCACAGCTGCTTGCCGAAACAGGCACATAACATAAGCATTGAAAACCACATGAAACAGAATGCAGGGAAACAGTTCATACTTTTACTGTCTTAAGAAACAGAGTGTATATTTTTACTATATGTAACATAAATTGTATAAAAAACGTTTTGAAGGAGAAACTAGCTATTCATACTATTATTAAAAATAACAATGACCTAAATAATAAATAATATTGTTTTGTTATGTTTAAGCGGTTCGAGCTATAGATCATTGTAAAGGTAAATTACAACGCTTCATCACAATACATGTTTTAAAATCTTAAAATTTTATTATATAATTTATGTTCTTAGCAAACCAAAAAGAAATAGTTTTTCCAATACAACAATAAAAACCCAAAAATCCAAACAATAAAATGTGTTACCTATATTTAATTTTTTGAACTACATTCAAATTTTATTTTTTATCATTATAATAATATTATATTATGTTACAATATATTTTTTATAACATAAATTATTTATTTATAGACATACTGGAACATGGTAAATTATCAAGTAAATATTTTTTAATGTCCTATAATAACAATAATCTAAGCTTGTTAAATCCATAAAACTGGTTCATTTAATTAGGTCTTTACAAATTTCACAGTTACTATCGTGTTAATTAGATATTTCAGTTTAAGTTGTAACATTCAATTTTTTTATATAATACAAATAATTAAAAAATAACTGTGTATCATATCATGCAAACATTAATATTATATTGTATTAAACTTGTGTATATTTATCTTCCTAGCTAAAATTACAGGATACGCAATATCCGAATATGAACCAGAAAATCTAGAGCACTATGGTATATTTTCAATTTAATATTATTTGTAAAATGATTTTAGTAATTTAAATGGACACTAAGCCATAAAATATGTAACTTCTAATCAATAAACGATACTGTAAAATAAACTGATATTTTGAAACTTCTTTTTCACATCGAGTGATTCTAATAAATGTTGGTAATTTATATTTTTATTTCAAATAATTAATATAAATATTCATCTCTTTCATTGTTTATAAAAAATAGTGTCTATTTAATGGTTCATCTATAATGTTAGATAAAATTATTAAAAAGTATGGTAGTCAAATTGGGATTCAAAAGAAGGAAAATATTTTTTTTACTAAAAGAATTAAAAGAATCTATTTTTTTGATCATACATTAAAATTTAAATGATGAAATACAGTTACTACTATCAAAAACGAAACTATATTCTCGAAGTTTAATAAATTGGTCATTTAATTGAATTACAGATAGTCCACGTATCAATTAAAATGATCTGTTTTAAAAATATAATTATAACGAGTGTGCTGGAGAATATCGAATTCCTATGGAAGTCAATTTTAATTTTTTCAATAGTTCGTTTTAGTCTTAGTAGTTAAATGCATTTGATAATTTAAGTGTGAATTAAGAAACTAGAATTGCTACATACGTATTTCTTTCTCAAATATCTATAAATAATATTCTTAATAATATTTTTTTATTTGCCAGATATTTATAAAGGTATGTAACTCAAATCAATTTTATTTTACATAGTTAGTCAGTGGCTAGGGAGACGTTCTACTTAATAGAACATAATATTGTTTTAGTTTCATGCCTCATATGATACGAGTTGAGAGTTTATAGTGATTCTAAGTCATAGAGTGCGCATACAAAATAACATTGCACAAATTTAGTCATAATTATAAATTTAAAAACTTCAGTCTAAAAAAGCAATTAGACAGATAGGGAATGTTTTGAAAATAAATGTGTTACGAAATTAACTTGCAAATCTCATAATGTCTTGTAACGCTTAGTTCAGTGGTGTATATTTATATATATGTATACTTTTACCTTACACGATTAGTCAAACATAGTCGGACAATAGTCATTTAGACAGCTCTTAGTTATAGTTAATAAATTGTTAATCGTAATGTTTTAATAAAATATGTACCTGTTGTATATGTAATTCTAACTTGTGTGTTGTTATTAGTTGGTACTAGTAGGGATCTTCATGTCACTACAGTGATGGTAATAAATCATAAAATTCGTGTTTGTCAAATATGCCATTTGGCCATCTGAAATATTCACCTACTCGGATGATCATAATTTTTTTTTTGCGTGAATCCGTTCCATTGACAATTTCCCGGTTTATAACATGCTGACGAAAAAAATAAACATAAAGCACGTTTTGTGACTTTATTCTCTGCTGCACGAAAAATACATTGAAAAAAAAAGTGACCTGCAACCATCAGTGGCCCCGAAAACAAACATATGTATATTAAATATGATATACACAATTCCCGTGTCACGATGTTTGTTTCGTGATCGACTCCGAAACCGCTTAGCCGAGTTCGACGAAACGTTGTAAATATGCAAGGTCATTGATCAGTGCAACATAAAATACAGGACAGATTTCACCTGGTGTTATATGTAAAGTGAACATGAGCATTAAAAAAAAATTCAAATTTAAGCATTTCTAAAGCATAATAAGTGGTTAAAAAATCACCTTTTATATAAAACGGTTAGCATTTTTATGTCCGGGGGGTAAACTCATACATTTTATAATTGATTATATATGTGAACGAATAATTGTTTTTGTATAAAAAGTACGAATTTTCTCATAAGAATGCTGGTTACAAATTTATAATTATATTTGTATATATATTAAGTCTGTCTACAAGTAATTTAAAAAAAAGCATTTTTTACTTATAAGTTATGTGTTCATGATTCATCAATAAATAAAACAATCAATCTACAGTATTATAAATGTCAATATAACGTATCTTCGATTATGGTTGTATTATTTTAAGCTTTAAAGATTCAAGAACTTATTTTTATTTTTACAGACATAGTAGACAGCTTCATAGAATATGTCAATGCTATATTATTCGCAAAAGGTAAGGATGATTAAATACGGTATAGTAGAGAACATCGACTCTCAGCAAAAGAATATTTAAGAAAATCATTTATGAATGAATAATATGCATTACTTCAAATGTAACCTATATAAGGACCCAATAATAATGTTTTTTTTTTGCGAAAAACTGAAGAAAAATCGCAAAAAAGGGCAACATTTACGCCGCAAATTTTACGGGATGCTGATTCAAAGGACTTGCAATTTTTAAAAACCTTTAATTGGCTATTTTTTAGAGATCTTCAAAACGGTTTTGTATTATTTGTTTTATTTATGGCCATATGAAATTTGAGGGTTTCCTTAGTTATTTTCTTGTAAAATTTCAGTTAAAAATGTTTAGTTGATTTTATAATTAAAACGTTAAGAAAATGATTTTGTACAATGATCTAACTCCTCTAAAAATTTAAAAAAAACTAGATTCACTAGATTTATTTTTACTCTTATTATCATCCAGCACAGACCAGAATATCATAATTATCAAGCAGTTGACTAACCTAAAATGTGATATTGAAAATGTATATTAAAATGTAATCGTATTGTAGTGCAAATATTAAATACATACTCGTAAAACATTGACATAGAACTCGGAACACCACGATGTTATTTTACAATTTATACAATTAAGATTCCGCTTCAATAATGATAAAAAAAATATTTTCACAGGATCACGTAGTCGTTATGTGATTTTCATTTTTGGAATTCCAAATCTATTTTACAAGCTTCATTATATTTTCACCGTCGTTGATGTCGGTATATCTGTATCACCATTGATGATGTGTGAGCGTTTCACTCACGTTTTGAAAGCTGTAATATTTTTTACAGATTTTAACAGTACTAAACGCGTATAACTATGAAATAGTTAATTCGAATCATGAGCTTATAATAAAATATAATCAGCAGTTTACAATTTTTAAAACAATCGAAGCTTTTATAAAAATTATAAACCATCGAGTGTTACTTTTATTCTGTAAACTAATTGTCTGTGTACTGTTCTGCTTTTTATCTATTGGCACATGCTACGCAAATATGGAGAGTGTGTTCTTTGCATTATGCATAGGGTTCGCATGAAAGATGTATTTGTTCAACGAGACTGCTAACACTTCGATGACTATCAACAACCGAACAACAAAAAGTACTTTATAAAATAAAAAATATTCCATTTACCGTCGTAAATCCATTTTTCTAGATGAACAGATGTATTATTTTACATTGCTCGTATTTGAATCATATTATCATAATTTTTTACATCCAACTTTATCCAACCATAGATTCATAACACTTTAAAGAAATTAATAAGCGCAAATGATACAAAGTAAAAATTCGCATACGTCTTATCATCCCGGCGATAAGGCAATGGTGAACCGTACCATCTCGTCAGATGTCATACGGCAATACTTCAGAACAATTTTTAAATTACTGTCGTTGAGTTTCATCATAAGTTTTCCCCAAACAGCACTCACTTGGTTTTTCCTACACATTTTTCATACGAAAATAATCATCGCAGAATAATGAGTTAACAGTAAATATATATTTCACTGCGTTAAGATGACGCGTGGAACGTCCGATGCATTATCGCGAATGTGTACTGGACAAAAGGTATAACTTATCTGCTACAATATGGAATTAAAAAAAAATTAATTTTTATGAAAATATACATGCGAGTGAACGGAAAATAACCTTTAACTAGAAAAAAGTTTATTTTATGCGTCCCATGTGATGAAGTAAAATAATAATTTCATCAAGGTTTGAAAAAGTAGTTATTTTAATGTTAACCAAAATTATTTACACGTTATTAAATAAAATAATATGTGTTAAAAGTATTTGAATTATTGGATGCAGTACTTATAATATATTTATTTTTAATATGAAAATTTCTTAACAGAACAAATGAGTCAAAAGAATTCAGGTAGATATATTTTCAATTTTTTACCTTTCGGTTTAATTGTCATAAGAAACATATTTTTATTATATCAATAAGACAAGAATATTAGTATTTATTAATAAATAATATTATTATAGCTTCATCTTGTGTCTGTACCTATTTCACACTGCCTAAAACTTCTATTCGCAATTCATTATTTCGGTTCATTTCAATATCTGTATTTAAAAACTCTTAAAATTATGTTTTACAACATGAGCAGTTAATGTTGATTGCTAATGGCTACTGTGTCCACGTGTGATCGAAAAGAAATTGGTTTCCAACACCAAATTTTTATTTCATTTACAAATTATTATTTAAGAGTTAATTTTCAGATCAAGTTGAAACCTGTGATATCCATTTCGAATATTGTGTTTGTGTCGGTAATGTATACACCATGCAATATTGGTATGCACTATGTACAGAAAAAATTATCATACCATACCCTTATAAGTAATTTTAAATATATTAGTCATATTCGTTTAAAAATATATTTACAGATTATCTTTTTGAATCATATTTCATTGGTGAGTAGGCAACAGGGGGTAATTAAAGACTTCATGGGTTGATTTAAAGTTTTAAGCTGCCTAGTCACGACGATTGAAATCAATTTTAGGGTTAAGTTTAAACATAGAAATAATACAATATCCTATGTACTCTTGAATGATCATAAAAGATGACCCCTTGATGAAGCGTCTTTATTAAAAATCTCTTTTTTTTTTGCTTACTGAAACAATAAATTAAAAAATAAATGTAAAAAGGTTTTTAAATACAAATTAAATATTTGTACACGTAAGCAATGTAACTAATGAACTAAATTTAAATAAAAAAAAAAAAATGAGTTTTAAAGTATCGATTTTATTAAATGATAAATTATTCATAAATAGTAAGAAAAAAATGATATCAATATGGGACGCACTTGGAAAACTGGGACAAAATCATTTCATTTTTCTTTACATGAGGCCATGCTTTTAATATTTTATCGACTGAATGTTACTTTTACGCTTCTGGGTTACTTTTAAAATTGTGGAGACTTACCCCCTAGGACTCATTATGATCGAGTTATCACTGAAAAAATATATATTTGTATCTAAAATAAATAACAACATCTCATCAGTAGACGAAATATTGTATACGTCCACTTGGTTTTCAGGGCGAAAAGAAGATTACAAAAAAGAAGTAATGAGTATGTATCCAACGAATGTATAAACTTACATAACTAGCCTAACTGAACAAATAGATTTTATTAATTTTATTCATTCGGGTCGATTGAATATATAAATGTATAATTATGATGTATGTAGCTAAATTCAAGTGAACAGAATGTATCGTACACAAAGGTTTATACTATTATAAGATTATAGGAAGCAGCTATACGTATTGTGTATGCAATTCTTTATCTTCATTTGAAAACAACACAGCACACTTTTTTCAAGTATAAGTGACTGTATAGTATAACATGTCTCAAAATCATCAGCCATCAGGTCATACTGGTTATCACTTATCTAACTTATTCCTACACACAAGTACAATATTATGTACCTGTACTACGTTTCCAATGAAAATATACCTGGTAGTGAACTGTTTTCGTAGCTCCATCAAACGAACGCCGTCCGGACCTATACAGGGAAAAAGTAATAAACTTGGGTCTAATAATAGGCTATCATGATTGGTAGAACTGGAAAATATGGGTCCATGAGCTTTTACGGCTGTCCTTTAATGTTCTATGCCTAACGGGTATAAATTATTTTTAGAAACGGATTAGTATAAAAACACAATTAAATACAACACTATACAACAATATGCATCAAATATTGTACACCATAATATTATATTGTATATAGAGTTACAGCTACGGACTAAATAATAACATTTTTTTTTAGATCCTTATGATGCTGGTAAGTTTTACTTGGAATATTTTTCGATTTCATTATATAAAACAGATCTAACACTCACCATAAAAAAATTTTCTTGATTAAATAAATCCCATTTGATTCGAATTATGATTAGCCAGTGTGAATCTCTTATTCAAATAAACATTTTTCTATAAAACACGTAAAGTATCATCATTGCATTCAATATTTTCAACAACTTGATCTATTTCACAGGTTTTTTCTAATACGTGCTTAAATATTTTTTAAATAAATTGCTTGTTGGTTTAATATTTTGAAAACGTTTGACCTTATTAGATTCAACTTCACATACGTTACTCAATTGTATAGTTTGTAAATTTTTTACTTTGATAAATTCTTTTTGATCTTCGCCGTGACGAAAAATCGTTTCTTTTAAACGTGAATTTTAATTGATGCTAATGAAATTTGTGTGACTACATGTTGAATCATAAAAATGGGCAACAACTATAACAATTCACCCTAAAATTATGTTTTTCTATTAATATTTAATTTAATTTTTTTTTACCGTACAACGGATGAAATAATCATGTGGCGAGCTGTTTTTTTTTCACAGGCCTGATTAAAAAGTATAAAAGCTTTCTGTCCAAACGGTACAATTTGAGTGAGTGTAAAACATAAAATAATAATAATCGGACAAACATATAAAATATACAAAAAAATGGATAAATGTACATCAGTAGTATAATATACATACTTTATTCAAACACATTTATCGATTATAATAATTAATTTACCGAATACAATTTTGCGGGAAAAATTTGGTGTTTTCACTTATAAAAAAAAATTTGTATTGTCACAGGGTTAGGTTAGGTTTGGTTGACTGGACTAAGATGTTAATGGAAAACATTGTCAAAGTCAAACTGGTAGACGTCTTGTGCTCTCTCTCTCTCGCTATATCTATGAACAAATGTTCTTTCTTACACTAAAATCACACTTACTTGTCTTCATATTAAAATATTGTTATACAACGTTACCATATTTTTGAAATTGTATTTTATACTCATTATATCAGCATTGAATTAAAAAAATTGTATGTGTACAGAGTGATTATTTAGAACGTGCTCACTATCTTTTTTGGCCTTAATAATGATTTTATTTAAAATTTTTTTTTTCAATATTCAAGTTATCATAAAAGAATAGTTTTTCAATTATTTGTAAATTTAAGTATTAAGGACGATAATATTTAATTAAATTATGATAAAATTTTTAATTAAATTTTTTTGTTAATTACTTATGATTCGAGATAAAACTAATTTTACAATTTTTATATGCAATTTTAAAATTAAATAAATCTGAAAATATTTTGTCGAATTTCGACTATGCTAAATCAAAAACTCTTGACAAATTTACAGAATACAATTTTGCGTACAAAAAATGGCGTTTCCGTATGAAAAACTAAAGTTTGTATTGCCACAGGAATCAGTGGACTAGGATGTAAATGGAAAACATTGTTTTTATGGTGACTTAAACCTTGAAAATAAAATTCAATCTAAAGCATATTTACGACCTAAAGGAGGGGTTAGCAATCGTCTAAAAAATCACCCTGTATAATATATAATTTACTGTATAGAATTAAAAATAATTAATAATGTCAATATAATTTTATTTATCTAGGTTCTAGTAGTGAGTAATTTTTGATTTAATACCTATAAAAAGTGTTATTTATATCATATACAATCATTATATTTCTGAAAACAAAACATCTTTACTACAGTTAAAATAAAATAGGAGAAAGATTTAGTAAAAGCACGATTTCAATATCAGACTCTTTTTAATTTAAATTACAATGGACTGCTTAATGTAAAAAAAAACCTTCAGATTGTATCTATTCTAATAAGTAACATAAAGAATCACATTTTATAAGGTTATGCGATAAAAATAATACAATGTATTAGCTAAAAATGTATTTGTAAAAGAGTTCAACAATGATAAAAATAGAATCTAAAATATTTTTGGTTCATGTTTCAAAACGCATAAAGGATGAAATACACAACCAAGCAAAATTATTAAGAGTATCACAAGCTATGATTCTCTTCCTAATTCTCTCAAACAGGCACATAGGAATTTAGACGTTTTTATTTCAATCGTACCTACCGATCAATTAAATAATAACGGTTTCGAAAACTGAGAAATTCTTCTTGAGATCGATATTCCCACTCTTTTGTTTTTGTATCTCAAATTCTTTTAAAATATTTGATACCAATATTTAAAATCATCAAGAGTCAACTATTTTGGTTTGTTAGAAGAATAACATTTTAAAAATGTGAGATGTTCGATATAAATTTGATGTAGAGAAGTCTTTACGACAAATTCAAATCAGTTTTCATTATCCTTGAGCTGAACGCATCATTAGATCGATTGACAAGTTGGAAATATAAAATGCCTAAGTTCCTGTGTTCTATGTGTGAAAGAAAGATAAAAAAAATCGTAAATAACTCCGAAAGTATTTTGTCGAATTTTGACTACGCTAAATCAAAAATTCTTAACAAATTTACTAAATACAATTTTACATAAAAAAATGCCGGTTCCATTTGAAAAACTAAATTTTGTATTGCCACAGGACTAGGATGTAAATGGAAATTATTGTTTTTGTGGTGACTAAAACCTTAAAAAAAAAATTTTCAATCTAAAGCATATTAACAGCTTAAAGGAGCATAAGCGTTCATCTAAAAAATCACCGTATATAATATATAATTTACTGTATAGAATTAAAAATAATTAATTATATAAATTTTTTTTTCTAGGTTCTAGTCGTGAGTAATTTTTTTTTTTAAATTTTATTCCTCATATAAAGTGTTATTTAAATCATATATAATTATTTTATTTCTGAAATCAAAACATCTTTACTACAATTAAAAAAAAAAAAATAGGTGAAAGATTTAGTAAAAGTACGATTTCATGATCAGACTCTTTTTAATTTAAATTACAATGGACTGCTGATTCTAAAAAAACCTCCATATTGTATGTGTTCTTATAAATATAAAAAAAAATCATAATCGATTAATGTGTGCGTTAAAAAAAATACAATGTGAGAGCTAAAAGAGGGTCTGTAGAAGAGATGACCAAAGATAAAAATTGTATTTTTGATAGAGTTTATAATATTTTTGGGTAATGTTTCAAAACGTATGGAGGATGAAGTACACAACCGAGCGAAATTATTAAGACCAACCGATCAGTTAAATAATAACGTTTTTGAAAACTGAGGAATTCTTCTTGAGATCGACATTCTCAATCTTTTGATTTTGTGTCTCAAAATCTTACAAAATATTTGAAACCAATATTTTAATTATTTTAAATCAATAAGAGTAAACTTTTTTTGGTAAGTAATAAGAATAACATTTTAAAAATGTGAGAGATTTGATAAAAATTCGATGTTGTCTACCGATTGTTGACTTGTCTAGTCTTTACGACGCATTTAGTTTTCATTATCCTTGAGCTTAACGAATCATTAGATCGACCGGAAGAAAAGAGAAAAAGAAAGAGAAAAAAATAATTTCCTACGATCCCTATTAGAACGAAAATATCGAAAATGTGACTAGTATATTTTATGTTCTTTTGTGTTTAATTTTATTTCAGTATTTTCAGGTACGTATTTGTTATTATTTTTTTTATGAAAACTTTAAAATGTTTGTGATTTTGGAATCGTCTTTAGAGTGTTATGGTGTATTACACAAGAATAAAAACTAATCAACCAATTTGGACCTTCTATTATAATTGGTATTATCCTCATATGTCGAGTGCCAATATTATTTTATTTTTCATATACTTTTAGATCAAAATATTATGATTCAAATACAATTGTATGTCGTTAGATTCAAATTATGCCTATAAAGTTACCTATGGTGTCAGACTTGTTTAAATTTTCCAAGTTATGTGGAGTGCTATTAGACCAAACAATGAATTTAAATCAAGATTCAAAATCAAATAATTTTCAAACCTCTTAAATCTGCATTTAACTAATCATTATTGTATTAATCTAGGCGTGAAGAAAGTAATAACATCCAGTTTCGGTTTAGAAAAAAAAAAAAGTATGTATAAGATAAGGTCCAATATAGATTTCATATGTTTTGTATCATAACTCATTTAAGTGTACATTATAATATCTGGTATTTTCACCCGGTATTTACTTTCATATCCAAAACAAACACTTTACTTTGTGAAATAAAATAAAATCATTTAACATTATTCTAATACGATGGTATTTATGACGCAACATTAGGCAAATTGTTCGCAGTATGAATCAAAACTGTTGTAGACGAAAAACGAATTTTGCTCGGAATCTGAACTTAAATTATTTCAGTAAAAATGCACAATATTATAATCATCGGTTTAAGATGCTATGTTAAACGAGGAATATATTATTTTCATCATGATGATTACTGTATTATTTAACGTTTTTTTTTTGTATCTGTGTTTCGTTCGGATAATCTCAATTTTGGGACGTTTTTTTTGAGCTTGCCTAACCTATTTTAAAATATCTGTTCTGACTCAGTTTTATACTAATTTTTCTTGTATCATTATTTGTGTACATACTGAGTAATTAGTTTGCAAAATTTTAAAATAAGTTTGACAAAGTTTGTTAAATCATATTCGCTATAGTATGAAAACAATTTGTTATTTTTTATAAATCATATAAATCATAACGATCTTAAAACAACTAAAACGATCATAATATATATTCAAGTTTTTTGTATGTGTCATAAAATTTTAAAAACGACCAATTTTCACACCGTATTTCAATTATATTATGCTATTACATATTGTCAGCTAAGCCAAAATTTAATATGTTACAGCTAGATTACTATGCTCTTCAGATATAATAATAATTTTATTGATTATATAATTAAAAAAAAAATAATATATATAAATAAAATATAATTTCTTAGTGATATTAGAATATATTGATTTCTCTATGACTGTATATTTTCAAAAGCATATAATCATCGCTCAAATAATAAAAAAAAAGTTATAATTTATGATACCCATTCAAAAACATTGGGTTAATTTTGAGTTCGAAAATTATACTTCTGTTGTATAATGGTACATTTTAGTTCAAAACTTCGATACAACAAAATTTTGCAATCATTTATTAATTTTTATTTCTGGATGAATATACATTTTGTACGTAAATTTAATTTTCTTAGACTTACTTAAAATGTTAAATTTATCGACTTAATCATTAAAATATATTTTTATATATAACTACATCTATATTGTATTTGTAATCGAAATAGCAGCATTTTACAATGCACACATTTTCATATATAACTATAAGTCTCCAATTAATAAAAAATAATTTAAATTGACTAATAAAAATATTGTTTGTTTTTTTCTAGAAAAGGATGGTACGTATTTAATTATATTCAACTATAATTAAAATATATTTTTTATTAGTTTTAAATAATAAACTGTGTTTTTTTTTAATCAATTATTCAATAAAAAATAACTATACATGTATACGAAATTTTTATCAGCTACTTACGTATATTTCTTACGGCTAAATACATATCTTCTTGGCCAAAAATGTTTCCTTCAGTGCCAGACGTTATTTAGGATATAAGTATTAATCAAGATGATTCAAACATTGTTTTTTTTTTTTTAATGCTTTTGTATATAGTTTATAGCAGTTAAATGTAATGAATATTAATTATTAAAAATTATATTAAACAATGAAGTTTTTAATGAAGTTGGTCACAAAAGTCATATGGTTCTTTTTCAATTTTATTGAATTTTCGTTCAAAACTTCAAAAAAAGAAAATGTTGCCACCATTTATTATTTTTTTTTTTCTAGATGAATATTTAAGTTGTAAGTAAATTGAATTTTCTTATTTTTAATTCAAAAGTTAAATTCAACAACTCAATTATTAAAATATATATATATTATACATCTACATACTTATTGTTTGTAATCAAAAAAGAAGCATTTTGTATTGTATACACTTTCATACAAAACTTTAAATCTTCGATAAGACAAAAAATAATTTTAAATTACTCGTTAAAATATTATATGTTATTTTCTAGCTGATGATGGTACGTTATTATTTGTGTTTAAATATTATTCAACTATATTAAAAATACATTTATTATTCGTTTTAAATAATAAATTGTTATTTTTTGAATCAATAATTCAGTAAAAGATAACTGTAAATGTACAGAACATTTTTATCGGCTACTAAAGTATTTTTCTTAGAGCTAAATGCATTTCTACCACGCCAAAAAAGTTTCCTTCAGTTCCGGGTGTTATTTAGCATATACGTATTAATCAAGATAATTCAAACAAGGTTTTTTTTTTTTTGATGCTTTAAAAATAAGTTGTAGCAGAGTTAAATGTTATGGATATAACTTATTTATCGATTATAATCATAATTGATAAATAAATAATAAATTATAAAGTTGTTATTTATGTTGGTCACAAAAGTTATAAAACATTTTCAATTTTATTGAATTTTCGTTCAAAACTTCAAAAAAAGAAAATGTTGCGACCATTTATTATTTTTTTTTCTAGATGACTATATAAATTGTACGTAAATTGAATTTTCTTAGACTTATTTCTATAGTTAAATTTAACGACTCAATTATTAAAATATATATATATACATATATATATTATACATCTACATACTTATTGTATTTGTAATCAAAAAAGGAGCATTTTATATTTCTTACATTTTCATACAAAACTATAAGTCTTCGATTAAACAAAAAAATATTTTATGACTTGTTAAAATATTATTTGTTATTTTCTAGATGAAGATGGTACGTTATTATTTGTGTTTAAATATTAATCAACTATATTGTCAATGCATCATTTATTCGTTTTAAATAATAAATTATAATTTTTTGAATCAATTATTCAGTAAAAAATAACGGTACATTTATACGAAATTGTTATCAGCTACTTACGCATATTTCTTAGCGCTTAATTTAAAGTAGGAATCTGTGATATAATATCCGAAGTGTTATCAAACAAATTTTTGAATAATTTTTATTGAATGAAAAACTTTTTAAAGCCCTGTATCGTCATTTAAAATCAATCTAAATTATTATGTAGCCGTTTATATCAAGCTGTGATTATGATAATATCATATACATAAAGTTATATAAATAACTATATTCATAGACGTATGCATTTCGACACTGGTAATAACATTTTGTTGTTTTATAGATACGGATGGTATGTATTTAAAATTTTACTCTAATACTGTAGGATCTAAATCTTGGGGGCTCAGGTTCTACAATCAGTACCGTTCAGGAACGTATTCCTACAAGGGCAAATATTCCGTTTACTCAAAAATGTATAAATTATTATTCTTTATCAGTTATTTATACTTTTTTAGGTCTTACCCATTTTAAAATAACCTTTCTGAATTATTTTCGTTCTGATTTTGATGAAATTTTTTCTCGCATCGTTAATTATGTAAACATTTTATATTATATGTTTCGCATATCTGAAAATAAGTTTGAACATGATTTTTTACATGATTTTATCTATAAAACTAAAACAATTAGTAATTTTTTGATTATTTATTTTTTACTATATTCATTTATATAGAACTTGGAGATTTTATCGGTAATTATTTAAATTTATTTTAATGATTAATAATATAATTATGTGTATAATGAAGGTTCTTATTAAAGCAGTATAATATGACGTGAAGTGTTCCACATTTTACATTTTGTTCAAAATCACAAAAATTAGTATTTAAATAATTTCATACATTTCGAAGGAATTTGAAATTTTAATGAAATCTCGCCCCTAATATTTTATGGATACGATTTGGGGCATTAAAATATTGGCACTGAATATTCCCTACAGCGGACCTATTTGATGTTTACAAATGTTTTTGATACTGATACTATTTTATTTATTCTATTTTTCTTTAGTTTTTTAAGCGTTTATGTAAATCTGAAATTAATAATGTGTTCAAAAATACGTAATCGTATACTCAATACATTTCACTAGCTTTCACTGAAAATCTTTTTTGCGTGTAATAAAATTGACTGTCACTTTTTAATTTTCAACGGACTCTACAACGAATGCCTATTATCTGCGCAGATTATAAAGAGAAAAATTCGAGATATTAGAAAAAACTATTTATTTCAAACATAATTGTTTTGTTTTAGCTGAAGAAGGTACGTACCATTGGCTTAAATGCTTCTTATTGAAGTATCTTATATTGATAATCTGTCATTTTTATATACTGTTAACTAGTTCATAAATTCGGACAAATATTTCAATTTAATTGAGCATAACCATCTGAAACATATATATAGTAAATAATTCCGAGCGAAGCGAAAATGTGCCGTGGTATTCGGCAAAATCCAAATTTTCATTCGTAATTACTAAAAAAATAATAATCGTAGAGTACTGAAATTGTCACCACATCTTGTAATATTATTATTGTCTATAGTTAAGGATTCATATAAAAAATGATGACTTCTTTTGGGCAATGCATTGGTACATGCAAAAATCATAGAAAATCGAAAGAATTTATTTTTCGTAAAAAGTCGAAAGAATAATTTTGATTTGACAAAAAGCTTTAAATTGTAATATAATTTCCATTAAACGATTTTTCTTTTATATAGACAAATCTCAAAAGAATAAAATCAATATTTTTTTAATAAGTCATTGAATTATAAATGTTAACAAAACTAGACAAAATAAAAAATCAGAAACATTTTTGTAGTTAAAAATCGGATATTTGAATGCAATTTATGAATAATTTAAATCAAAATTTTTAGCTCATGTGTTACCTTGTTTTTTCCTTTTATCATTTTTAATCATTGCGATTATTTTTCATTGAAAGAATTAAATTCTTGGATGAAATAAAAATAATAAAAATTAAAGTAAAACAAGTAATAACTAATGAGTATTAAAAATTTTTTATCTTCTAGAGGGTATAGATTGTAAGTACATATTTACTTTTATTATACCAATTATAGATTGTATTACATTATAAATGAATATAATAAATGTTTATCATATTTTCTATAACATTAAAAATGTGTATGATGAAAGTTTAAATATAATATCCTATAATGATTCAAATGTTGTGTACAGATTTAACCTGTTTTCTAAATCTATCAACATATTTTTGCTCAAGCTTATAAAACTACATCAATATATTTATATATAACTTATTTATTAATTCACAACTAGTTTAATAATTTTCAAAACAATTAGCTGGTAAACACAGAATAATAATAACCATAGATGGTATTACCCACCCGAGATAGATCAATGGTGACATTTTCATCTGAACGCAAAGATATTTTAATAATACAACAGAATATGTATTCAATAACAAATTTTGACAGCTTGATTTTATTGTTTCAGACTACCATTGTACGTAAATATTTTTAAATTATTTTAGAAATTATAAATATAATATCATCGGCACAGATTACACAGCATCCACTGTCTCCCAAACGAATTCTGTCTTACGCATCTTCCGTACTCTCTTGCCGTTTCGTCTCATCAGATCGCTAGTGACGCTGTCCACCTAGTACTGCCACGGTAGTGTTCATCCTCATGCTCTGCTTCCGCTTTGTTTGTCGATCAAAACTCTCATTAAATCGAATCGTAATTTCAATTTTCCTCGTCATATGTTTCCAGCCAATTTTATTATTTTTGAACTTTCTTGGTTCGACTTGTTCAACAGCCCTCCAATGTTAAATTTCTTCTCCGTTCATAATCCCCGCGTTATCCAGTTTTCGTATGAACCAGGGATGTGTACCTGGTGGCCATATAATAACAATTAAATATTAATAATAACTGTCAATTGTAATACACCACAAGTATTAATAATTAGATATAAAAAATAAATGTAAATTGTTAAAATTTGATTGACCTTTTATTTTCACTTTCAAAAAATAGGCCCTCAAGTAGCATTGAGTGGCCCATCCCTGGTATAGATCAAGTGTCATCGATAGACTATGTATCATATAATTGTATACGCATTGAGTGTACCTAATAATAGTTTATTTATTATTTTTTTAGTGCATACACGTAAGTATTTTAAATACAAAGATTATGGATTAGGGAAAAACAGTTTTTCCATCAGTATTAAAATCGTTATGAATACAATGACTAATTTACCTTTTTTTGTTTTTATTTTATAGATGAAGATAGTATGTATAACATTTAGTATTCAATATTCATATGTACAAATTTAATTTAATTAATTAATCACTTAAATAAATAACAATTTTAATTCACTTAACTTAAATTTCACGTACACTTTTTACACATGTTGAAAAGTTAAATTTTTAATTAAATTACTTTATAAAATGTGTGCAACTAATATTTAAACACGTTTATTTTTATAGTTGAAGACAGTAAGTCATATTTTGTTTTATCAATCTAACTTATAGTTAAGGCAATTAAAGTGATTGTCTAAATTTGAATTTTGATTTGAAGACAGACTTACAAGATTATCAATTATACATTTTGATGCAATTAACAAACAAGACATGCAATTATGACTAAATACATAAAAATCTAGTATTTCATCATTTACAATTAACAAAAAATCACGATTGTTCCGCTTTAATTTTATTTACTCATTTGATGAAAACTAAAAGTAATTTTAACATCCGACCAATAACAATATCTATATATGAGACAAAGATATGATGTACTCGTCAGGTAATTTTAAAATTTTTTTTTATTTTCTAGTTGATTTGGGTACGTATTTTTTAAAATTTTATTTTCTAGCATTTTACTTAATAACAGGCTATACTCCACTACCATTTTTCTAGTTTTTGTTTCCTTACATGAATGTTATAAAGAAATTAAATCTCAAAATAGTATACTTTCGTTATACTTAGCAGAGAATGAACAATAAATTGAACAATTAGATGCAATTGTATTATAAACAAAAAAGTATCAATTTTTAATCTTTTCTTTATAATAGTTATCACAAATCAAATGCTTTTAAAGTTTATTTCGCCATTTTAAAATGGCATTATCATAAGACAATTAGTTAAAGTATACAAATTAATATGTTTTTATTACATTTTACTTTTTTAGAACGTATGCGTAAGTTATTTTTTTTCATAATTTCTTTAGAATTATTATCGATTCATAATGAATAAATATTTTTAATTATTTACCAGCTGACGATTGTAAGTATTTTTAGGGTTGAATGATATTATTTAGGGAATTTTTTTTTAGTTTTAGAAACATTTAATCAGAATCGCATTGATTATTCTCAATGTTCATATAATATTTCAAAAAATAACACATACTTCAAACATTGATTAATAAAATAATATACGTATGCTAAAATCATATTTTAATTATATTTGGTTTTGCTGTGTATACAAATTTTCATATTATTACAAATTTATAATGCAGTGGATATTATTACAAATTAAATTTTATGTGAAAACAAAACATTAATTTTTCCAATTCATACTAATTCATACTAATTATTATTCTTCCTTAAATATTTTAGTAGAATTTGGTACGTATTATTTTAAATCCAAATGTTCATAGGGTACCTAGTTGTAATAAATATTATATAATATAATTCAGTAGGTCAAGTCATAATAACACGTGATGTCCTGTGTAGATATATATTATGGATCTAACCTAACCTACACTTATGAGTAACATCGGAAATCACAGTTCTTATATCAGTTGATTAATTAATTTAGTTGAATTTCGTTTGACAGAATTTTAAATACCTCATAATATTTCAAGAGAAACACAGTATTTTTAAAAAAATTAACAATGTATCGATGTACCAAGAATATTTCGAATATTTCAAAAGCAATGTAAATAATATATTGAGTGTGACTTTATTACACTTTTAGAAAAACAAAATTGAAATAGATAACTATTTTAATAGTCTTAATAGTTAATTATTATAATAAATTTTTACATTTTAAAAATCTTCTTCTACATTTGAAAAATAACTGTGTTTTAGTAATAGTAGTAAAGATTTATCAATAATGAAAGAAATACATACACAATTATTATAATCACTCTTTAATTATTTACAGAGGAAGATGGTATGTATTATTGGTGATATTATTTTGTCGTTTAAACTTGTTTGATTTTTTGTTGTTTCGATAATGTTTGTTAATTTTTATCCTATACTGAAATCTGAATAATATTCATAATATTATATTCGAGCTCAACATTTGCCTAAATACAAATTATGTTGCTATTTCGCTAAAATTATGTAATTTCGAAAATATACTTTAAAATATATAATGATTGTTTAAAACTCCTAATCTTATGCAGTATTCTCAGTAGGTAATTCTTTAAGAAATGTTGAAAACCAATCGAATTTCAAAAGCCATCAGACTCTCTGGGTATTATTCTAAATTCTTTTTGATGAATTAAGAAAAGTTGCATTCCATCTTTACCTACGTTTTAAACATAAGATTCACAATTGACTGCTACTTAGACATTTGAACACATACAAAGTCGTTTAAGTTATTTACTTCATATACTTATTAAATTGATGTTTTTTTTTATTTTTAAAGAAAACTTCTTCTTTCAAAGAAAACTTTAGTCGTTATATGCCTGGTTTTGAGTTATAAAAGTAACGATTTGAACACAAGAGCTTATGCTTCCTTTAAGGCGAAAACACTCAAGTTGTGATTATTAAATATTAGATAAAATATTTCTCAGTGTGGTACATAAACCTATGGCTTACTTGGCCTAAGCTCAAAATAGTTTATGGCTCCAAAAGCTTTATGTTTAAAGACCGAGCGTATGGATGAAAAAATAAGCATCACGCAGGTAGTAGGTAGGTATTTTTATGATTGTCTGCCTGCTTCTGAATCACACCAAGAAACACAACTTATTGGGACCGAATGGGATAAGGCGGTTGTGAAAAATCCCAGAGTCTTGTCTGAATCGAATGGTTTCGCAAACACTAACCTTACATAACCGCTAATAACTCCTACAACTAACTAATAGTACTTAAATGGTAGGGCTAATGTTGTGACCGCAAACCAACTGTCGAGATATATTAGAAATAGTCAGTGCTGATATATCTTACTGAGAAAAATTATGAGAATATATAGGTTTAAATGATGATCCATCAAAACTAAATAGTCTATGATTCGATGAATTTGAAATGTTCTCATCAAATCATATTTCCTCTCATCAGTTGCTATTGAATTAGTATTGAGTTTTTAGTTGTTTGTTTTTTTTTCAGATGACCGTAGTACGTACCGTTTAATTTCATTGTTTAACTTTGAATGATATTTAATTAATTTTTTTGAAAGTTTAAAAATATTAAAAAATGAAACAAGTAAAAATGAAACTGTTAAAATCGTCTTTATCGTGCTTTATTTTTTCAGATAACATACAAGACTTTTGTGTTAAAAATTTAATCGAAAATTTATCATTGTGTGGACGAAATTGACATTTTAATTTTGTTAATATTAAGTTTTATAGTGACGAACTTGTAAAACTGATGTAGCACTCGCGTCGTTCTTTTAGTTTGTAGTAAAATTTCCAAAATATTAAATAAATACGTTATTATATCATAAAAACATGTTAAGAAAGCCAACTATACATGCGTGCCTGATTCGCAGTTTTTAAATGTATTTTCAACAATAAATAATAATTTTTCGCTTTCAATTTAAAATAATTTGTGATTTTTTCTATGCTTGTGCGCAGAAATTTAAATAAATTAAATATATTTATATTTAAATTAAAAGTATTCATATTTTGATATCTTTTTTATATAAGCTAGTATAAATCGATGTACTCATATTTTAATATTTATTAAACTGGCTGGTATGAATATCATTTAATATCTCAGTATCAATACTTCAATAATCACCTCTATGTACTTACTGGTAACTTACGGAAGAAGGACGAACACACCGGGGATATAAGGTACAAAAATCAACGCCTTGTACTAATAACCTCTTACCTCATAATCAATCAGGATGGTTTAATAGTTAATCTAAATTCATATAAATATTTGGATAATTAAACAAATTTCAAATATTTGACTTAGTCAAAAGTAAATACCCTAATGGTTAAAAATATTGCAACTTTTTGGAAAATACCTCCGTATTCAATTTGCAAGAGTTAAAATCGAAGTTAAGTTAAAGTCGAATTTCGTCAACACTTGAACATGAAAAAGCCATAAAAATGCTGGCAATGTTTTTTCGAGATTTTCACATTTAAATCAGATCAACTCACAATAGGGCTTGCTTAACATTTTCAAGCGCTAAAAACCAACAATTTGAAATATAACCAGTAAAAAATTCGAATTATTTAAGTGCCTAAAAAAGGCTGAAAAAAAAGTTTAAACGTTTGAAATTTTGTAAACTATTGCACCTCTAGAAAATGGTATGTGTTAGCATTCAGTGAACATTCAAGTACCTATTGTTTTTTTTTTTTTTTGAGTGACCATACAAACCAATACTTGCCCCGTAAATGTTATGGTTTGTTTTATTATTTTTCGTCAGTTTTCTCAATTATACGGAAAACTAATGGGAAATTCAAGTTATGGCACCCCGAGAATACAAACTAGACACAATCTTCCACCTAGCATTAGAATAATACTCATACTTACTTACATAATATAGATATTATTTTTAAAATTTCTTTAGAGACAATGTACAGCAAATGCAACCGGTGATCGAGAATAACTTGATTTTTTCACTAAACACCTAACTGGTTACTCTTTAGCGGCTTCTCCATTCCGCGACGAATATCACCAAAGGTTTCTAACTATATTTCGAAATCGAATGTCAACGGTTAACGAATTCGTGTGAAGTACGTTCAATAGACTCGTGTTGGATTGTCGGTGTTCAGTACACCAACGCTGTCTGTTGGTGAATATGTAACGATAGTTTTTCGTTCACCATCCGCACAATTCTGCATATAGTTTAAAATCTCTGATATCAGATCGCTTACGTCAAAGAGTGTGCGCTACCTGGTGTGTACACTAGATAGCAGCTGTCGTCCAACTGGGTCTCGAACCGCACGTATTTACCAGCTGATAATGTCATTAATTTTATTTTCAACATTTTAACGACAGTAGTGTGGTCGTTATTTGCTACCGAAGATGTCGGATCGTGAAAGGGGGTAGGTGTGATGGTGGTTAGGGCAGGAGGGAGTGAGCGGGTGACTGAATGTTCGCAAATGAAAAAAAATCAGCATGTGATTAAGTCATCACGTTTTTTCATAAGGTTTTTTCCGCATTTCACGTCGTTTTAAAGTAACCGTCGGCCGACGTGAAATACCCACAAACGCGAGTGTATTTCTCGTATTGAAATTACGACCGTAGTCGCATGCCATCGTGCAGTATCATCTAATAACGGAAAAAACCCTCGCCACACTCCGTGCTATTTCAATTCACCGTTCGATTTGATCCGATCACGTAACATAGCGTTTACCCCCCCACCCCCCACGTCGTTGTTCGTAAAACATTTCATTCCGTTTGTTTTGTACGCCATTTGTACACTCGAAGAATCATAATTACATTGTGCGCGAGCGTTTAATGTGCAACCACTTTTAAATGTTGGCAGTGAATCGACGGCGGACGTACACGTAGAACGTTAAACGATATAATTTGTTTTTTTTATTATTATTATGCGCGTGTAACGTTTAAAACGGATGAACACCCGTTGCGTTGGTACAGCGGAAAAACAAGCGGTTTGAACATTTTTTACTATGCGCGGTCATGCAAACCGATTAGAAACACCGTACAAGTATAATGAACGGTTGCAAATAGGTTTTTTACCAGTCACTAAATACATTTTCCGAGATTATTAATGGGAAACTACCGAACGGTCGATGGAACATTTAAAGGGGTTGGAAAAAGGCGTTCGTATAAACATAAAATAAAATTCTAAATCAAATATAATGAATAATGATTTGTTTATATATATTGGTTTTTTAAATAATAGTTATTGGTTAAAAACAAAGGTACCTATTTCATAGATATTGTGTAAAAATAATTAAAAAATGTATTAAGAGTTTTGCAAGGTTTTATTTAATAAACAATCTTCAATATTTATCCGGATTAAACGTAATAATTATAAAAATGTAACTCCTTTCAAGGTTTCATGTACGGAAGAAAAATGAATTATATTCGTAATTCATACTTTATAGTTTTTTTCAAAACAAGTGAACTTTGCTCGCAGTATTAATTTTCTGGACCATTTTATAATTAGTGACTTAAATAGTTAAATAACTTTGGTCTTGAATACAAATTTGTCCTAATGTGAACATTTATATACACTTTATTCCCGTAAGCCGATAGTTTCGGTTATTTTAAAATTGCATGACTAAATACTGCTTTCAAATTTAAAAATACCGGAAAGAATCATTACATTTTTTATCGGCTATTTCGTTTTCCATTTTTTCTTATACTCACTTTATGTCTTTGCCACTCTTTGTGCCGACAGGAATAAAAATGTTCACAAGAAAAAAATAAATCCTTATATTAGTGAGGTTAGATACTGTTATACGTATTATACTACTGAAGTATAATAATTTATAAAATATAAAGTAAGTACACAAAAGCGATCGCAATGACCATTTTGTTCGGCGATGATTTTTTTTTTTGATGTCGATAACAATGTTTTATAACCTCATGCGGTTTTCGGGTGCATCTAAACGGATCTCTGAAAGTAAAGTCAAGATCACGATTTATATAAATATGATTCTAAGACGTAAGTAATGATGTCACATTCTATCGTGATCAAATTGAATAAGATTTTTTTTTTTGAACCCCTAACTACCTTTAGTTATTGTGCAACTCAGTACACAAAACAAGCGTGACATCATGTGGAAATTTTGGTTTTACTTTTTAAGGCAAAAAAAAAAAACAAGAAAAGAACAAACATGATGTATATGCTGTTTCCTATCAAATATACGTATTATTCGTTGGTACATTTTTAAAAGTCTGTCGTTTAGTAGAAAAATCGAACGGTTGTGTACAACTCTTGACAGGGTGCTTTATAAAATATTTATTTTTGTTCAGATATTATTATTTATAACAATTTACATTTAGCGAAATATAGATCTGAACAATTTAGTCAATACCTAAGTACTCTGTCTCCTAATAACGGCTCCCTCTGGAAAATAACAAAAAAGCTAACGAATCAACGTGAAAATATCCCTCCTCTTGAACGTCCCGACAAATCATTAGCTATCACTGATTTAGAGAAAGCTAATCTCTTTGGAGCCCACTTATTTTCAACTTTCTCTCCTCATCCAGAAATAATCCCTAGCCTTGACCACACTGACCTAGTAAACTCTTTCTTGTCTTCTCCCTTACCCATGTCCCTTCCTGCCAAACCGATTTCTCCATCTGAAATTGTAACAGTCATTCACAAGCTTCGGCCTAACAAAGCTCCTGGTCATGATCAAATCACAAATAAAATAGCAAAGAATTTATCTAAAAAGTCAATTTTGTTCCTTACCCATATATATAATTCTATGTTACGCTTGTCGTACTTCCCCTCAACCTGGAAGCATTCAGTTATTATCATGATCTCAAAACCAAACAAGCCTAAACATCTCACAAGTTCTTATCGCCCAATCAGCTTACTACCTACATTCGCAAAACTTTTCGAAAAACTAATTTTACATAGAATCTCGCCACTAATTGACCAACAAAATATTTTACCTAAATCTCAGTTTGGATTTCGCCGTAAACATAATACAACTCAACAAATCCACAGAATCGTAGATAAAATTTCATCCTCCTTCGAGTCAAAACAATTTTGCCCTGCGGTATTCCTCGATATATCACAGGCCTTTGATCGCGTTTGGCATGACGGACTTCTTTTCAAACTTAAGCACTTTCTCCCTTCACCTTATTTTCTTTTAATTAAATCTTATCTTGATAACCGGTCTTTTTCAGTACGCCACAAAAATGAATTTTCTACTAACCAAAAAATTAAGGCAGGTGTTCCTCAGGGTAGTGATCTCTCTCCTTTACTTTATAATATCTATACCTCTGATATGCCCACTTCCAATCAAACTCTCCTCGCCACATTTGCTGACGACACAGCAATATTTGCTTCAAATAATGACTCAGACACCGCTTCACACAACTTACAGTTGCACTTAAATTTAATTGAGTCTTGGGCAAAAAACTGGAAAATTAAAATTAATGACAATAAATCCGTTCAGGTTAATTTTTCCCTTAAGAAAAAAGAATGTCCCTCACTCAAATTTAATAACAAACCAATTCCTCTTCATCAATCAACTAAATACTTAGGTATCACTCTAGACAAAAGGCTAACCTGGGCAAATCATACAAAAAGTAAACGTAAACAACTTAACTCCCGCCTCCATTTACTCCGACCTCTTCTAAAATCAAAAATAAATCTCAAAAATAAAATATTAATTTACAAATCTATCATAAGACCAATATGGACCTATGGTATTCAAATATGGGGCCCAGCGAAACCTGCCAACATCCGTCCCATCCAAGCCTTTCAATCCATCTCATTAAGACTCTTAACCGGTGCTCCGTGGTATATCACAAATTCAGCTCTCCATAACGACTTAAAACTTCCAACAGTAAACGAACTTGCTAAAAACTACTATAAAAAATTTCATTCCAAATTAATTAACCATTCTAACCCCTTTATCAAAAACATGTCTTCTCTCTCACTACCTCTTAATATTCCTCGACGGTTAAAAAGAAATTGGGCTAGAGACCTTCTAATCTAAATCTAAAATTAAAAATAAAATAATAAAATAAATTTCAATGCCCGAAATTTTCTGAGGTTCTGTCACTGGACAGTCTCCTCTTCATGCGTTTCATGTCTTTTTAATCACTATCATCATTGTTACTTATTGTTTTATGTGTAAACAGATTGTAATATATTTTAATAAAAAAATAAAATAAAAAAAAAACAATTTACAATAATAGTAGTTATATAATTGTATCCATTATTTCGGTATAGGACTACCTAGAACTGTATTGAAATAATGCAACGTAGGGAATGCATATTCGATAAAGTATTCCGATAATGGTAATAGCATTGCATAAAGTAGTAAATACGGTAGTGTTATTAACACTTTAATACATACAAACAAACAAATTAACATATTATTATTATACAATTGTCCGTGTTATTGGATAATATGTATAATATAATTACATGTTGAAGCTGGTGATTATTTTTTATTATTTAGTGTTACGTTATTTGTTTTTTTAATCCAGTATTAACAGTCTTATCGATATTAAAAGTCATTAATTGTTCTTCGGTCAATATGAATTACGATTGCCGGTAATTTCAATTTAAAATGCTTGATCTATAATCGATTAAGTCTGAATAGATATTGATTTAACGTTATTACTTATTACTGTGAAAATTAAAATGATCAAACACATCATTTTTCATGTAGAATCGGCTTTAAATTAAGATATTCCTCTTCATTACACCAGAAGACGGTGGAATTATATCAATAAATATTATAACTCCTTACTATTATATAAGTACTATGATAACTGATCACTATTATAGAGTGAGTACCAGTACCTAATACATAATACTACAAGTACAAACTTTTTTATTTTTTAGTCCCTATGTTGTATAGCGTTACACATTTTTTCGACAATTTCAACTTTTCATAACTAACTGTTAATTACAGAAAGTCACTATTTAGAATTTCACACGGTCATAATATCAGGAGGATCAAAATACGTATTTCGCTATTTTTAACGTTTATATTGAGAATATTACCGCACAATTATAGTGTGTCTTTAATACATATCGGTAAGACAAAGTATGTACAATTGATTTGGAACAATTTACAGAAGATCCACGGATCTAACAGCAAGCTAGTGAAAAAATGTTGACACGCGCTATGTGCTTGTCGTTCACTGTTTATTGAAAGTATTATTAGATAATATTTTATTTTATTTCCACACGAATGATTTATAAGATGTGTCCGTGTAGTATAGAAGCTGTTGTGTGGATACCAACGCCCAAACAGTAATTTATTGCCTAACTATTACACCAATGAATATGTTACTGATTTTTATTGGAAACTGTTTTTAAAATTATTATATTAGATCTGGAATCTATCATTTAATTGTCACTATTTAAAATATTTTATCAATCGCCCACAAATCACCGTATATAAATTAATAAGTACACTTTTATCTGACAGGTTTACGCATGACTATAACTAATTGTTTCCGTTGTATCTGCAGCTGATTGCTTTATGCGTTTAGCTTGTTAGGCAACACTCTTATCTGAAAATAAAACGAAATTGTCTATGATAAATGATAATATTATAATGATTCTTTGATCAAACATATTTTTTATTCAAAAATAATGATTAATCTAGAATTATTCTAAACTTATTCAAGAATCATCGAACGTTATATTTACGTGGGATTTATGAAAACTATCAGATGTTAAACTCGAGGAAACGGTGCAATTCGATATTTATAAGAAAATATCATAATAAATATGTTATTCAGACTATATAATAATGTATGCGCGAACTCGATTAATGGATTATAGTTTAAATTTAAATGGTACCTATGTTAGGTTCGATTGAACTATTTCCACTATTAAAGGTCAATTATATTGTAATTATTTTGATTATTTTCTTATAATGTTCAGATAAATGTTCAATTCTGAGTAAAACGAGAAATGTTTTGGTTTTACAATGATATTTGTGTTTTATTTTCTTTGGTCCGACTACAATATTTCGATCAAAAGGATTGTTCCAATTAATTTTTTTTTCTTGTCTGATAGCATATTGTATTTAACTATTAAGTTAATAATTTGTGCAGTAGAGAGCTCATTTTTATAATTTTTAAAACAGTTTTCCCACCAAGAAACAATGACAAAAAATGACAAATAAACAGCAATATTTTCAGATTTATTATATCTATGACAACTGTTTTCTACCCTTATCCTAAAGCGAGTCTGATTTTTCACAATATTATACTGTTGCAAAACTGAAATAGCCTATTGGCCAACGCGATGTACACTTCTGCATTTCTACATACTTTCAATATATGCTAATAAATCTGAATATCATTAATGTTGCTATTATGTTTCTAGGCTAGCGTCCGTGGACAATTTGCATAAATGGAATAAGAACACAAGATAAGTGTTAATAATGAACCATATTCTGCGTGCAACCTCAAAGGGCTTATAATAAATCACGTAAAGAATATCATACGTGAAATACATACATATAGGTACATACACATACATATTATTATTCCTAATTGAATACGGTTATATGTTCATTCATAAAAGTACGTAAACTGTTAAATTTTTAAATTTATAAATGTAATATAAGTTATTAAATACTATAACAGTGTACTACTCGTAGTACTATAACTCACGATAAATGACAAGAAATAGCAGCAATTTACTGGATACCAACAATCGTCAAAATAAAACAGTTGACCCGCGATGTACGCACTACATACGAGTATATATATATCTATATATATATAACTATGGGAGGGACCATGTAAGTTTCCTCACCACCTTAGCTATTATCAAACGACAACAAAACATGTTGTGTACTGATAGCATGAGGTATTACACGTGGCGCGTTTTTTTTATAGTGGTATCCCCGTGAAGGCCTATTCCACTAACATTTATTCATACAAATACGAATTAAATTACAATAGGAACCGGGTTTCATTGGAGGCTAAAGTGCCCCAAATCAAATCCACCAAACGGCTCGTGGAAATTTTAACTAATCTGAGTGTGCGTCGGACACTCTAAGATGTACAATCAATAATTCTTGGTATTTGGTAACATTATTATAAAATGGGAAAGACTTTTTGCCTTTTCCCTTACCATCTAACATAATCGTATTTATCACTTCAGCATCAATTTGAAACGCGTCAAATAGACGTAAGCTGCGTTATTTTGAGCGTCAAATGCTGATTTCCCGTAACCAACGGCTGGCTCTGCGAGAGGACTTATCGTTAGTTCGACAGCCACCATATCTTGTTCTGAAAATATAGATAATACGGTACAGTTAAAAACGATAAATCCAGTGTGTGGAAACTTAGAACTCTGTATCTTACGAAATGTCGCAGCAGTACAGCATATGTCATAAAATAATGCCAGCTCTTCTTCATCGGCGATTTGGAACAATAACTCGACGCAGCAATGAACCGTGTTTTGGTTTATAAAATCGATATTCTGTGAAAAAATACAAATTATTTACGGATAATCATGTCATAAAATTAATTAATTTCTACAACAATACAAGCTAAGTTAATCTTAGTTGAAAATTTCATGATTTAGACTATGTATGAATAATAAAAATATCAATACTAAAAAAAATGATCAACCCTTATTAGCCCTTATTAGCTAGGCACTGACAAGAGGGTTCTTGCCAGGAGCACATTTACACCAAAGGCGTAAGTTGAGGAAATAGCTGTCTCAATTCAGATTTAATAGTTAATAACCTATAAAGAAAATTAAAATCTGTCGTTCATTTTTTTTTTTACGTTATCACAACACCCTTCTATCATAATGAATTTTTTTTTAATAATGAGCTTTCTGGTAGTAGAAAAAAAACAAATTGGGTGAACGGGGCGCGAATTGGGTTCATTTCCAGTGGTGCTATTGTTTCTTGCTACAACCCTGTTTGCATTTAGATATATAGGAATGGATATGAGTGACGGGCATGTGGGCGTGAAGGGACTTAATTAAAAGAAACTTATTTTAATTCAACTCGAGGTAAATCACAGTTCATAAAGAAGCAGAATAGTCAATATTACTAACAACTATAGTTTCCGAAGAAAAGTAAAACTATATACACACCTACAGACAGTTATATGATATTGTACGTACATGATTGCGGTCAAGTAAAATAAAATGTTATGCAATTACCTTTAAATGTTGTACACCCGGATTCTTCGATAGCCGAAGTCGATTGGCGAACTCGGCATGTTCGTGAGGAGATGACGGTCGCGGTTCGTCTTCGATTACCACAACCGACGGCACGTTTCCGTTGGTGTCGGCGAATTTGGTGGTCGTTTTGACACGAACGGCCTCATATTTTTCCGTTAGGCGCGACGGACCAACGTCTACGACCTCCGTGGACATATTTTCGCGTACCGATACGTTGTCGATCCCGATGACAGTACTGTTGCCGTCGCTGGAATCAACTGCCGCGACGGGTGCTTCGACGACATCCTGGATAACCACTTGCTCCTCGGGGCTTTTTGCCGACGAGTGAACGGGTGCATCAACGACATCCTCGATATCCACTTGCTCCTCGTGGCTTTTTGCCGACGAGTGAACGGGTGCATCTACGAATGTTGACCCGGCGCTCTTCGTATTGTTTTCCGGTTCATATTTTACAAACGTTTTCGCCAAGGGCACGTTTTCGTTAGTATGTTCGACGACCATACGGTACATGCCGATAGCCGCGAGATGTTTACCCTGCTTTTTCGATGTTGCTTCGGCTGTTCGATCGGCGCGTAAAGGACACAAATTGTTGATCGTACTGTATAGATCACGATTAGGAAATATTATGTTAACGGAATCGTTTACCTTTGAATGTGTACGTCAAAAGAGTGCAATGCACCAAGAAAATAGGTCTGTATTTAAATCCCGTTTCGTAAAAAGCATATGACGGTTGTGCCCAATTACGAGACATGCACAGATTATTAAGCACGTTTACCGGATTGGACTCAAGGTCCAGTGTAATCGAACCGTGGTTTTTCCTGGAAAAAGCAATTCATCCGTAGAATTTTTCTGTTTTTACGAAAATATATTTTTATGTGTTTTTCAATTACACGCACTTTGTACTGTCTACCGCAGTTTTTACGGTCGCAGCTAACTTTGCTACTTGGACGGTTTCCAACTCACTACTACTCATGAGCTGCTCGACGGTCCCTTCGTTGCAATTTTCAGGCTTATCAAGTGACGTCAAACAATCAACAGCTTCCGTGATAGTCACACCACTTGTTGCACTGTCGGTGCGAGTTAATAAAACTACCTCTAAACCTACCGAGGTAGTGTTCGGCGATACAAAACCGTTAGTATCAGAGTCTACCGCAGACTCGTTAATCTTGCACATTTCGTTGGCTACGGTGTCTTGGACCACGGTATCAAAAACGGCGGCTATGTCCTGTTTTTCATCGATTCCAGCTGACGTAACCTCACACGAATCAGTGAGCTTCTCGTCGCATAAATTAATTTTATTTCCTTCCTCCGTATAAGCGTTCGATTCGCTCCTCGTATGATCGCTTCTATCATTACAGTCCACAGATAACTTAGCCGGGCTGTTATCTAACTGTGAATCTAATATTAGTTTTAGATTATTTATTTCTCTCAGTAGAACATTATTATTCTTCCTTAAAAACGCATTTTCTTTGAACAATGTGTCCCATGCTGTTTGAGAGTGATCCATTTGACCATTTCTCAATGGAACATCTAAAAGAAAATTTTTTTTTTTTTATAAGACGATGTTAAATGTTGTCTAGTGTTTTTTACATATACTTAATCTATATAATATGGTTTTATACCTTCGAAGACTTGTGGTTTGTGTTGTAAATTTTGGCACTTCTCTCTCATAGATGCCATCTCTTGGGCCGCAACAATATTCTGAACTTTCATATCGACTGAAAACGAATATTACAGTATTTGATTATACATTATCTGAAGATGTTATTACACTATGACGAGCTTGTAACTATTTATTGTTGGTACCTTCCATTTCGGTCATTTTCGTTTTTAAATGATCGATGTCAGTCTGCTGAACTTCTAACAGACACATAAGCCGGACCATATTCATGTTGTTGTCCGAAGATATTGAATCGGGTCCTGTAGCTAAAAAATAAATCAATTTAAATAAAATGTGAATAATCTTAAACGTTTGTAAACTAATGAAATTACCAAATGTCTTCGGTTGATTAATTGGGTTCGCTGCAGGTGAGTATACCATTGCTGGTGAACGATAAGCTTGATAGTCCTCGTCTATTGGGTTTGCACAACTACCGCGTGCTTCAACTTCGTTAACGAATTTCAGATAACCCTTATCTGTTCTAGAATTCATTTTCAAGTAGATTAACACTGCCGTATGATCGCTTTTGAGTTTAGATCAATAATAATATTAATACGGATATTATATATTATGATACTGAAACCGTTCAGCGAGATACAGTAGGAATATATATAGTTGCAAAACTAAACTGTCAGTAGAAGATAACAAATTAATATTGTACATTAAATAAATAGATACCATGGTACATTCAAGTATTTAAAATTTTATTGATTTTATTAGAACCGGCTGAATAAAATATCTAATTTGGGTACCGTTATACACAAAAACTACGAAAAGCCGTATACTTTCGTTCCGTTGTACGTCGTATCGTCAATTTAATGTAAAATAAATCACAACTTTGCCGGTCTCGTCTTCAACTAAAAATGTATTTATATTAATTGAGGAAAACTAACGAAAAATCGCAAAAAAACCGACAAAATGTACAGAAGGAAGGCCAATTTTATTTTATTTTTTATTGTTATTCAAAATGTATTGGTCGCAGGGACTTGAAATTTTCACAAAATCTTTATATGGCTATTTTTTAGAGATGGTGTAAATTTAAACAGAATGTTTCAACCATTTTTACGCTATTTATAGATGTTTTAACATATTATTTCGAAACGAACTAAACGTTGTCGCGACGAGTTGTTCTGATCGTGGGTTGTAGAGGGGGGGGGGAGTCTGCCACGCGCACATTGTGTACTATCACAACATTATGCACAATAATAATAAGTACATTACGACTCGCGTCCTACATGCATAACGATATTCCGTTAATTATGTTATTATTATTATTATTATTATCGTTGGAACGTTTATGCTATCACTGCACCTATTCTTCTCTCGGTACGGCTAAACGGATGTGCTTCGCGTACACCGGCTCCTTGTGGGGTCCGCTCACGTTTCTCCAGACCGCGGGACGCTCGCACCGGCGACACGTTCCCGGAGCCCGCGGTCGTTTTCCACGCGTATTACCGCCGAATTCCGCACCGGACGATCGTCACCGTCGCGGTCGAACGGTCGCGCCCGAGGACCGCGTGCGTAGAACGACGGCGCGGGTACTCGTGTCCGGGATAAACCGCGATGCGTTTCCGACGCGAAAACACGCGCCACGCACCGATAATAATACCAACAACAGCAGTAGTGCACATCAATAAATACAAAATCAAACTGTTCCGGATTCCCGGTCACCCTAACATCGTTTAAAATGATGCAAAAATGGCAATCACCACCACCACCACGTTCATCGCCCACACAAATCACCTCATTTGGGGACATACCAGCGCTAATCACATGTAAATGCCGACTGAGACGGCAGCACAAGTGGCTATCTTACTCCACAAAATTAATCAGAAGTCATCATTACTAGACTCAGAATCGGACACACTCAAATCGCCCACAGCTTTAAAATGGCCGAAGAAGAACCCCCGATGTGTCCAGCCTGCGGTGTCCGAGTCTCCATCGCATCCGAACAAACCTCAACGTGCCCGAATCACTCGCCGAAACACTCCACAAGCACCCTCAAGCCATAGCCAACGTCATTCAATTCATCGCAGCCGCCAAGCTTCAAACCAAAATTATTTAAAAAGTCCACACCATGTACCTAAATCGATTCGATCATTTGTAAGCCCAACGGCCCGTGTTGCCGAGGGTCCTTCGGTTTAATAAAAAATAAAAAATAAAGTAACAGTAGTACTACGAACCGTACACGTTTAACACTATAATATGTTGTGAAGTATGCGCGCCTCGGCTCCACTACGCCTATCCGTGTACCTATTATTGTGTTGCTCGAACCATCGACTTGTCGCGGCGAACGGACCGCGAGATTCCGGATACCGCGCGAGGGGTGGGGGGGGAAATCGACGGTATACGTAACGTTGCCCGCGAGCTAATGACGACGTTATTACCGCCGGAAGTACCGCGTTATAATTGAACTATGGCCAGACATAGGGCCGGCTTATTGTGTCAATATAATAGTATCACGTTATCATCGTACGCGCGTGTTTACTTTCGACTCCGCGGCGACGCTACACCGACGTACATCGACGCTCTCTTCGCGAAGGTCTCAACCGTGAGCGCACGCCGGGCACACATGCTTTCTTTCTTTCTTTCTAGTCTCTTTCTTCCTCTCCGCATCGCTACCGTCATCCGGTCTCCCCTCGTCGCAGCGCATATACGCCCACGATCTGCGGAGTGTTTCAACGGTACGAGGACAATCGATTTTCGAACCAGAAACGAGCAATCGCGTCTCACGCGGATCTTTGGAAAACTTGGAAAACAAAGAGCGCCGAGTACGCTTAAAAGTATTCACATTTACAAGTGATGCTTCACATTTGACCGAATCATGTTGTTCACGACCCTTGCTCGAATGTTGTAGCATTTGTATTTTATTTTTCGGTAAAGCTCAGAACACCCTGAGTAAGATACGAATATTTAAATGTTTTCTTTTTATTTTCTTAAGCTGCATTATGCATATATTCCAATTTTTAGTGCATAATTCAGAACGTATTTTTAATTGCATGTTTAAACGCTAAAAATTAACTATTTTAGACTAACTTCAGGGTCCTTGGTCAAGTGCGATGGTTGGGCATATTACGCTTAAGTATGACGTCGTTTGTATACACTGTAAGCTGTACAATAATCAAATAAAGTAAAAATCGTAGAATCATACGTGATTATCATATAACATTTTAATCATATTTACCCATCCGATTGTACATCGAATTATTGTATTTACGTTATTATCGTTATTTGTTAAATCATATACTTGTAAATAAATTGGGATGCCACAAATTTTAGATTAAGATTATTAATATTCTGCCAGTTAAATTAGCATAAATTAAACGTCTATAAAGAGTATGAATAAAATCATCATAGTACAAAAGATTATTAAATCATATTAGAATAATAATAATGTGTTTTTTGTTGCTCATCGATAAAACTCCAATCATAATTGTTGAGTTAAAAAATAAAAAATAAATTATATATAATAGCATGCACTATGTTTATTAATTATATTTACTCTTATAAATAAGTTATCTCAGCAAAAATGGTTACTAAAATAAAATAATAATATTACACTTTATAATTACATATATAATAAGGTCTTATTACCGCATATAAAACATAGGTTTAAAAAGGTTCATTATTCTAAACATATTATTCAAAAAATAATTTATTACATCATAATGTTTCGATCATTTTTATTCTTAATATTCTAATTTATTTTATAATCGTACATAATAATAAAATATATCTTAATCCCGAGGTCATATTTCATACATTTTGTTATGTTGTACAATCGCATTTTACCTATAACACATAAATTGGTCATGTAAGGTGTTAAACTTACATTCACCCTCGTTTTATACACAGCGAAGTCACCCTTGTTGTACTCTAATGGGGATTTAAAAGGGTGCCTTTAACAGTGTTTTGGTTAAGAAACGGCGTTCTTAAAATTGACCCTCTCGCGTTAGCATTAATTTCAAATGACGCGATAACTTACGGACGTTAATGACTTCCAGTATATTAAATAAAAAAAACGAAGAAACTAATCACAGTTAGTTCAATGGTCTCGCATCAGTTTTTTAGGTTCATAAAATATACATAAATAATCGCTAATTATAAAATTACATAGTATAATTGTTGCGTATTTATTTTAATTACGAATACTTAAAAATGTTAAAATAGTGATGGTTTACAAGCCGTGTATGTAAGGTAAACGGTCCTAAATCCTAATCGACTTAATAATTGTTTATAACGGTTGACTAGTAAACATTTAGGTACGTACATATATTAAACTTCTCTCGTGTTCTTCTAATAGAATACTTTGAACGCCACGTCGGTTCGATTTCAATAATTTGTGAATATGTATTAAGGATTACCGATTTTATACTTTTAAGTAATAACAAATTATATAAACTATAAATTGTATAAGTAACGTATAAAAATACTCAGTATTTGTGCATATGAACCTATACAAATGTATTTAAAAATTATCTTAGACAATGTACTAGTGTTAGTAATGTACAATGTATTTAATGATAGTGATCGTTCTAACGACAAATTTTAATAACTGTCATGATAGCTATACTCAGCTGTATACAATATGATCTTTTTGTCTAATTATTGTAACATCATATTTTCGTTGTGGTAAAATAATACAAGATCGTACCTAGAACAATTATTTCAAAAATAGAATAATTTATTGAATTATAATACAATTAGTATTGAAACGCATCAGTAAATACATTTGTAATAAATTAAGTAAGACCATAAGTTCATAACAAAAAAATTAGTGTTCGGTACAGTTATTAAATACAATGACTGTAATATTCGTTTAAATACCTACAATGAGTTTCACCACTACAATATACATTTTATGCTACAAGATACTCCTGTATAGTCAATATAAAATCCTTCCGTTTTATTTTTTCTATCCACAGAATCCGAAATTCGGTATTCATAAATGTACGTATGATATTACTAATTTTTTTCAAACCAGTTGGCTGGAAAAGAAAAATTACCCTCATCCTATTTTAATCAAACTACCTTCCAAAACGACGAATGGACTCATTGTCTGTCTATATACTCCATGTTGTATAAATATTATTGCATTTTATGAATTATTTGTATAAAATATCGAAATATAATTACATAGTTCTTTTTATTATAATTATTATTTTTTATGTAGGTGCAAATAATTTAACCGCTGAATTATAAATCAATATGAATCTAGACATTATAACCGTTATTACGGTGTTCACAATATCTATCAATGAAAGCTTAACGTTGTGACATTTTATCGCTGACCCCTATTCCATTTTAAATTTAATCCGAGCGCTTTTAACACATTGACTTAATTGATCATAAATCTGTGAGACCCCAGTCTGGCTGAGAGTTAAGCTCTCGCAAAACTGTAAGCCCTCGAAACAAGTGGTTGGAAATAATTTGAAATCAGACGTTTTCCACCGGTACATTAAAAACTAACCAAATTTCCAAACACAACTGTACGTTTTTTCTTCTTATTGAACTACAGAGTGAATTATATGAAGTAAGCACCACACAGATGGAAATTGTAGGTTAAATTAACACGAGTTAGTGTTAAATGAATTAAGATGGCATGTCGATTTTCGCTTACTTATTTTAACAATAAGTTATGTAGATTGTAGGCTATTAGTAGTTAATGTCACACGTCAATGATGTTATAGTCTTATAGAATCTACAAATAACTACTAAATTGTCATTAGCTACCCAACCTAATGTAAAGTTAACACCGATATGTGTGTACAAGGAAAAGTGTATGCTTATAGGATGTTCGGTATGCACAGATAATTATAAAGTATAATAATTAGATTACTATGATCACCACTATTTATTTTTTTTTCATATAATTGCAAATGTTTTCTAAAGGTGTACATTCGGTGGGTCGCTTCTTGAGCTTCAACAAAAGTTTCAGAAGTCATTCGGAAAAACTCACGATAAATGACAAAAAATAGCAGCAATTTACTGGATACCAACAATCGTCAAAATAAAACAGTTGATCAGCGATGTACGCTCTACATATATATATATAAATATATATATATATAACTAAGGAAAGGACCGTGTAAGTTTCCTCACCACCTTAGCTATTATCAAACGACAACAAAACATGTTGTGTGCTGATAGCATGAGGTATTACACGTGGCGCGTTTTTTTTATAGTGGTATCCCCGTGAAGGCCTATTCCACTAACAATTATTCATACAAAAACGAATTAAATTACAATAGGAACCGGGTTTCATTGGAGGCTAAAGTGCCCCAAATCAAATCCACCAAACGGCTCGTGGAAATTTTAACTAATCTGAGTGTGCGTCGGACACTCTAAGATGTACAATCAATAATTCTTGGTATTTGGTAACATTATTATAAAATGGGAAAGACTTTTTGCCTTTTCCCTTACCATCTAACATAATCGTATTTATCACTTCAGCATCAATTTGAACCGCGTCAAATAGACGTAAGCTGCATCATTTTGAGCGTCAAATGCTGATTTCCCGTAGCCAACAGCCGGCTCTGCGAGTGGACTTATCGTTAGTTCGACAGCCACCATATCTTGTTCTGAAAATATAGATAATACGGTACAGTTAAAAACGATAAATCCAGTGTATGGAAACTTAGAACTCTGTATCTTACGAAATGTCACAGCAGTACAGCATATGTCATAAAATAATGCCAGCTCTTCTTCATCGGCGATTTGGAACAATAACTCGACGCAGCAATGAACCGTGTTTTGGTTTATAAAATCGATATTCTGTGAAAAAATACAAATTATTTACGGATAATCATGTCATAAAATTAATTAATTTCTACAACAATACAAGCTAAGTTAATCTTAGTTGAAAATTTCATGATTTAGACTATGTATGAATAATAAAAATATCAATACTAAAAAAAATGATCAACCCTTATTAGCCCTTATTAGCTAGGCACTGACAAGAGGGTTCTTGCCAGGAGCACATTTACACCAAAGGCGTAAGTTGAGGAAATAGCTGTCTCAATTCAGATTTAATAGTTAATAACCTATAAAGAAAATTAAAATCTGTCGTTCATTTTTTTTTTACGTTATCACAACACCCTTCTATCATAATGAATTTTGTTTTAATAATGAGCTTTCTGGTAGTAGAAAAAAAACAAATTTGGTGAACAGGGCGCGAATTGGGTTCATTTCCAGTGGCGCTATTGTTTCTTGCTACAACCCTGTTTGCATTTAGATATATAGGAATGGATATGAGTGACGGGCATGTGGGCGTGAAGGGACTTAATTAAAAGAAAATTATTTCAATTCGCCTTCTAACAGTTATATGATATTGTACGTACATGATTGCGTTCAAGTAAAATAAAATTTTATGCAATTACCTTTAAATGTTGTACACCCGGATTCTTCGATAGCCGAAGTCGATTGGCGAAGTCAGCATGTTCGGGAGGAATAGACGGTCGCGGTTCGTCTTCGATTACCACAACCGACGTCACGTTTCCGTTGCTGTCGGCGAATTCGGTGGTCGGTTCGACACGAACGGCCTCATATTTTTCCGTTAGGCGCGACGGACCATCGTCTACGACCTCCGTGGACATATTTTCGCGTACCGAATCGTTGTCGATCCCGATGACAGTACTGTTGTAATCGCTCGAATCAACTACCGCGACGGGTGCTTCAACGACATCCTCGATAACCACCTGCTCCTCGGGGCTTTTTGCCGACGAGTGAACGGGTGCATCAACGACATCCTCGATATCCACTTGCTCCTCATGGCTTTTTGCCGACGAATGAACGGGTGCATCTACGAATGTTGACCCGGTGCTCTTCGTATTGTTTTCCGGTTCATATTTTTCCAACGTTTTCGCCAAGGGCACGTTTTCGGTAGTATGTTCGACGACCATACGGTACATGCCGATAGCCGCGAGATGTTTACCCTGTTTTTTCGATGTTGCTTCGGCTGTTCGATCGGCACGTAAAGGAAACAAATTGTTGATCGTACTGTATAGATCACGATTAGGAAATATTATGTTAACGGAATCGTTTACCTTTGAATGTATACGTCAAAAGGGTGCAATGCACCAAGAAAATAGGTCTGTATTTAAATCCCGTTTCGTAAAAAGCATATGACGGTTGTGCCCAATTACGAGACATGCACAGCTTATTAAGCACGTTTACCGGATTGGACTCAAGGTCCAGTGTAATCGAACCTTGGTTTTTCCTGGAAAAAGCAATTCATCCGTAGAATTTTTCTGTTTTTACGATAAGATATTTTTATGTTTTTTCAAATATACACACTTTGTACTGTCTACCACAGTGTTTACGGTCGCAGTTGACTTTGGTACTTGGACGGTTTTTAACTCACTACTACTCATGAGCTGCTCGACGGTCCCTTCGTTGCAATTTTCAGGCTTATCAAGTGACGTCAAACAATCAACAGCTTCCGTGATAGTCACATCACTTGTTGCACTGTCGGTGCGAGTTAATAAAACTACCTCTAAACCGACCGAGGTAGTGTTCGGCGATACAAAACCGTTAGTATCAGAGTCTACCGCCGACTCGTTAATCTTGCACATTTCGTTGACTACGGTGTCTTGGACCACGGTATCGAAAATGGCGGCTATGTCCTGTTTTTTGTCGATTCCAGCTGACGTAACCTCACACGAATCAGTGAGCTTCTCGTCGCATACATTCTCTTTCTTTCCTTCCTTCGTATAAGCGTCCGATTCGCTCCTCATATGATCGCTTCTATCATTACAGTCCACCGATAACTTAGCCGGGCTGATATCTATCCTTGCATCTAATATCAGTTTTAAATTATTTATTTCTCTCAGTAAAACATTATTAGTCTTCCTTAAAAACGCATTTTCTTTGAATAACGTGTCCCATGCTGTTTGAGAGTAATCCATCTGACCATTTCTCAATGGAACATCTTAAAGAAAAATTTTTTTTTTTTTTTATAAGACGATGTTAAATGTTATCTAGTGTTTTTTACATATACTGAATCTATATAATATGGTTTTATACCTTCGAACAATTGTGTTGCAGGTTTGTGTTGTAAATGTTGGCACTTCTCTCTCATAGATGCCATCTCTTGGGCTGCATTAATATTCTGGACTTTCATATCGACTGAAAACGAATATTACAGTATTTGATTATACATTATCTGAAGATGTTATTACACTATGAAGAGCTTGTAACTATTTATTGTTGGTACCTTCCATTTCGGTCATTTTCGTTTTTAAATGATCGATGTCAGTCTGCTGAACTTCTAACAGACACATAAGCCGGACCATATTCATGTTGTTGTCCGAAGATATTGAATCGGGTCCTGTAGCTAAAAAATAAATCAATTTAAATAAAATGTGAATAATCTTAAACGTTTGTAAACTAATGAAATTACCAAATGTCTTCGGTTGATTAATTGGGTTCGCTGCAGGTGAGTATACCATTGCTGGTGAACGATAAGCTTGATAGTCCTCGTCTATTGGGTTTGCACAACTACCGCGTGCTTCCACTTCGTTAACGAATTTCAGATAATTCTTTTCTGTTCTAGAATTCATTTTCAAGTAGATGGACACTGCTGTATGATCGCTTTAGAGTTTAGATCAATAATAATATTAATACGGATATTATATACTATGATATTGAAACCGTTCAGCGAGATACAGTAGGAATATATATAGTTGCAAAACTAAACTGTCAGTAGAAGATAACAAATTAATATTGTACATTAAATAAATAGATACCATGGTATATTCAAGTATTTAAAATTTTATTGATTTTATTAGAACCGGCTGAATTAAATATTTAATTTGGGTACTATTATACACAAAAACTACGAAAAGCCGTATACTTTCGTTCCGTTGTACGTCGTATCGTCAATTTAATGTAAAATAAAACACAACCATGCCGGTCTTGTCTTCAACTAAAAATGTATTTATATTAATTGAGGAAAACAAGAATATATATTTTGTGTAAAAATGCATGTATAAAATGTTACCTATTTGATTTTTAAAATAAATATAAACATTATAAACTGATCCTCCCTTCCTCATTCAATCGTGTTTTCGAAAGCAATGGTATATTGGTTTACCAGAATTTAAAAGACCAATACAGCAGGATAATTCACCCATTCCCGTAACTCACCCTACCGCGGCGTCTCACCAGTCCTAGAAGTCTTGCCCATTTTTTACGTTGAAAGTAAAACATTTTCCACGCGTTTTTCAATGACGCTTATACAACATATATGTTTATCGGTTTATCGCATGCTGTAATCGTTATTTATTACATTGTTATTATATGATTATATTATGCAATAATTTATTAAATACATCGTTGTCAATATCCGTGGTCAATGTTCATCGAAATTCAAAGTGACAACGACAATCACTTTATCATTGTAACATTATATTATTTAAATTCGGAGTGTGCACAATACACCCATGTACAATATTATCTCCTACCGCTTTCGTGAAGCGAGCATAAGCTTTCTATACATATAATAATAATATGTATAGTATACTTAATAATATCATATTGGTTGCTTTTCACTTCCAGTTTAATAATCGTCTACAATAGATTCGAAATATGCTGCACCCGTATACTGTACACGGCATAACATTATTATTTATTATATTCCACACGCTCTCGCACACGTCGATCGACACGATAATGGTTATAGCAGCGGTTCCCAAACTCTTTTAGTTCGCGCCACCCTAAAAATCAAAATAAATATTGCACCTCCCACAAATAAGTAAATAAGAAATGTACACTGTTTAAAAATACAAATATTTTTATTGTTATGAAAAAATAAATCAACAGTAAATATTATTAAATTTCTATTTAATGTACTACAATTTTTAGAATTCTTACGAAAAAAAGCAAAGACTATAAATATTCAATCTTAATGCGAACTATACGATCGTTTCACGTTTAATAATTCTTCAAAATTATGTAGCAATGCCGTGACAGCAACACGCATTTCTATTTCAACATTAAGTTTTGACCGATATTTTGATTTTAATACGGCAAGTGCTGAAAATCCTACTTAACACAAATATGATATCGCAAAATGGTAGTAATACACGCAAAGCTTTATTGGCTACTTCAGGATATTCATCTTTAATGTTGAACCTAAATGCTAACGGTGAGAATGAAGAAAACTTCATTTTTAACGAAGAATCAGATGAAAATATCGATAACCCGAAAATTCCCAAATAAAGTATAATCTTACATTATAACTGTATGCGAAATTATTGTTGTTTATAAAATATCATTATTTACCACGTGGCTTGAACCTGCTAGGGGAGGCACGCCACACAGTTTGGGAACCGCTGGGTTATAGTATTAAACTACGACACATCCGATTCATTAAAGTTTGGTTATATTGATGTTTCTCGTTTGCTACATGATGTGACGTTCGAATGTCATTGGTCGTAAGCATAACACTGCAAAAGCGCGAACACACGGTGAACTATACCACCTAATGGCATTTTGTAACTCCCGCGCACAGTAAAAATGATGATAAGTTATGAAAACAAAAAGTACTGTAAAAAAACCCGTTGATTTCTTTTTGCGTTATAATCGAAAAATACTTATACGTATCGTTCTATAGTAGGATGTTCTGAATAAGCTGAACAGAACACAAAACGAAGGAAGACGTTTTTAGAAGAGTAAGAGAAACAAGAAGAGCCAAGTTAACATGACACATACTGCGCCTATAATACAGTCTTCTTAGCCGTCGAAGGGAACACTATATAATATATATAATATATATAATATATACTGTAGATCGTATCGTCAACTAAAACGGATATGGCGTAGAAGCGCGAGGAACGGAAAATTGCTGACATCCTGCAGCCTTTGGGCGCCTAACGAAAAAAAAAAAAAATCACACCACGGAATAGATACGTGTACCGTTTATTCGACGACACAGTTGTCAAAACTGCGACAACTCGAATAATTGGAAATACTACTCGGGAGTCGACCGCGGCGAAAAGAACGATAACGTTTTGACGTTGTGGGCACGTACGTTTTGAAATACGCCACTGTCATTAACAAATCGTTACCAAAGTTTGTACCGCATCCGATTGAACAGTGTGGTTCTTTACGGTCTACAACGTTTTGAAAATTGAAATTAACTCCGGATGACGCGCACTAACCGTCGTCGAGTGTCCACGCTGCACACGCATTGGCACATGAACATTATGTCACACCGCACGCATCGCAACAACGAGTAAAATGCACGGTTTACCTAACAACGAGCTGGTCGTCAAATTGTATTCATGGTGAAATCATAGTCAAAGTCATCGTGATATCCACCGGTTGCTGGGAATTCACCGTGCGACAACCAGACCGTCGTCGGTGCATTTTACTCGTTAGCACCTTTCGGCCGACGAGTGTCACATCAGACATGACTACGTTTTAGACAACGTTTTAGCATGACCGCACCGATAAGACGTATTATAATCCGTGTCGAAGATAATTTCATTCGTCATCTGAAGAGCTATATAAACATCCATAATATTATTGTGTCGAGTACAATATGGCTGTGTGACGAATACTGCAACACAGCTATAGAACACGCCCTCATACACTAGTGTCAGCTGACGGTCGTCAAATGTCGAAAAAAGATTGCAGAAAATATTAAACACTAAACGTGCCGTTTCTCGCCGTTATTATAAGCGACACGTCAATACACTATACCATGATAATTTGTTTAGTATCGTCATCTAATTTGGTTCCTGACAAAACTCAAGGACAACGCATGCGGTAGCTAAATACATCCTAAAAAAAATCGTTTCGAATTTTTTGGTTAGGCTCTAGTCCTGGTGTATGTGCGCAGCTAGTATTAACCGTCGAAAGAGTGTTTCCGTATCAAAAGAAAAAAAACTTGCCCATAGTGTCAACAATATACATTATAATAACCACGCTTGTTTATTATTATTATTTTATTTTTTTTGTCATTTATTTCATAGTTGTTACAGTTTTGTCGAGTCGGTTATGCCCACGCGTTATACATATTACCATATTATGGTGTATAGTTATGCGCATGACCTAAGGACGTAAGGGAAAATACACGGATAAGCTGGCGTGATCAACGTTTTTTTTGTTGTGGTAAAAGTTTAAAAAACAAAAAATGGAACCGTCATTTCAATGGACCCCAGAACGAGGTATAAGGTGCAAGGCGAGCGGTCTCGTCGTTGTTTTTCCGTCCAAACGACCGTTAAATCAGACACTACGGCGCCCGACGTCGCTTTCGTCGCAATCGCAGGACGTGGACGTTACGCGCGTGTAAATATAGGTGCCCGCGTATACAGTGTGCACCGTGCGCGCAGAAATATCGTGCACTCGAACGGCACGGGGAAAAGTGGCGTATACATAAAATTTAAAAGCACATTATTATCCTTGGTCCGGAGAGACGTGGGTCATCGCCTGAACAACAACGGCGTAATAATGACGACCGCGAAGCTGCAGGTTGACCAAGGCGTGTGCGTGTGCGTGTGTGTGCACTCGGCGCGTGGAATAGGCAGAAAAAGGAAAAGGAGAGGAGGAGTAGGAGTAGAGGCAGACTAAGCAGCCGTGAAACGCGATAATGTCCGTGCATTCCGTGTTCATGGTAAACGATTTGATCGATGGCGCGACAGGCTCAGTCCGTGCGTGATTAAGTAGAAAATGAGCGGTTTCCTCGGGTGCGGGCTCTCCTCGGAAAAATCAATTAATAACGGATCCTTACCGCGGGCAGAGGCCTGTGCCGCTTGTACACGTATATACATGTACATGGATAATTATTATAGTTATGACTAATAATACGCGTCCGATAAAGAAGAAGAAGCAGAAGAAGAGAAGGAGTGCGCGTGGTGTAAGACGAGGACGATGACGAAAACTGTTTTTTTTTTTTTCCACGTACCACTTTAACGCGTGTATAACATAATAAGCGACGTTGAAAATTCGGTTTTCGTCTAGAGGGAAACGTCGGACGGGGATGGTGAGGAGGGCACGAACGAAATAAAAAAAAAAAAAAAAAACTGGTCCTCGGAAATCGTCGACGTCGCCGTCGCGGCTACCGAGTTCGTCGGCGGGATAATAACACCGCACTATATATACGTATATTTATACGTTACGTGTACACGTCTGGCGGGGCTACACAGATTTAATCGGTTGGCGTGCGACCGAGGTCGACCCGACGTCTTCGGTCGGGTAAAAGGTCGTTTCGGTTGTGTGTGTATGTGTGCACGCCGCGGCGCGTTCAAGGTGACGCGTCGTGTTTGAGATATGGGGAAAAAAAGACGTGGAAAAAAAAGAGAACCGTGTACGTAGCACACCGCGTGGGGGGGGGGGGTTAAAGATAGGTCGGAAGCGATAGTGAACGTGTACGAGAGTCCGGTCCAAAAGAAAACCACGTGTTTCGAATAAATCCCGGCATGGCGTGTTCTTCCTGGAAATGTGTGCATTTTTAAGTCCCGAGAAACGCCGAGGACGCGCACCATCGCCACGCATATATTTTGACGAAACGACTAGCGGCGGTGGTCGGAAAGTATAGAAAGTATATATTTGAAAGTCGTGGACCGATGAGTGACTTTACTCATATATACACGCGCTGTAACCCTCGATTTCGTCGACACTGTGGATCTATTATGTTGACTATATCTATGTATGCGATAAAATGAATCCACGTCGTATGGCTATGACCTGTAGATAGGTGACTTACGGATAACCAATAGTCTCTTTCAGTATATTATGTTAAATTTCAACGCAGTCGTATCCATTTCAATCGCGTATGGATATTAGAGCTATTTTAGTTATTCCTAAAGAAACTGTGCTTCCAATGCTAATCCATGTTCATTATCCGCCCGTCGAATCATTAAAATGTTAGTAAATACACTATACAGTCTAAAGGTGCGCGAACAGTTTACAACGAGTAGTTTTTTTCTCGCAACGACAGGATTAAATCGAATGCACGGTACGCCATAGAAAAGAAATAATTATTGTACAATAAGACTCTCACTAGGTCCGGACTCTAGAGCACACGTCCACTCGGTAGGCCTTACACGTGCAGAGACGAAAGAAAGACTGACGTCTAACGACGATCTTCTGATACAGGATTTGGCGTCTCGGCGATATCGTATCTCATTGGCGGAGATATGTTTGCTGTTACCGATAACGCAAACGCCGTTATTGTTGTTCTTGTCGCAATTCTCGGGTTGGAAAAACGCAACCACCTTAAGACGGTAATTAATGATAAATATAAAATTTCGTATGACAAAATGCATGTCAAGGTACAGAAAATGTAATGTTTCTAGATTATACCTACATTCTATTTTATAAAACTTTACTTTTATAAATTTATCTGTGAAAAATGCTGTAACATGGAATTCTCACCACCTATACTATACATGAATCAATAGGCATCCAATTTAAAACAGGTTAAGTGCTTTAAAAATGTTCAACACTCTACGTATTGATGCGACCATCGGGGGTACACCAAGAAAAATCAAACTGCTTGTTCTTTAGTAATCCACATATATTGTCTTGTTTACTAAGCTAATGACATTTTACTGACATTTCAATCCATGTATGTCACATTTTAGTGTTCTTGAACAAGATATAGGTAAAAGTTTTTTTTTTCTTATCCAAAATAACTTACATATATACGATTACGGTTTTTGAAAAGCTCTTGGCCAAGTCACATTAAACCGTTCAGTTTTTCCTATATGCTTTCATTCCAACGCCCGTCCACGTGTATACAAACTTATCACGAACCCAAATCCAACCGACTGCATACAAAAAATGTTACAATAATTTCTCGATGAATGGCGGTGAATGGTAATTGTTCGAAAGATACACGAGCGTAATGGACAGTTCAAACGTCGGCGGCGATCGTTGTAATTTTATTGCGACTTTGTTTCTGTCGGTTTGCGTAATTGGGATTCGTACTTCAAATAGTATAATAAATACACGTCGTCGTGGCGTTGGCGTGCGCAGTCGAGAAAAAAGAAATCCAAATAAATCATTTGCGCGTATCTTTTTAGCGAGTATTTAACCTTTTACGAGATCGTTTGCCAGCTGCGGTATACGCCCGTGTGACGGTGTACAATGTGACTTACGTCGGCGTTCGGCCGTTAAATAATGCGGCCATAAATATTAATCCGTTGCGCGTCACGTAATATTATGTGCTTGTGTTTCGAAAAAGTTACCGTAACAATATTATTAGTTACACACGCGACACAATATTATAATCACGCGCGGATATAATATTTATGTACAGAAAAAGAGTCGCGTGGACAAATGCATTAATGTAATAAGCCCCACTGCAGGAACGGAGCGAAAACGATGAGGCAGACCGTCGTTTTCGATTTACGTAAGAATTTTATCGGTTTCGACTCACTGTTGCAACGTGTGCGTCAGTCGCATATCGCGCGGAAAAAACAACCCTCATTGGCGGGATTTTTTTCCTCGCCTTTCCTTCCCCCGTACCGGAATTTTCGTGGCCTCTCCTCGCCGGCGCCGAAGTTTTCCAATTAAAAGCCATTACTGCGGCGAAAAGTTAAAAGGCGCGCGCCTGTTTTTCAATCAGCCGAACAACTCTGCAAAAGCCGATACTATGCCACTACGGCGCGCGCGAGGCTTTCACACAAATAATAACCGACTGCGGCGATAGCGATGTCGGAAGGAGGAGGTATAAGGGACAGGCCTTCGTGATTTCTACACCCCTTGTGTACCCTTTCTTGTCCGGGAAAGGAGGAAAACTGAAAAAAAAAGAAAAACGAGAAAAAAAACGAACCAGAGAACGAAAGTGTGTAACGAAAGGATCTCAATATCCACCACTCTCTCTCTCTCTCTCTCTCTAGAAAGTGGGTTTCTTATTGAAATCAAACAGTCGATTGATAGAACGGCGCGGCGCGGTGGTGGGGCTTGCATGATTAATGGTCGTTTTGGGGTGGCGGTGGCGGGATTTCCGCCTTAAGTCTCGAACGATGCGAAGAAAAAAGAATAAACACGAATATAGGTTTTCCGCGCTTCGAATAAAAACGCAAACGTCGGAATGACTTTAGCCGCCGCCGCCGCCGCGACTGCAGAAGGTTTTAAGTTCGAAAGCGGTGTTTAAATTTCGCGGATTTATAGTAAACGTGTGCGCGAGTGTGTGTTAAACAAAATTGATCGAAAAAAAACGCACTCACTTCTGCAGCCGACCGAATACTTCAGCGACTATTTGGTTATATTATTTTTATTTTTTTTTATTACACGTAAATAGACACTCCATTAAGCCGTTAACAGCGGGCCCACGAATAATTTAGTTGTACGTACGCACGCTATACCTATATTCTGTACCAACGCGAATATAATCATGCTGTGGTTACACCTACCGCGGTAATAACACTCGTCGAAAGACCTAAATACTTTTAAAACTCAAAATACGCACTCCCTCGTCGTCGTCGTCGTGCAACAGCGAAGGGGTGTAGAAGTCACTTACAACACCGATGTAATTTAAAGTTGTCAGTTTGGCGTGCACTACCCCTCTCTGCATTTTTTCCCACTCATCGTTTTGTTGTAAATAGTTAATTTCCTCGAGTCGGAAATATGGGATGGTGGGTGCAGGAGTGTAAGCAACAAACGCTTTTTCCGCCGCGGACAACAATTAATAACACTGCTTCTGGAGCGCGCGTCGTGTCTTTACAACGAAAAATTGGCAAATAGTTCTCGCTACTCCCGTCCCCGTGTGCACGCACCGTACTCCTTCGATAGTTTTAAAAACATTTTAAGTGCCGAAAACGATTTGTCATACGTAATCATGATAACAATGATAAATGTAATAAAAATATCAAGCACGTTCGAATTGTAATTTTTTACTCCAATTTTTTTCGCGTCCCCATCCCGACGAAAACCGATTCATCTGTACGGCACTGGCGTGATCTCGTAGTTATAATAAACGCCCATGGCCTAAACGGCCTAAACAATGACACGAACTGATCGCAAATTTAACGGTAAATTTATATCGTTTTATATGAAATCATTATAACTATTTGTCGGGGCATCAGCTGAACCTCCGACGAATCGGTCGGAACCGCAATCGGTTCAAAGCGAACCATTGTTACGCATATATTATTATTTAGACGCTTTTAAAGCACTTCACTCGTGCCGCGATCGCGTCGTTGTGTACACCTGCGGGCGAACATACCGATCGCGCCATGCACAAGTGCGCATGTTTAAAATTCAAACGCTGCAAGTACGAGTGCCTGGACATCCAGTGGTGTATTTACGGGGGGGGGGGTCCAGGGGTACTGGACCCCCCCCAGAACCTCTCCATGTTCCTGCAGCATTGTTTCAAGTTATAAGACGGCTTATTTAATTTATCTAGTTTATTTTAGTTATTTATTTATATTTATCTGTTACCACTTTTATTTTATTTTATTTTGTTGTATACCAATACCATGCCATATGCATTAAAAAATAATTATAAGTATTATAGTTAATATTAATTATGTAGAAACTGAGGACCCCCCGCCAGAAAAATTTGAAAATACGCCACTGTGGACATCTATGTATAACTCGTATTATGTCCTACGTGCGAACAATCAATTCGACAACAACCGCAGCGGCTGCATTATTAAATTTTAATACGTTAAAAACGCGACGAAAAACCTGTGTGTGAAACGCAGACCCCATAGGCGTGTGACTGTATACCGTATTACACAAGTGAATGGTAAACGTATCCTCCAGCGTACGTTTTGGATACCCGAAGACAATACATATGATATGCGTTCGACCACTGCGCAGATTGTGCCGCACAATACTGTAATAATAATAATAATAATGCATCCGTAATACGTAACTGTACAAGATTTTTGTTTTATTTCAATAGACGCGCACGTTTATTTTTAGACGCATCTTAAAATTTGAATAACAAGTGGCCGTGACCAAACGTCGACGTCATCGTCGTCGTCGTCATTTCGCGATGCGCAGCCGATGTCGGATTTAAATGAATAATTTACAGCCGTTATCGGATTATTCCGAAATAGAAAAATTGCTCAATACCTCGTCGTGCGCTCCGAGCCTTCGGACAAAGATGGACTACGTGCAGCCACCGTTGAATACAATTATTTCTGATATACCTACATTACCTTATGTAATAATTTTAATCTGCAGTGGGTGCTCTCGTAGAACGGCATGTACGTGCATGTTTTTTTTTGAAAACCCACGAACAATTACTGCGCATTGGTACTCGGAAGCGTTGTGACTCGTGAGCAATGAAAAAATCTCGTTAAATCAGCGAAATTTACTTCGGGAATTTGACCAAACTTAGTTAGTAACAAAATAGTTATGTAAAAAGTTAATTTTCAACTTTAAAATTTAAAAATATTTCAATATTTAATGTGTATATCAGTCTTACGGTCCCGACCAGTAGACCATGGGAAAATATTAAGTGTCCATGGTAATCTACTTGTCGGTCTGGTGTTCTTTTCGACAAAATTGATGGGAACGGCTCTAGGTAACGGGCCTATCATAATACGTCACTGCTGCAGGAACAATGTTTACTTACCCGAAGTATGGCCCCTCGGAGTTTGCACGATAAACATTTTGACGTTAAAACTTTGATTGTCATATGAATCGTATGGAACCGTACAAAATTGTTGATAGATTCTTATCGTTTTAAGAATCCTGAAAAATCGTGTCTGAAACTCTTAAACGTGCATCACACACATACGTGAACACACACACATACACAATCATATGCGAGTACGTGGGTACACAGTACAATTTCACTATACACAATATACACTATCACAAAACATATATTTTTTTAAAAAATTGTATGGCTGAATTATAAGCTCAATCACAGTCAATTAAAAGCGTGGATCGTTAGACGGATGTTCCGATAGTTCATTTTCCCAATACAATTTTTCCAAATAATACATTTTCTTTCACAGCCGTAACCTCACTTCCGTACCAAGACATTAAAAAAAAAAAAAAAAACATTTACACTTCCAAGATGTGGCAAGCTTAATGGTATGAAATACCCAACACCAAAAGGCTAAAAGAAATAGAAACTTGTATAGATAAATTGCACAATCCGCCCAACACTTCCCGCCGTACATACACTGTGACCACAAGTATAAGAATTGGTCACACTAACCTCACTCATATACACCTCGTAAAACGTGAAGAAGAACCATACTGCCATTTGATGTCACGTACCCAGGCATATAATAGTCCTTCACCGACCGCTATTCACCGCTGCGAGAAGCATCCTCGACCGTCCTACAACAACGAAGTGAGCACTCGGGGATACACAACATACAAATCGATGTAAATTTAAAAAAAAAATAAATAAAAATAATGTAAACGCGGGCTAATGACCTGGGTGTTGAAGCCGTTATTCTTGACAAAATAAATAAATAAGTAATCTCGTACGGATTTTAATTGAAACGTAGCTGTTACCGAGTGGGTACATCGATTACGTAATACATAAAAAAAAAAAAGCTCTTTTAGCCTAAACAGTTAGCGCACGGCAGTGACGTATACGTCTCAAACGTGATCGCGTTTCGCGCGTACTAATAGTGTTATATTAATACCAATTCTCGTGTGAAAAACAAAACGTTAATGTGATGTAGTCAACTAAACGTACACGCAAGACGTGGTGAGAACACATTACGGCGTCGTCGGTGACGTACCGGAAAAACATTCCTCCGCCGATACGTTTGCCCACTTGCTACGCGCACCGCAGACACGATTAAACGGCGTAAAACGCCCTCGAAAAATTCGGTCTCGACGGTTTAACGATGATAATTATTATTATTATTGCTGCGGTGTTACCGTAGCAGTAAGCACCCGTGGCCGTCCCGCGAACCGCCGGCAGGGGGTGAGGTGTGCGGGGTGAATAGAAAATAACACGCACACGAGATGTGTGTTCAATTTATTTTTTTTGTTTTTTTCGTTTGTTTTATTATCATCGTTTGGATTCTTACAGAGAATTTTCAAATCACACCGTAACATCATTTAACATTATCTATTTACAATATAATAGAAAAAAAAAAAAATTCAATAAAACAGTTATATAATTTTATGTATAATAATATATATATATATATACATAAATACTATTATGTATATATATAATAAATGTATATAATATGTGTATATAGTATGTAATTATTAAAAAACAAAATTTTCCGGTTTCCTTTTCACTAAAGTAAATTATTATTACGTAGATACTGTGAAAGTTGTGCGTGCACACGAACCGCATGCGTGTATACAATACGCGTTAAAATGTTTCATGTATGTACAATACTTTATCATATAGCATCGGGACATTCTTACATCGATGATCGATGATATTTATAGACGCTCTATCGATCGATACTCTATTGATTCGAGACGGAAACAAATATCATGAGTGACAGTAACATGACAAGACTAATAATATTATAAATTAATATTTTATTTTTTTTTTCTATACACTATGAGAGAATCGTTTGTCTACATCTAGTTCACATTTTTTTTTTTTTTTTTTATACAACAAAATAAAATAATGAATATTGCACTTTTGTAAGTTACATTTATATTTTAATTTTAAACATAGAACTTTGTCGTTGACATTAAAAATAAAAATAAATAAATAAACAAACAAACAAAATCGGGAAATATATCGAAAAAAAAAAATAGGAGAATACAATTAAAGAAAGAACAATAAAATAAGAAAACAATATATTATAAAATAAAATAACTCGGTATTTTAATGTTCAAATATCGTGTTCTTAATAATTAAAACATAATAATGATGATGATGACAATAATAATAATAATAATAATAATAATAAAATAAAGAAAAATCACAGACTCTGGGTTAACACATGTACAGAAAATAGTTACAGCGTAATATAACACAATAATATAATATAATGTACGTGTATATTTATAAATATATTATATACTTAAAAATGTTTATACTCTTCCTATATTCAAGTGTATTAAAATATGTATAGCTTAGTATTTACATGTTTCGTTTTCTGTACGTTAACAACATAATATCGTACACCGTTCAGCATATACCACGCGGGAACTGCGGTATCGACGAACCATTATGACCGAATACCAACGCGTTGATGAAACAGCGGCGGCGCGGCGCGGGTGATCGTCATAATATTATTTCGTCGCGCGCTGCAGCGTCCCTGGGAAAACTATCCCGGACAGGGACAAGTAACAATGATATAGGAATCGCAGACGAGCGGACGACGATAGTGCTTATCACTATTACACTACGTCATTACGACGTAACAATAATAATGATAATAAACGGTGACGCGCCCCCTCCGGTACAAACCCTTGATCGTCACCACCTTTTTACGTACGTTGCTCTGGATGTCGGGGAAACGATCACGGCGCTGCGGAAGGAACGAAAGTTACGATTCCGCGGACCATTGGCTCGCGATGTCGCGAAGACATTTTTTGGTTTTCAGACGACAAAGTGCGTATTATGGCACGTCCACGCGAGAACTGACTGTGATACAGCTCGGCCAACGAAATGCGATCAACCGAAGGGCCGACGGTGAAGGGCTCGTTCTCCGGTCGGACCGTACGCCGGATGCATTACTATAACGACGTGTTCCTAGTGCATGTGGGCACGATGGTCGCGGTCCGGATTTGCGCGAAAAGCCAAGTGCGGGCGGAGTTGCGCGTGTGTGAAAACGAAACGGAAAAAGTGTCGAGGGAAATGTTTTTTTTTTTTTTTTCGTTTTTTTCTTGTGCATCGCGTGTAATGTAGCGTCAAGTCGTAAACGTGTGATGTATAACATTAAAATATTATACCTTACATGGATACGAAACGTACATCGCGATACGTACATGCGGTACATTGTACACAATATTGTTACACATGCGTACAACACCATGGTGTATACTGTTCGTAAATACGCCTGTACGCTTATACGTAATGTTGTGTGTGAGATGCGATAAAATATTAATATTATACTATTACGTTCGGTGTAACGACATAATAAGCGAGATAAAAATGAAATTCCACAAATAAACCGAAACGATAAATGATAAATAAAAATACATGCTTACGTTATTATTATTATGATAATATTGTATAATAATATATTGTATTATACGGTACACTATGTTTATACATACAATTCTTATTTACACACGGTACAATGTCGCCGTACTTATTTATATACGCGTCGCGCCGGGACGTATAAACACGTCGAGTCTAGTACAGGTAGTTGCCGTAATGGCCGCGCAAGTATTGACACCGGCTGGAAACGCGTCTTCAATAATATACTATACAGGCACCGCGGCGACATGCGCATCGACTCACGACGAGATTACACATTATTTAAATATACGATGTATTATATTATGTACGCCGAAATACAAAATTTGCAATCGCCGCGTTGTTCGCTGCACTTGTTCGATCGCGGCGCGTGTTCGTATTATTATTATTGTTTTTTTTTTTTTTTAATATGGTACATGTCGTGCTATTTACATATTATGTGTATTGTAATGCATTGTTTTATCGTATTATTAATTTAACGGTTGGTTTGCCCAGAAAAAAAAAAGTGTCATCGCGTTGCGCGCGCGATTCAAGAGGCGGCCGGGGCCCTGAGTACCTAGGCGTATTCGCGCACAGGCACGGCCGACGGCCGCCTCAGACGGGACCGTTAAATTAATAATACGAATCTCAGGTGGTCAGGTGCGTGAACGGGTACGGGGTGCCGTAGGGCTGGGCGGCCATGTGATAGTGGTACGGCACCATGTTCATGCTGGCCATCTTGTGCTCCTTTTTCCACTTCATCCGCCGGTTCTGGAACCATATCTTTATCTGGCGCTCGGTCAGGCACAGCGCGTGCGCGATCTCGATCCTCCGCCGCCTGGTCAGGTACCGGTTGAAGTGGAACTCCTTTTCCAGCTCCAGCGTCTGGTAACGGGTGTACGACGTGCGCTGCCGTTTCGTCTCGCCGTTCGCGTTCACCGTGCCTGGGCGAAAGAAAAAGAAAAACCGATTAGAATAGGATTCGTAGCAAAACATGATTGGTGTACAATCGTAACAATTTTATGTGTACCGCGCAGATCCGCGAGTGCGAGTCGCAGTGCACAATGCCCGTTGCGTATGTTCTGTTATTATTAGTAAGAAGCCCACAGTTATCTTATAGTTTACGAACATTCTTAACAATAAGGATACGCGTAAATAACAATAAATTGCTCGATGGAATAATAATTATTTCAAAATCAAATAAAAAGCGTTATTAATAATTACGGCACGTATATATATTTAGTTTTAGTCGCATCGTATTCATGTCGGACGCCGTGGGAAATTTTTTTTTTGAAAAAGGGTAGCGGCATATTGGCCACATCACTGCAGTAGAATACATTTTGGCAGCCATATTTTTAGGCCAGTCTAAGGTGAAATTATTAGTCAATTTATCTAAAGGTATACGTTCGGGTCGGAAAATTGAATTATATTATAAAACCTTAGACTGCAGGACGAAGGAGAGAGAGAGCGTCCTGCACGTCTATACACAGCTGTAGCAGGATCTGCGGAAAACAGCTTTGGACCGTGTGACGGGTTTTCGATTAGGATTCGTGGAGCGCAGAGGCGATAGACTCATGTGTGGACGATAATTTATTATTAGCATTACGTCGTATATTCGTCGGCATAATATCCGCGCAACACATTTTAAGTTTCCGGGCTTTCAACGCACAGCGCGCGTACGCGTTGTAACACATTGTTTATGCGTGGGCGTGCTTTTGTAGGACGTTTGACGACATAATAATACGCACGTCTTGGACACCGTGTACACGACCAGTGCGTGCGTGTGCGTGTGTTGCCGACGTGTGTACATTGTGCGCGCAAACAATACGGTGTAATTGACCGGTGGTCAACGGTTGGGCACCTAGAGCATAGCTCGCACGTCGTACAATATACGCGCGCGTAAAAGAATCGCGCCGCGACTTCGGCCGTACGTTATTTGTTTCTATTTTTCTCGGGAGCGCACGAGCGCGCGCGCGGGCGAACGACACAGTCGTAAATCTCTCGTAATTAGACAACCTGTTAAACGGTCTAACGAGCATTTTTTTCAACGCTTGTGACATCGCAGTTATACAGATATCATGTACACGTATTATTATTATTATTGTACATACATTGTGCGTGCCGTACGCGTGTAAATCTGTACACGTCTGCGGGCAGCTATGGAACGGAGGTCCTTCGACGACAGATTTAATGCGCGTAACGATATTACATTGCATTGCGTCGTACGGGTTTCACGCTCGTCCCGACCGAGTTGTTTGACGCGTATATAACTACGGATATACAATTATTATCGAATTCGATATGAAAGCTTGCGATTTCATCGTCGCGTGCCGCTCATACCGTCCGCGGCTCCGGAATCGAAGGATCCGTCGGAGAAATTGGGAAATTAACCGTTATCGTTTCGGGTCTGTTACGATTCTTACACGACGTCGGCGTGCGTGCGTATGCTCGTAGTTCACGTCGCACACGTGACTCGAAAACGTTTAATCCCCTCGATGCACGCAGCCAGACTGCGGCGTACAGTTGTTGCCGGAATTAGCGGACGTGGGGGACACGTCGGGTGCAGACATTCCGAGACAAATTTCGTGTATTTACGCGACACGGGCATGGTGTCGGACTTATCCTCTCATTCCCTCCCACCTCCTATCCCACGGCTCTTCGTGTATATTATGCACGACGACGGCTGCGCGTACATTATGACGGATATGACACGCGCGTTCGGAGGATGCCAAAAAAAAAAAAAATGAGAGAAGGGCACGACAAAACCCTGAAGAGTCGGTAGATCGATGGGACGTCGACGAATCACGTGATTATTACGGAAAAAGCGACTACGGCGTGCACGACAATGTACAGCGGAGTCGTGCGGACAGGACGGAAGTCGCCGCGATCGATCGTACACGCACGTCGTGGTACTATATATATTTAGGCCGGGAAAACGCTGTAATCGTATACATCCGACGTCGACTCGGGCACCGATTGCGGTCCGAGATTTTTGTTTTTATTTTTCACGGCTGCCGACCGCGTCGACGACGGGGATTCGGTTGTCACGCGCAGACGACGGCGACGCGTCTCCGAAACGGTGACAGATCCGCCGACGACGGTACCAGACACGTCGGTAATGACATCGTCGTCGTCGTCGTCGTCGAGTGGGCGCGTATTAATTATTATTATTATCACAGTATTTTTTTTATTTATATTTTTTTAATTTCTCTTTTTCCCTATTTATTTATTATTATTATTATTATCATTTTTTTTTTATTCGAAAACGTCATAACAGCCAACGGAGTTTTTGCCCCCGCGGACAGACATTTCGATGACGAAAACGACGCGACGATGACAATAATAATCCGACAAATTAACCGTTGACACGTATCGTCCGTTCCGTTTTATTTTAGACCGCAGACTTAACCAGTCGCTCGCCTCTCTCCGCTTTACACATTTACTCGTCGCAATAATAATAATATATACGTATGTAATACGCGATATTTATTTCCATCCACCGCACGTCGTCGCTTGAATAATATGTTACGTTTATTATTATTATTATTATTATTAATAATATTATTTTTTTTCACATTCCGTTGCAGACGTTGAGTTCTGTTCTATCTCCGGCTGCCGGAAAATAACGAAGTGATAATCAATTTTTTTTTTACAAATTTTTTTTTTCTCAACATACACCAAAACACGTAATAGGTGTCTTCCTGCGGCTGCGTATAGGTCGCACTCGTCCAACAGATCTGTACGATAATAATAACGCCTAATAATTACGGACCATTTCGTTTTAATGAACATTCGGAAAACAACAATTTTTCCACTCCGCCACTGACAGATAACACGAACAATCTCGTCCGGATTCCAACATATAGGGCACTGTTATATTACACAATTACGCGCTCGACCTTTACTGAAAAACAACTGCGATTACGCCACGCACTATAATATTTCATATTATTAATACATGTGGTATTGTAATTCATACGGTTGCGTTATTTAATTAATTATTAACAGCCGGCTGCGATATACGTGCACAATAGAATCGATACGTTACACATTACATTATATACACGTTGAAAATTATTATCATATTATTTACTCAATCTGAACCCAATAACGAACGCGGGGAAGTCGTTATTAAAAAAATTAATGAGAAACATAATAATGTACAAGACGTCAGATTATCCATACACTCATATATAATACCTACATGATATTAATATACATATACGTTTCCGTGCATGCGAGTTCATCGGTCGCACGGAAGTTTTCGAGTTCGTATTATTATGAATTATGTTACCGCACATTTAAACGTTACTACGTTCGTGGTCCGAGTAATACCGAATCTCATGTTGTACGCACGTCGTGTTACAGTTTTGTACACTTAATACATCGCTGAACGCTTGTACACAATAATATTACCTCGATATGCGAGAAACCTTCAGGACTCTGGCTGTCTCGAGCCACGTGTAATATTATAACACTAAAATGAGATATGGACTTGAGAATTCGATAGGTCAAACAACGGGCAATATCGAACAACGCAATATTTTGTTGTTTTAATAATATACTTTTTTTTCCCCCGTCGATAAAAAACACGAAAAAAAACTCAAAACATGTACAGTTGTTTCTAACGTGACGCGTGTAACAACTTCAAACTATATAATATATACTATGTGCCTATCTATACATTGCGCTTTCGGGATATCGTTACCGCGATCGGTGCGGTCGCGGTTCATCCCGCCGGTCTATAGAGTTTTTAATCGATTCCGACAACCGGCGGCGCAGGTGGTTGAGCAGGATCCGTCGATCCTGCTGCGTGTAGTGCGCGATCAGCAGCCGGTGATTATCCTGCTGCATTAAAGAGTCACGGAGACGACATTTTTTTTCAAATATTGTAATATACAATAATATTATAAAACACGCCACTGCCGAGAACGGCAACTACTCGGATGTATTTCGTGCGATCATTTACCGTGGTCGTCGAGAAGAACGGATAACGTTATGTTATTATTTTTGTTTCGTTTTTTTTTCCTCCTGTATTTCTATATAGGTACCATAACGACGTGCTGACAAAGGCTCACTTACGATCGTTTTACAGCAGCAATGGCGGCGACGGCGCTCGGAGATTTATTTCGATTGCGTTTGCCAATTTATTTTCGCGTAGGTACTCGTGCATAATAAAGTGTATTACAGACCAAACGATTTCGCGTGCGAACTCGAAAATATGATGTATTATTCATTAAAGCATTTCGCTTCAGAAAGTAAATCAAAAACTCTGATGTGCATTATATTATTGCATGTAACTGTTCCGTTTCGACATAGTATTCTTTCGACGAATAACAAAAAATAATTAAAACGATTTAGGCGCCTATGTGAGCTGTTTCGAGTTCCACGAAAAAACGATTTTATCGCGTGAGACTTATTAGTTATTATTATTTGTAAATAACATTTACTCGGCAATCACCGCCGCGCAATGCAGCAGCGAGTTCAAAACAGAGCTTCTAATCGTGGTTATTTAAAGAAAATATCAAGAGGTTAATTTACATTTTAAAAGGTCGTTTCTTTTGTATTTACATTGTGGCGCATGCACTCCGTTTAACTATTTTAATAAAACCAATTTCAGTAAATGCCCGTTCGTCATTTTAACCAGCTGTTTAATGTGTATACGGAAAAAAACTAACAAGAAAATGATTAATTTAAAAATCATTTGTAAACTTACCGCAGACAATGTATACATACAGTGCATAATTATATGCGTGTGTGTATACTCGATTTGTTCCGTTCTCTGCGAGAGCATCTTACGATATAATTAATGTTAAGAATTAAAACAATACGTTCGAGATTTATGCGTTTATGTGTACCTATAAAATATATTATAAATATATTAAAACCAAAATTATATCAATGATACGAATCCAAGACTCCGATGAAATAAGTTTCGGGACGTAAATTGTTAATATCCGTCACGTGCGTATGGGTGCAATTGATTTTTACAATCACAGGGTTATTTTATGATGCCTTGTAGTTAGTGTTATAGTATTATTTTGCTATAATATTTTTGCGGTAACGACGAGAAGACGACGGTGATAAAGGCGATGATTATTATTATTATTATTAATATTATAAAAGTACTAATTAGCATTTTTTTTTTTTGTTTCAAACGTTTGGATTTACATTATATGTTTGCGTTACATTATGCACGAATTTAACACCGTAGATAAGATTAGAACTCAATCGCGCAGGTACTATTGTGTTGAAGCGTTATAAGTTATAACTTAAATTAACACACGCAGAGAATATTTTAGAACTAATCGAATACACGGCCACGGCGTTTTGATGCTAAAATATTTTAATCATGTGTAAACATTCTGCAGACGTATAGTTTCGCAATCGTTTATCAAAAGTCATAGCCCGCGAATCGGAGCCGGCGTTAAAGTGTACAGGTACGTATTCTGAAAGTGAAATAATTAGATTTGAATGATAAAGGCTATGAGATGAAAAACAAAAAAGACACCTTGTTTAACCTTGTACGATAAACAATATTCGCGTATTGATTTAGAATGGGCACATAGCAAAACGGTATCAAGTTATAAATTAAAAATCATTACTAACGAAATATGTACACGCATCGGATACAATATTATTATACATAGCTTCAAAACGATAGAAAACCGTTTTATCTCACCCTCCCCCCGCATAAGCCTACGGGTACCTAATTCGATCGTGGGAAAGTCTTGCTGACGACGTTATAACTTTTTCGGCATTAGGCGACGATAATATATTATAATAATGTGTACGGCGAGGTGGCGTGCACGTACAAGCTTCGGCCATTTTACCCGGACGAGTTGTCTCGCGGCCGCAGCAGCCATGAGTTGTACCTCCTTATTTGTACACGACGAGTTCCATCGCGGGATGACTTGTCGTTTTCGACGATGACCGTGCGACTTTGGTCGCGACCAACCGTTTCGCCGCGGCGGCCGCCATGATCGTGACTGTTATAATTTAATACAAATACGTACGTTCAAGCTGCCGCACACCGATGTACCTACCCTGCAGTGGCGTTGCCGCAGAGTGTAAGTATGCGACCCCCTCCCCACCACCATGGGATCTTTAAAAATAAATCAGAAAAAATATAATAGTTTCTGTTTACACTATGCGCGTTGTCGAAATTTATTTATTTGGCCCTAACCGCCGGTCTTAACTGTTGGAGCTTCAAAACCCATTTCACAAACATTTTCACCTGCGCGGGCCGTAGTATTTTTTCATATTTTCTTCGTGGGCCGCATTATAAATATCACAAAGAACGTTGTTGAAAATATAATTTTAATATTTAATACGTATAGGCGTTATGTATTTACTGTAGGTCGCAGGTGGTCCATGTCAACTAATTTCGAATAAAATACATTAGGAGAAAAGGCAGTTTTAAAATTTTAAAAATAACGTGGTCGAGTGCGAGATAAGCTCGTAGATTTAATCGGAAAGTGTACAGCGGCGAGTGAAAAAGATCGGATGAATACTTGGTGACTCCGGATCTGATGATCACCACCTCGTCTGCGGATGAAAAAATTGGAATTTTGAATACCACGAGCGACATCCGGAGGGTCGTGGGTTAAAAAGTTACCAGGGCATACGATATATTGTATCCACGCATACACGCATTACAATAATAATATGTAAAGTTCGTGTTTCCGGTAAACGGAAAACCGCGGAGAGCTGCGAAAAACCCCGCGAGCATAATAACATATATACGAGTATATACCTACGTGTGCTGCGTTGGGCGGCGCGCCCCGCTGCGGCAGTGGTATACGCGTGGTATTACTACTTGTACGCGTCCGCGGTCGTATGACATAGGGGTAGGAGACCGGGGGGAGAGAGTGGACGTGAAAAGGAGGGAAAAAATAAAATAGAAAAAAAATAAAAATAGGGGAAAAAACCCGTTCGGGAAGAGCGCCGAGCAGCAGCTACGGCAATAATGTTGTACGGTAAGTGAAAACAATTTGAGTGACAGGCCGACCCGCGTGCGTACGGACCCGAGTGCGCGTATATGTACTGCTTCGGTGTACACGCGTTGAAAAGAGAGTCCCGGACAGTTATAAATGGCCAAACGGCGGCGGCGGCGATGCCACTATATATATGTGTACGTGCGGCGGCGCTCGCCCCTTCGTCGCCGTCCCTCCCCGTCAAAAAATCGTCGGGACCTGAAGCGCGCGCGTGTGTCATGGTTTCGAAATTGCCGTATTTATTGAAGCCGGAGTGTGCTGTACACGCGTATACATGTAACAATATGATATGTACAGGCGTAAACTGAAGTCTTTCGCGGGCGCGGTACACAGGACGGGGCGAAAACGGAGAGAAAGTGTTTACCGCGCATGCACGGTCTGCAGTGGTCCAGACTCCAGGTGACTGCGTGAACAGATGAGTCCGGTAGTTGAAATTTCGCAAACGGGCCGTATAACACGTAGGACGTAGGTGTATCGACGTATTATATTCTTAGAAAAAACGTGCTTTTGATTAACACTCGTTGTTTAACTATGGTAAAATCTATATTGTACTGTATATATTATTCTAGCGCAGATTAGATAAAATCTAACAATTAGCTAATTTATCAATCTAGTACACGAGTACACGTACTATAGTAACATAATACGTACACGTGTGTTATAATTTATGGTACAACATTTTTTAGAGGAATAAATTATTTTGAAAATTGTAAAGAGAATTGGCAATCCACACCCTACTTCGATCATTGAGCATATATTGGTACATAAATATTGTATAATAAATATAAATGTGTGTATAAGCGGTAAATTGTACACGATACTATAGCGTAAATTCACCAACACGCCACAGATGATTTTTGAAACAAATCGAATTGGATGAGTGAAGTAGAAAATTTCCCTGCTCCCTTCTGTCCCGTGGATTTTTGCTGTGCGGTCTAGACCCATTGGGCTCGTCCACGAAGTAATTGGATGCGACGCCGATGCACGTGGACGCGGTCCAAAGGTAAAAAGGATAAAGATGTTGGAAGAATGGGGAGGGGACGTAAACACGTCACATTTCAAACAGCAAATTATATCGCTGTTATGACACGAAAAAGCCGGCCAGAGACGTCGCGTATAAGGTAGAGTTGTATAGGAACATATATGTAATATAATCGGGAAGGGGTGTGCGCACTTGTTTTATTTAATAGCTCCGAATCGTGTATATACGTGCGTACTTGTGTGTGTGTGTGTGTGTGTTGCACTACCCCGAGAACAGAAAGTGTATAAAACTAATTGCATACGGTACGAGGATAAAGGATGATAGTTTATATATAAATTATATATATATATATGTTATGTAGGTGGAAGTTTTCTTCCAAGAATTTCGTTCCTGCCGCGCGTAATTGTATGCTATTATATACATGATATCATGTATGACGTCGCATCGCTGTACTGTGTTTACCGTACAAATCGTTTGTGACGTGAAACGTTCAATATATTAATAGCGTTTATACATATATTATATTATTGCACAAGCAACATTTTTAAATACTATTACGATTTTTTCGTCGCGTTAACAGGCTCGTGTTTTAAGGGTCGTTCGAAGGCATCGAAAATTGATACGTAGACGTTTTCAACGTTTATACTTTTTGGCTTTTTTTTCCTTTTTTTTTTTTCACTTACACTGAACAACAGGTAGAAATATACATTATGTGTACTCGTATGCACACATAAGTCGAACAACAATTTAATATAATTTATACATTTGTAAAATATATGATTTAGTTTTGGTTTATTTTTCACCTTTTTTTTTTTTTTTCGTTCGGTCGAAATTAGCCGAACAGGTCGCTCGATTTTACTACACACGAAACCCTAAACACGAACTCGCTAATAACCGTGGGCGTACTCCCGAGAACACGTAAGAGCATACGCGAACCGTTCGGAAATATAATAAATAATACGTGTTGAATCGCGGTTAATCATTTCTCGAGACGCGCGTGCGTCTACAACGCGAAACCGTACGTGCATACAAAGCGCCGGATTAAAAGCGGTTAAAAATAAACGATTCGCCAATATTCTTTGCCAAGTGTGCGCCGCTGCATGTTATGTACAAGTGACCAAGTTCGCAAACGCCACGCGCGCGCATGCACGTATACACTTCAAAATGCGAGCGCGGTACTTCTTAGACATCTTAGACTCGATTTAAACGCAATTTGTACGTTGCCAATAGACGAAAACAAAAAAAAAAAATCGCGAGCATCGTATACATAACATATTGTGTGTTAGTGCTCATTCGTGTCGGTGTAGGTACACACTGAACTTCATCACTACAATACATGTAATAATACTGTAAATTAAATTCGATAGGAAAACTAAATAGTTTGTATAAACTATTGGACATCTACTACGAGTACTATTGTTAGTTTTTTTAAAGCCCACGCGACCGTTTCGTTACTTAAATACATTTTTATAACGTTAAATCCTATACTCGGACAAATACATTCATATACGCATAACGCATATTATTTACGCGCACAGCAGTGTATATGATTGTTCGTGATTACAAATTACAATGGTAAAAAAACAAATGATCAATATTATCACGTTTTATTTTTAACATGAGCCACGTAAGTAATTAATAAGTCAGTACAATGTATAACCAGAAATGGTATTACATGAACGTTTTACTCCTTTGAACAAATTGTTCAACCGATAATAATATACAAGCATCCGGTGTAACGTAAATTGATTAAAACATAATTCTGGACCCTTTTTCACCGTGGCAGTATTAACCGTCGGCCATGGAAATACGACATGCGTGATTTGATTACACATCCGAACGTTATTTTTAAAGACTCGAAACGCATTAGTCAAATATTATGTACGGATGTAAGTGAAAACGGCTAGGTTTTTTGTTATGTTCGGAATGAAAACGAATTGATGATGTGATAACACTTTTGAACATACATTTCAAATACGCGCTGTAAGAAATGTTCATAGATACATATAAATGTCAGTATAATACACGTATGAACGTCAAACGATAGAAAATATAAATCACGCGATAATTTGTGAAATATGAAGACTTAGCTTTTACGAATGAAAAACACAAATTAAATGCTTGAAACTTGCGTTCGAGCGCGTATTGTTATTATTATTTGCTGTTATTTTAAGAACTTTTGCATCGAACACGACGCTGACATCGTATCATGGACTGATTATACGCGTATTATAATGTACGAGACTATTACAAATAATTATCGCAGACAAATATCGATTATAGAGTGTCGCATGTTTCATATTAATTACGTTAGGCTATTACGTCATACGTTACGTGTCGATAATATATATTATGCGTGCGATCTTATTAGAATTATCACGATTAATTGAACCGCGTGTCTTGTACACATCATCAGCGTTGTCACACGCAGAAACATATTTCGTACGAGTATAATAATAATGTAGTTTTTGTCCGCGCGTGTTCTTGAGCAGCAGATCAATTCGATTTATATTTAAATACAATAACGGTGGGCAAATCATGAATCCGCTCGGTGCTGGGCGACTGTGTACCCGGCTGTGCCCGACTATACCGATTTAATTACGTGAAATAATATTTTCTACATAAACACTTTACGCGTATTTTGTGGCGAATAAAAACTCGTTTAACGCGACGGCACCACGCGTTGGCCGGGTCGGGTACCGCGACCGCGGTAACGGACGCCGGCGTACGTTGCACAACGTTAACTTGTGATGTTATGTAATAATGATCTAGCGCGAATCGCGGTTATAACCACCGGCACACCCGTATCGCGGACGGACGCGAACGCTTTTGGGCACCGGCCAGAGACGCGAGCAGCCGCGCGCCGCGGTGACGACCACGATTCGGCCGAACGATTCCGTCGACCGAACAACAATAATATTGTGCTTTTCGTGTACAGGCCTCGGGAATCCGGTAGGAAAACACGCGCGGGTATCCGCGGCGCGACGCGTTTAAAAATACCGCGGGACCGCGCGTGCCGAACAACCGTACCGCATTGTGTATGTGTGTATACGAGAGAACGATTAATTTCAATGAAATCGAACGATGCGTTCGCACGAAACGATGATTCCGTCGGGAAATCGACGCGCGATCGCCGCGATTCGAAACGATGAAAAAAAAAATAAAAACCCCGAACGTGTACGTTGTACGCTCATCTGGTTTATTATATACGTTCTAATATAATTTAGAAAATTTAAAATTATCACATTGTACGCCCCCGTATGCCCGTGGTGTGTTTAAGTTGTACGCGAAGCCCCTGCGGCACACTACGACGTTGTATTGACATGGCCGTCGGATTAACGCACCGCAATTCACTGTAATGTCGCACCGAACGCGCCGTGAATCATCGCGTACGATAAATAATATATGATGTGCGCGTACAATATAATGCGTTTAGCGTACCGCGGTGTAGTCCGGTGTACGGTTATAATCAGGAAATGACTATGGTGCGCGCGTGTGAGTTTCTTGTCCGAAGAGTGGGTCAAATGTAAGACATCACGGTATTAGGCGGTTGGCGACCTAACGCTATTATGGTAAATGAAAGATTTCGCGGCAAATTTGAAAACCACAAGAATCCGAAATGCCCTCCTTAGCTTTTCCAGGAAATCCAATTTCAAGGTTAAAAACGAATTGGTCACAACGTGAGAATTCATGCATAAAAAAAAATTATAGTTTCAAGGGTGCAGCTAACGAGTGGCTTCCTTACGTTTTTAGTGTCATTCATACTAATTTTTCTTCTGTAAATATTAAATGCATTATGCTTGTACACAATATTATCGATTGAAAATATATTTTAAAAAACAAAAACCCAACACGACCTAACCCCCAAATCGGTTCCTTGAAATATCATAAAAAACGATTGCCATATATATTATGATACACGCACGCATGAAAACACACACACACACACATACATGAACGAACACACACATGGACGTATTATATCGCAATTGCTACCGGCCTCGACGATAACCCGCGCTCGCAAATAATGATAAGACATACGAAAAGAAAAGGCCGTTAATACGGTCACAATTGTATGCATATACGTATGACCATCGCATAATAATTACTGATAGGACTGTGACCTGTAATGAAAAAACTGATTCCACATAAGTAGTTTATGATATAGTATCCGTCGAAAACGAGCGACCGTGATAGAAAAAACATTTTCGAGTGGTTACAACATTTATTGTTAGAACGGTCATGAGTCAGTGAGTTACATGTGTGACGATTAAAAACAACAAAAACTACGTAAATATTGAACAGTACTATTATAAATACCATAAAGAGTGTTTTTTATACTTGTTATTTTTACACGTACCTATATATATATATTAAGTATTATGCCAAAATAATACGGTAAAATTGTCGAAAATAGTGTTTTTGAATATTATTATGAACACCTCTGCGCTGTAATGGACGTATATTAATTTTTCTACTGTTCTATGATGGTTTTTTAAACTCCCGGTGCGACGTATAGTTTCTCCTCCGTCACCTGCGATTGAAATAATATTACAATATATTTCGTAAATATTCCACTCTGCGGGCAACGTGGTGTTAAATCAAAAGTCTTTTACAACATTTAAGTGTATAAGTCCATCCGGATTATGAATAATGTGACTGTGCTCGAAACCACACGCGATAAATCACCATCAACCGCCGACTAGGTCGGCTGTATATTATTATAATATGTACCTACGTACACGTATTTACGCGTACGATGTTATACCTGTACAGCATATTATAATACACTTGTACGTGTACACGGCGACTGCTGCAGTTTGAGGATAAACATACTCGTTCGGACCGTCGACGAAAAGACGGCTATGTGGGGCGATGGTGTAGGGGAGGGGGTGGGAGGAATTAAACCTGAATTCCTCGTCAAGTACGTCACACGCGTTTGAAGAACTATGTCGACAATACAGGCAATATATAATATAATACATATTTGTATACATTCTATGATATGTACACGAGGATAGTTGCGTTAGTATTTAATCACTATACGCGTATAGTACACACGCGATACACGATAATACGCGATGTCCAAACACGTGCACCTCTAGTCGGTCTCGTCTACGATGGTCAGGACTGGATTTTAACTTTTTAACAACCGGAGAAAATGAAAAGTTTTCACCCAGTTCAGGGAGACGACCAGAACTAACTAAAAAATTAAAAATCTTAAAATTTGAACCTTAAAAATTCGACCGGAGATTATAAAAATTATAATCTCCCCCCCCCCCCCTGAGATCCAGCCCTGATGATAGCTATGTACGTGCATCAACGAAAATTTGTGCGACACGACTTTGAAGCGCGCAGCGCACAGCGGTAATAACCGCGATCGTGCCACCGGTATTACCGGTTCTCGTGCAGCGCGCGACCGCCGTAAATCACGCGACCGTCGCGTCGTTTCGCCAAGTCGCGGCGGCCGGCCGGTGCACCGCACCCTACATCTGCAGCCCGACAAATCATATATTATGTATTATTATTATTACCAGCACTAACAGCAAAACGCCGACGCGAATAGCGTACACTCGCGTTTATCGTTGTTTTCGTGTTTAGCGTTTGTTATGAGCGTGCGATGACGCGATAATATACTCCGATGTGTGTTCGTCGCAATAATATTATTGTTGTTTATTTTATACGTCTAAAAGTTATTTACAACCAGCAGCGTACACGTAATAATGTACGACGAGTAAACGGGTCGACGCTTGCACGCTGAACTTGAGAACGTGAAGTAAGGGAGCGTCTATCGACGCTACTTCCGGTTTATGAACTTATGGGAGGGTCAGTTGTTGTGTGGAATAATATTCTAAATTATATATTCCAATACTTAGTGTTATTGTTTAATATATTTCGTTGCCGCTTACGTTTGAGCCTACGGAGGGAGCTGTCGGGCAATGTACGAGTAGAGGTTTCGGATACGAGGGTTCGTGTGATTTTAAGGTGTTTTTATGAAACTCGTTACAGCTAGTGATGGGAAGCAAGTGAGGACATCGTTGGTAAGTTGAAGTCACGCGGATGGTTATCGATCGGAACACTTGAAATCGATTAGGTTTCAATTTTTCATTTAGGTACCCCACAGTCGAATGCTATACATTATACTATATAAATGCGATACCGCGGCGGCGCGCACGCCTGCGTATACCAGTTACGGCCGTTCCAAATCAATTGTAGTCGTGCTGCGGAATGTTCGGGAGGAGAAAAAAATGTACGGAAACGCGAGCGGGATAGGTTAAACACTCTTGTTGCTCCGTGGTCCATGGGCAAGTGGGGAGGGCGCCGCGAGTACACGCGGGATAATACGCGTGTATAATAATACGTATAATACGCACCCGAAACGAGTAGAGAAACGACGACTGTACCGGCGCGGCCGGCCCGGGAGAAATTTATCGCGTTCGGATCGGGCGCTCCTCGCGGGATTCCTCGCCGCTGCGGGCTGCTGTCACTCGCGTGCCGGAGATATCTCAGTCGTTTTACATGTGTATACACGTGCGCGGTACCGCGGTCGTCGGCGAGGGCCGAGGAAATCCATGTGCACGTTTCGCACTGGCCGGAAGATGCGGTATGCACGCGCGCGCACGTAGACTTTTGCGTACACGTTGTGTAATATATTACTGTTTATCACACGCGGATGTACGGCGATCGCGTGTGCGGGGGGGGGCGCAAAGTCCGGCCCGAGAGTCGAATAATAAAGAATAAGTGCCCCGTGTCTCGTTTACCGGCTGCGGCTACCCTCCTCCCGCCGGGGTACTGCCACTCCGTAATAGACCTCGGACTTTTTAGTGATACGAAAACACCATGGGAATTGGTTCGACCAGTTGTTTTTTAGGGTCCCCTGCGCGCGTGTGTGTGCCAGTGTTTTATTTTTTATTTCATTTTTTTTTTTGTTTTTTTTTTTTTAGGCCAAGGGGAAACGGTTTAATTGATACACACCCGGAGATCGTAAATCAAACGTGAGATTGCGTGTACGCGCGCGGGCGCGTGTGTGTGTGTTCGCGCGCTGTAAGGGACAAGTATACGTACGCGAATAATACGGGTAAGCCGTGCGCGCGGTCGGGATGTCAAACAATAAAAAACAAAACAGAATCTCCGCCGGAGAAAATTGATTTTTATTTCACCTATTCTTTTTATTTCGATACGGTTTTTTTATATATATATATATATTTGTCTACATTCATTGTTCTTTAATTCCACGTTTCGGGCCCGTTGCAGTGTTTATATATAACGCGCCTAGTCCGTATACATTTTAAGTGTTTTTTTGCGGACCGCAAATCAAATGTATTTTGTTATGCGTGTACATATCGTGTGTTTGTATACAAACATATTAGGATGAGCCACGTATACGGATATAATTGTTCGGTTCAGAGTCTTTGAACAGAGGTTAAGACCGCCGCCGGTTACAGCACTGCGGGCGGAGCTCGTTTTGATGCATAGGTATGTGTGTGTACGTACGAGATGCACTTCGAGCTGCAGGTAAATATTATTCTACTGCAGTACTATTGTACACTATGTCATGTACACCGTCCTATGCTATATGCGCATTGCACGCGTGGTCAAACACGAATATTTTCAACGACGACGGTTTGGGATGATTGTTTTTTTTTTTTTCGTGCGTGCAAATACATTCGTATAGGACATAGGTATACCGTTGAACGACTCGAATCGAAATGAAATAAACGTTCATGCGGAAACCCATGAGAGTTTATCGGCAGATATTTAAAGTTGGGAAACGCGCCGAACTTTGCGGTATAGCTTGTCCTCGAGGTACTATATACATATTATTATACGTCTTGTCCTTGTGCAGTGTGCACGGACGCTAATGTTTTACTTCACTAATCAAATCATACGAGTATACGAATATACGGTAGTGGTATTCGAAATTTTTTTAAAGTCGCGATTAAAAGATAATTAAAGTATAACATATGACCGATTTACGGACTCTTGTAGGTAGGTAATATATAATATGTGTTTGTGCCACAGAGTAAAGTGTATATTCACCCCTCCCCAGAAAATTGTTACCGTTATTTTTCGCTAATCGAACTAAAAAAAAAAAAAAATCATTTTATATTCATCCCGATCCGTGGTACTACACATGATGTATTTAAACATTTTAATAATTATATATTCTTCATATTATTGCTCGTACATGTAACTGTGGCGTCGACGGGCGACGGATACCGTTGCCGCGCGTAGTGTAGCGGTAGTAGGTTTACATCATATAGAAAGGATACTATACACACTGGGCCCACGCCTCTGTTCGGCACATAAATCATTCTTCCAAACGCACTACTAACGCTTATATTTAAAATATAAAAATCTTTGAACGGTTTTTATACGTACGTATAATGTGTGTGTGTATATATATAATATTATTAAAAACAGAAGAAAAAAAAAAAACTTTGCCAGAACACTATAATACACACACGCACATACTTGCACACATAAACGCGCGTGTACACACGGTGAATAAAGTTTTAATTATAACTTTCTTTTGTCGCCGCCGCCAAAAAGACAAAAATCCGTTGATTTCGACGTTTATACAACATAAATCACGCGAACCAAACGCCGGCGGCGCGGCGGCTACGCGATGGTAAGTATAATAATATAAAGTAACACTAAACTCCTCTCTAATATTATAATATACCGTGCGAGTGCGTGTGTGTGGTGTGTGTGTATACACCGTGCACGACTGCACACTACCGTATATGGAGCTCGTCTTTCTGTATGCTCAGCCGCACAGGTGTTTACGCGATCACGGTGTTTCCGTCTGGTTTGTGTACAATGCACGCGTCGGGGTTTTTTTTTGAACGTAACGTCTATGTAGACAATATTATGCACGTGTGCTTTTTGGACGAAAATAATATTTTCATGCCGCTTTTCGGTCGTAAAAAGAAACCGAACACCGCGATAATAATAGAAAAACTCGCGGCCGTGTACATAGGTATCATATAAGTATTATAATATTAGGCGTAGGTACGTACGGCATGTCGTGTACCTATCGTGTGCTGCGCAGTATACTTCCGCGTCGAATAAGTAATTATTACGGCTATGCCCCTGCTGAGAGGATGGTTAGGGAATTGTCTCGATAAGCATACTTTTTGAGAAGGCTCGCAGCAGTATTCTCTCGAGTCACGAGAAATAACGCTTTTTTAATCTCAACGCGTAAAGTGTCATAATGCGTTGTGAAATTACTAAAATCATTCATTTCAGCAAGGGCATCTGATATAAAATAGTTCCTTTCGTCAAAAATCTAGCGCGTAGTATTTTTTTTTTTATATATATTATGTATTTGACTTTTTATTGACATTAAGTACATCTTGCGCCGGTTTATTTTAAACCCTGTAAAACGATGTGGAATACAAGTACAGTGCAATAACAACAGTCGACACGACAGAATACGATTAACACATACGTACCGGTGGGACCGAATATTTTCTATATACTTAACTGGTTATCACTATATAGGTACCACATCGAAAAAATGAAGGAGTGGCACGATAGCGCATCAATGTACAATTACACCGCAGTATTTTAGTCGATAGCGCAGCGCAAGACACACGGCCGGACGGACAACAGCTCGGCACGAAATTAAGATCGTATTTTTCGCGTACGTTTTGTTCCTCCGCACAGCACCTTAGGCCGTACCTCAAACCGTACAAGTGTAACCATAGTATACCGGTCCACGCGCTGCTGTCGCGCTATCGCGAATTCGCGCGAACCCCAGCTCGGACGTCGGGTTTTAATGTTATGCGCATAATCGCCCGGTCGTTTGTCGGACAACGCGGAAACGAATTTCGCTCATGAATACGTGTCGTATGATATTGTCACGGTCCGGGGTAGTGTAGGTGCACTATGTACACCACTGTGCCGGACTGCGTCGCTCTTTACCCAGCCACAACCCGGATAACGATAGCACCGGTTCGGCAGAAGCCCCCCCCCCCCACCTAGGATGCATCCGAGTTCCGTCCCGAGAACCTTTTTTTATACCAATTCCGTCCCGGTTAAAAAAAGATACATACCATTTCCGTCCCGGTTAAAAAAAAGACACATACCAATTCCGTCCCGGTTAAAAAAAAAAAGAAGAATTAAAATAATAATAAAATATAATATGTATAGTATTGTTGTTATAAAATATTTACAAAAAAATATAGGTATTCATAATATTAGTACATCTTCATGATTTAATTATAATTAATCGTAATAATATAAATAATAAAAATCAATAAATGTTAAACATTTTTAAAAATTTGAAATTGGATTGAATTTAAAGGATATTTCTTTTACAAATTCCAATCGTGATATTTGACCTGAACTATATTTATACATTTTTTCTTTAATAAAATCTTCTTTAGCTAATATAGGGTTCCTTCGTTTTATGGTACTTCTTAATTTGATGTAGGAATCTTGTTGTATATATTTTAAAGCTTCTATAAATTGATAAATATTTGGGTGGGCATGATAAAAGATTCCATTGAATTTAGAATGAAATGATTCACAGTTATTTGTGGTACGGAAAGTACTATGCGAAAATTCAGCCCAGATACGAGGTGGAAAAGTAGATTCAGGTGAAATATAATTATCGACCAAGTAATCTAGACAGAATTAGTATATTATCCATTAAGAAAAACCTGGGACGGAATTAGTATGTTCATTACAAAGAAGCTGGGACGGAACTAGTATACCTTTAATTTCAATTATTATACATGGGACGGAACTCGGATGCAGCCCCCACCTACCTCGTACACCGGGAAGAGGAAGGAGGCCTTTGCCGGAGCCGATGTCGTCGCACGAACCGACCGGTCTCGCTCTCGCCCGTCATCGATCGACCTAACAACAGCAGCGAACTTTCGACCGTCCGACCATACCACATGTTATTTTCTTTACCCAGTAATAATTACTAAACAGTGTTTCGCCATCGTCATCAGTGTTATTGTTTTTTTGTGAAATATAATAATTTCCCAACTGACTTTTATTTCATCACGTATATATTTATATTGACCGGCACCAGCCACCACCGGGGACAACCAGTGCCATGGGTATCGAAAAATAAACGTACACCGCGCGCGATACACGTACATATTCACCGGGCGAGTGATGCGTTATAAATGTGAACGGAGTACATATACGTGTAACATATAAACGTACACATGCATACATAAACACAGAAACGATATTACGTGCACATATACGTGTGTATACACATTTCGTTGGCCTCACGTACGCGTTTAAATCATTCCGACACGAATTGAATCTGACCGCGCCGCTACCACCGACGGCATATTATGTACACGCTGTTGGACACATTACACTAACATACGCGCGCAGTCCATAAAAACGTCTTCATCGGACATTTTCAACGCGCGCACGCACACTGTTCGTTTTACAAGTAGTTTTATATATCGCCTTATAAACGTCGAGTGCGTGTTCGTACCGACTTTGTGTGTTTCAATATTATCTCCATTACAGTTATTCAATTAACGCCCGACAGCAGGCCAGGGCCGCGGCGGTGGAGGGACCGCCGTCGATAATTTACGACGTCCTCGACCGGCCGCAGCGGTCCCCGTAGTGAAGCGCGCGCGCGTCGCCCCTTTAAAAAATACTACACGCAGAGCAGCAACAGCTACTACTACGTACGCTGTATGTACATGTATATGCTTAATGATATTATCGTCTAGTGCAATTCACAACACATACGCATAGGACAATTTTTAGGAGGGGGGGGAGGGGCAAAACGGTTCTCTGAACGTTTAATGTCGTTTCATTCATTTTTATACGAACGGAAAAAAGATGATGGTTGAATAAAATACAATCAAAAGAACCTATGCATTTCATAAGCTGCATATAATAATTATTTAATTACGAGTTCGTACCGTTTTGCCCCGACCCCACCACTAATAGGCACTCGTGCGCACACATAATATACGACGTTTGCGATTTCAAACTCGAGTACCGCGGTAACTGGCCAACAGTCTAGCCACGGCGCAGTACTCGACCGGTAGGTACGAAACAGAAAATCAGTTCAACGATAAATCACTGTAAACCGTAAAAAAGTGTGCGAGAAAAATACAATTAATATGCACCGGGACTAAACGGTAAACTCCGCGCGCGAGAAATATTCTCCTGCACGCACGCACGGATAATGTCTTGTGAACGTTCCCCGTGCTCGCACCATCGTCGCTATTATTAATATACGCGTTATTATTACATACGTAGACACGACACGACGTTGCCGATAATCGGGACTGGCTTTTTTTAAAAATCTCATTTTCCTCTCGTCTTAATTTATTACAACTTATTACGGGACACACGCACCACCGCCGCCGCCGCTCCCCCTTTTTTGGCGCACTAGTCAAAAGGACGACGAGCATAACACGGCACATTTAACCTGACCGATTTGATTCACGCGCTGCCGTCGACTCGGTGGCGGCGGCGGTACACAAAAAACGCGCGCGCGTCCTCCACGTGATTTACACTTGTATTTTCCGTTTCTTTTTCGATCGCCAAAAACGCATTATATCCACGCTCGCGTAACCTGTACGTTTACATAAATATACATTATGATGTGCGCACCGTTTCTCGTACGAGCGTTTTTTCTTCCTTTTGTACGGCCTCGTCTTTTCTTTCTTTCTTTCTTTCTCCTTCAAACGTAATTTACACCACGCCGCCGCCGTCGCCGCGATAGGCATCATGTGCACCGGAAAAACTATTTCCAAATATTTGGGGCGAACAACACGTTTTACAGGAGCGTATCATTTCTCGTCTTCTTTGCGCAGGTGTGACTGATCATTATTAATAGCGCGCTACACGCCGCGCGCCGCGGGGATAGATGACGTTCGCGCGGCTACCGCGATTTCTCTCGCGTTCTGTAGGGATGCATTTTTTCGTCTTCTGCCCGCCGATGGTTTTCCTAGTGAAACGCCTTGAAATCACAATGTTATGATAGACCCGCGTGCACCACCTCAAGTGCCCATAAACAGTGTACGCCCGTAATGATATTATTATAATGGAATTTATCGTCAAAATAATACGATCGTTATCGCTATATAATATGGTGGATACACAATATTACAATATATAATAAGTACAGTATTAAATCATAATAAATTACATAGTACGAGCATATTATACGCGTAAATTCCTGTGTTCTCACATCTCAGTTCCGTATAATTTCACGCGCGTTTGTTTAATTACACTCGCACCATATACGCGCATTACTGTACGGCGTGAGCGCATATAATGCCTGTGCACGCACCTCTTCAATAGATACAGGGGGCGATATAGTTGTACCGGTGACGTATAGTATAGACACGTATAGGGTGGAACATTGTGCGATAATCCTATTATTGTTTCTATAAATATATAACACCATTAGCGGTTTCGAATCGTACAGGTACGATCGGATTGAATAATATTCCTATATCGTCACCTAAGAAGTAAGAACCATCACGACCAAACTAAAAACATTCGAATATACATTTTACACATCATAATGGATTCATGCTGTTCGCGAGACGCATAACCAGACCATTGCTATTAGTTGCAATGTTAGGTCGATGGTTGCGCTGAGAAAACGTACTAAACCGTGCATGTCAACATTTCAAATGCCTAGCAACAAAATAGTTTTGGGAAAACTGAGATTGATCGCGATGGTTCTTAGGTGGCGATTATGTATATACAAAACTAAATATGTAGTATGTATTGTGTACGCATTACACGATTGGTCACCGAGGCGTCACTGTTATTGCAGTGATTTAGGCAACATAAGAACTACATGGGATAGAGTTGATTTAAAGTGTATGTAATATAAACGAAACGGCTCGCGGGGAAAACGTTAAATAAAATGTGCTTAAAGTCATGTAAAATATTTGATACGAGTGCTTAAATTTACTGTCGACGGGTCACGGTTATTACTTATTATACTCGCATAAATGTAATGTACCTACATATTATTAGCATCGCGGCGCCGTATTGAAATAATATATTACACAGTCGGAGAACGGGGTACCGCCGGGTGATTTAATTTCTCGAAAAATATAATTAGTGTATGTCTGAAGTCTCTTAAAAAACACTTAGAGCCTTTAAATCTGCTGCGGCTCGTTCGAATTAAAACGTTGGTTACGTCCGTAAAAAATGAATGCAGTCGAGGCGCGTATATTACACATATATTAAACCGCGCCAAGTGAGCCGTATACGGCGGCCAAGTCACAGTCGAATCTAATGTAATACGTTTTATTAATAGTGTGCACGGAATTATATATTATTGTGGTACAATATTTCTCAGTTTTTTCACATGATACCGTGTGTCACGAAACTCAAGTAGGAAAACGATTTTCACGGCGGACGTAATACGCGTTTACCACGCGTGAACGTCTCGTGCGTACAATACACGCTATCACGGAAAATGGTTATAGGTGTTGTGCGCAGTTATTACCTTTACATACCTACGTGCAAATACATGTGCGCCGCGAACACGATAGTAAAATAATTTTAAGACTTGTGTAACCATTATAAATACAGGCGTTTACGACAAATGCGAGAACACGTTAAATGGAATTATAAAATTGTATCCGGGGAAACGGCTAATGAATCGTGCGACATTCGTCAGCGAGATGAGGGGGGGAAAAAATGAGCTCGACCTGCGCCATAAATCAGTTTGTTTTTCGAGAAAAAAAAAAATCACATATGCATAGTAATAATAATAATAATAATACATTTCTACAAAGAATACCGCGGCCGCCCCGGCATACCGTACGATCATTGCGCCATTAACGACACGACGATTATTTTTACTCGAATTCTTTTACACGTACCGCGGGCCCGGGTAGAAAATTCGGTTACGTTCCGTCTGTTTTCATTCAGCGGTTTCGGGGAGATTTAATAATAGAAACGTGGGCGCGCGCGCGCGTCTCCACCAAACGTACGCTCGTACACGTATAATATGTAAATAATGTATGCCTACTAATATATTCGTAATTGTAAAATATATAGCATTCGGTGTGCGTGCGTGCGCGCGCGTGTGTAAAACGTATTTTAACTAATTGTCTCCGCGACGAAACCAAACGCTATACTGTTAGGTCATATACGAATATATACACCGACGACGATCCGAAACATCGGACCGACTGCGACGTACAGATATCGATGATGTTCACCGTTAGCGATCGATCCCCGGGCGTGCATTATAGTTAAAACTCGAGCCCTGATGGTTAAGCGAAGGGACGTTAGAAACGCGCGTGGATAAAAACGATTTTTTTCTTTCTCCAAATATCTATTGATTTGATCCGCGTAAAACAACTCTGTATACGACATGACTATCACTACAAAAGTCGATTACTTCATGCCCAACATACAATTTCGCCTTTCACAAATTTAACTTGAGCGCCAACTTCAGCAGCGCTCATAACGATTGTTTATCGTGTTGGTCCGCGAATTATAAAATGTATGGCCTATAAGCTATGACTATGAGCTTATTGAGTGAATACAATAATCATCGAAGTACACTGCGTTCCGAATCGCCGTCCTTTCCGTCTGGCATTTACACGGTTTCTGATTTAGACGGTATTGTCTTTCCGTATGAAACATATTTTTCGAAAACCGGGACGCCGAGTGGCGCGTTATTCCCTGCAACACGGGATCGCGCTATCTGGCTGTAAAGGTACAAACATTCTAATAATGTAATGCGTATGTATAGTTGCAGGACATCGTACTCAATAGATCGAAGGACTCGTGGTCCACGGACGCACGTGATGTAAGTCACGATACATGACGTATGCATATAGTGATAACACTATACGCTCGTCCGACTTATAGATAATAATACTACGATACGTAGCTTATAAAAGACAGCACGAATTATGTGTAAAATATTTACTTCTAGCACGTCACGTGTTGTCATAAATATTATGCAGAGTCGTACGATCTAGGCCGTTTGGACGCTGGTACATTTATGGACGTCAAATAAATAAAAACAGTATTATATCATGGTATCATCTACTATATAATATGTCGTATCGTTTACCGTTCACCGTATTTATTATACACTCAAACAACATTTGTTTTATTCAGAATTGTTTCACTAGTATCGATTTTGTTTTACTTGCGTGATCTCATTAATAATTAATATTTGATTGTCACTTATTTTTTTATTCAAAACGACACGATTTAATACGAAAAAGAACGAGTGACGATTCAATGCAATACCGTTGTAGTTATTTTGACGTTCAAACGTCCCCACGTTCCAACGGGCCGCGTCCAAATGGCCCTGGTCGGATAATATGTTATACTGTAGAATGTCTCGAGTAGCAACGCGTTTTATCCACGGGTAAACACCCCCGCGATCGGTTCGAACCGATCCATATCAATAGATAACAATAATTATTGACCGTGCGCACAGCATTAAATTACGTGGCTGTTACGTGTTAATGTACCTGCGACGTGCGCCCGAAGGCACGGTGACTCGCGGCACGGTTAAACAACGAGAAATTACACTGTGCGTAGTATAGCGCTCTTGCCGCGACCGTGGTTTAGGTATCACAAGTATGTGTACAGTAACAGTCCAAAAAAACTACAACTTAATGCCAGTAAATATCAAAATGAAAATATTCTATACAGAAGGGAATCGTATAACTACAGGAACGAAAAAAAAAATTCAGATATTGTTATTTTCAGTACTTGATTAGATAATATGGAAAAATAGGTAATTGTTATAATTTAATTTAGTATAAGTGTTCTAACTTGTAAGTATATCTAATCAAACAGTATTGATTATTTAACCCTTGCCCGCTTTTCTTATTTAAAATTAAATTGTTCACAGTACGTTTATAACTCTCTACCACCACCACAAGCATGTGCTTAAAGGTGCTAGATAAAACTGTTGTTTATTTTAAATTTTAATGAACGAAATTTTATAAAAAAAATAAAAAAAAACCTCATAATACACGTACACACATCGTTGCCGTCGTGCAATATTATGTCTCGGCCGTATACCGGGACTCTGCCTCGTCGCGCGGTATCATTCTGACGACGATGCCGGACGGCGGCGCAGCGCGAACGTCGCGGACGATCGTCGAACAATTGCGTTTATTAATTTGTTTATCATTACTGGTATTTAGGGCGACCGTTTCGTCTGCATCGTGTTAACGGCACACGAGCGTGTATGATATTATATTTATAGCGTTGGCGACATGAAAGACAGCTGCGCAATCGTCGCGAGATCGTGGCACGTTTTGGGAGAAAAGTGTCGTCGTTTTGTTGTACGTCGCTTGGGTCGTAAAAATACAAGTTGAGCGCAGCACGAATAAGAGAAAGAAGAGAAAACTATAAAAAACAAAAACTAAAAAAAAAAAAACGGACGCGTACAACAATAATAAAATTACGCAGCGTACAGGCGCTGGTTGTCGGTTAACTCGCGGAAACCGATCTCTGCAGCAGATACAACGCTTTCGCAATGCAAACCGGTAACCACTACCTAGGTACTGGGTGATGCACTATTATGAACCGCTTACGCCTTGTTATATATCATACGATAACATCGAAATCGATTGTACAGATCGGACTTGACGAGGTGAACAATGTTGCTGCGTTCGATCAAGAACCGTACGCGGTACGCTCGGAAATCTAAATATGTATATATATATATATGTATTTAAGTCTTATATTTGATACTTTCGCGTCCCGTGTCCCAAGTCAAAATTAGCTTGTAAAATGTACACTTTACCGCGGTTTAAGAAGGCGTATCGACCTTGCGGTGTTTGGAAAGCGTTAAATGTCTTCACCGAGACGCGTTCGGAAATAACTAAATACGCGGTCGTCATCGAAAGAGTCGATTTTGGAAAATTTGTCTTTCAGATTTTCGATATAAACGTTTTTACGTATATTTTACCACACACGGAATGTGAATGAAACGATTTATTACCATATAAATATGTACTTAACGTGTCCGGGTTCGCAAAGATTTTCAAAACCGGCATAATACTGTAAGTATAATAATATGGCGTACAATAATATTGTTGTTGTTTTAAAGTCTACAGTCTACACGGCTGAACGTTGGTGTACCGTATTTATTTTTGTAAACGATCTATTTTTACAATTTTTGATCTCCGAAAACTTTATTATTAAAGAACAAATAATATGATGCGATAGGTATAATAATATAATCTAATATGTTAAATTATAAATTAATATTTAAATAATTAAACAGACGAGGAGCTCGTAAACTAGTATTCTTTGCCAAGAAAATATAATTTAATAAGCTACTTAAATATTTGTAAACGCGATTCATAAATACATACGCGAGTACAGATATACCGAAATATCTCGCTATTTGTTTAAAATAAATAATTTTAACTCGTTACAGAATTATGGTTTTCAACAATTGGACAGCACCACATTAAATTACATTTATTAATTACATACGACTATAATCAGAAAATAGGAAATTTAAAATTTAAAAATGTATGATTTGTATATTTTTGTAATTTGTCCATCACTTGATAAACAAGTCTTCTGGAATCCGATGATGATAAGTTATAATATTAATAATTGCGTTGTACTCAGATAAGACAAAAATCACTAGTGTCTTGATACTTATTATACTAATATATTATATTTCAATTCAAGTGTAATATTTGATTAAAATATTTCGTTTAAGTATAATTTTCTATAATTAACGAATTATACGATACGTACTATAAAAATTGACTAAACATGCATTTTTATGCGCGAAAAAAAAATTACCAAAATGAACTCACTAGAATATGAAACGGACTTATAGCTCACCTATCTATGAATAGAAGGCATAGGGAAAAATATGCAAGTCCTATAACTTCTCATCCCCAACGATAACGTACTGAGCATTCGTATGTGACAATAATCGTTCAGTCGTATACATTTAAGATCGCGATTAAACGATTTGCTCGGTTTTATTATATTACGCTCTCGAACAATATCGAATGTCAAACGATTATAATTAGAAGACATTTACGCTTGCGAATACATGGTATTATTATTGTATTTGAATAGAACCGTGCGTACACCGCGGTGAAAATAATTTATCGAGTCCGGACACTCCCCTTTTTTTTCATTACTGAATCCGCACCTGATTATACGGGTTTAATGTGAAAAGTCATTACAGCCATTGACGCGCGTATAATATAGTAGGTACCGCGCGCGTGTTAATAATCGCAGACGGAGTATTGCTCAACGACTGGCGCAGAACTCGTGTCACGTGAAACGGGTGGTGTGGGCGGGTAAGTGGAATGACACATTTTTGTAATTATTAAAGAATCGCGTGGGCAATGCGAATTTGTAAAATGTTTATTTTTCCTGCGATCGGTCCGAATACAACGCACACGTATGCATGTACATTGTCTACGCGGTATCATATAATAAATACACGCGTTTTCGTAACTCTGAACGCACTCCGTACAAGCATTATTGTCTACGCCCACGCACAAGACTGGGAATTCGATTTAATGTAACGGCCGATGAGTGCGTACGTCCAGTGGCGGCTTGAACTTTTTTTTTCTTGACTCACATCTAATATTTTTACACCACCCACCCTAAAATAATTTCACTTTTCTCCAAATAGTGAATTCATATTGAATATTGAGTGAATTGAATACATTATTACAACCATTATTCTCATGAAAAAGTTAGTCAAAACCACCCATATAATATACAACATATTACCTATTATAAACAATTATTACCCATATCTGATATCAGAAAACATCCTAGCAACAACTATTTTAGTAATAATCTACAATTATAACACACGTAATCTTTCATCGATAATTTCTTCGAATTAATAAATGTATTAATATTTACCTACATTCAATTCTATACCTCGCTAAGGTTGTATGCTACCACAGTACAATAGCTGATGCTACTGGCCTACTTTACCTTTAAGTCGTGCAATTTACGCATTACGCCGAGTGTACATAATATTATACAGCTGAACATTACAATATTTATAATTTAATTACCCATCTTTAAAAATTCTACTAATTACCTTTTTCAACCATAGGACACACACCCACCTACCCATTAATATTTCTGTGAATCACGTGATTCAAATATACCCCCTTCAAGCCGCCACTGCGTACGTCCGACAGTCGGTGAATCTTTCGGTGGACTTCGCGAAACACATGTTGTTATAACAATATAATAACTGATAACTGTAAGTAACGCGGGCCGAAGAACGGTTTTAGACTGCAGTTTCCGCACGGACGCGGTGTACGCTGCGGTGCACTGCGCGCAAGACGCGCTACGCAGTGATTAATGAAACCTCCGTGCATAGGGCAGATTCCCGGTACAGTGCACCGTTAGCGCAAATGTAGGGTGGGAGTGCTTACCGCTTACCGGTACTTAGCGCCGGTACAAGACGTAATTCCAATAGCATGTATACAATATTGTAGCGATTAAAAAGCGATATGTACTGAAATATTTAGTGCATGTACTACGCGATGAATGCAGGTGCGCTCAGTGCACACAGTTGTGCGCGTTGAGAGTTAATGTAGCTGCAACAATGCACAAGTCGCGATGATTGATTTAAATATACCCATAGTGGTGATAATATGAATGCGTCGGTATAAGAGTCCCTACGAGCACACCCATATTTACCCATTTTTATTTACGGATTATACTCGTACATATCTGACAACGAAGGAATAACGTCTCAGTATTCGTGTTGTACACGTGGATGTATTTCGTCGCCCGCGATTGTGTTGCGTTGAAATTTTTCACTTTTGGTCCTAACAATTGCCGCCAAATGCGTAATGACCTATGGTTATTATTGGGGGTTCGTCATAGGCTGCGGATTTCGCTGTGAATATGATGCAACGATGTTATTTCATACGAAGTTGAACAAGAGCGGGATCGTTTTTTTCCTACTCTTGTATTCGGTCCGCACATGCGACGGTGGAGTTTTAGATGATTTCGTTATTCTCCTCTCTCTCTCACTCTCTCTCTATCTATCCATCTCTCTTCCCCCCCCCCGGCGGTCTCTACCCTGTTCCCGAATTCTTTTCAAAACGTCTCTGCTCGCTGGCGCCTTTTTGTATACATAATGTGCTGCACGTGTACCGCGCACGTATATATAGAGGCGGTACGGACGTTTTCACCATTCGCTCGGATATGTACCGTAGCGCGCGTACATGACTGACAGGCGGCCGTCCCACAAACCCGCGGCGGTGGCGGCGGCGCGGCGACCCGGGCCCGTACGCGGACCCTCGTCGCCCCGCCGAAGCCGCAGCCACCACCGCCGAAACTCGCGCCCCCGAAAACCCCCATTTGCGAAAAACCGTTTTTGTTCGTCCCTTGTTTTTTGTAATTTTATTACTGCTATCGTCGTCGCGCGCGCACGTATAATACGTGTAATAAAATAATATATCGTCAGCCGGGTACATGTGTATTATCATAGAGACTTTTCGGGCGCAAAAATCGCCACCGCACGCGGCGGTGGTGGCGTAGGGGGAAACGGCCATTACGAGCCAACACCTGCCGTCTAACCCCCTTTGCGCGTACAGCAGTGCGAATTCGCGAGGGGGAGAGAGAAATAGAGAGAAAAAAAAATGTAAAATTTTGCGGTTTCTCTCGAACGTGGACGAACTCTGCCTATTACCTATTACATCGGGCCGGAAACTGGAATCCACGATTTATGCGCTGTGACAATCGAAACGTCACGGACAATCTCGAAAAAATCGAATACATCAACGGATTCGTGCTCGCGAGACGAAAAAGACCATTGTTATTAGTTTTAATGTTGCACAGGGTCGCTAGGTGCGATGTGAATACTATAGCTAAAGTGCGCGTGCTAACATTTAAAATGCCCAGCGACAAAAAGGGTTTTATGTTCCTCCCAAACGGGAAAACTGAGATCGACCATGACGGTTCTCAGGTGACGACGAGTGGCATAGAATATTCCAATACCGTATTGTGCAAACTGTGGTGTCGAGAGGCAGGACATCGCGCGGTATAAGATCGCATACAATTACAATTATAAATTCGTCGACGATGTACCACGATCATCACGTGAGTATACTACGCGTTAATTTATATATATAAGACTAGACGACCCGCGAAACACTTCGAGTGCTATTCTTCTATCCCCCCCCCCCTCGACGGTGTTGGACACGACGAATATAACTCCACTCGTCCGTAGCTATATGGTGTACCGCGGAATTCTGAACAACGCGCGTTTCCGAAACGGTTTCTCGGGAAAAAAACGCTCGATTCATCCGGTCGCATGTGTTTGTGTATCTATTATCCGCAGCGATGGCCACGCCAATTTATTTAAAATTATAATGAGATCATTTGCATACGTAGTACCTACACGCCGTAGGTACACGAGCGACGATTATCGTTATTTACGTGCACCGCACACACGTTTACAATATACAACATAATCGTGTATTGTGTTAATATTATAACGTGTTACGCAGCGGACAGCTGCAATTATGGCTGTCGGTGGCTAATAAGATATTAGAAAAAATAAGGACTACCAGGCGCTGACGTTCAAATCGTTGTCTTATTAGAGTAACCTTATACGTCTACAATACCCGAATAGTGCATATTATAGTCTACACGAACGCGTATACATTTTAACATATATAGCATGCACATGATATTCGCAGCCGTTGCCGAGTTTATGACTTGATTTAGATCATGTTTCGTACTAAAATTGAATTATTTTTTTTGCTCAACACGATTACGGGCGGTGGACTAAACGGGTTTACAAAATGTTCAAAACGGGGATATAATAACGCTCGATAATTGTGCATTTTAAACAATAAAACGATAAATAAACGATGAATATGTGACAGAGACAGGAATTGCATTGCTTGGACCAAAGAGGCGTTTATACGAGTTCTAGTTTGACAATGTTCGAATTGGGATGAGTGTTGGGGCATCTCAATGGTTTTAAAACAATTATTTGGCGATGGAAAAGTGTAGAAAGTCGCTGACCGATACAATAGTAATAATAAAACAAATAATAATCACTCTCGTGACAAAAGCATTGAGAAGGGATATAAATAACTGTTATTTCAAAGATGTTCAAGTTAGAGTCCTACGAAACTTTTTATCGAGAACTGAAAGGAAAGGTGGGTAAGCTCTTTTCTTCGGTCGTGATGAACGGCACGTTCGTTGATAACTTTAATTTTCCTAACTCTAGACTTGCACCATAGTTTTGGATTATACACAGTGTATACTATCTATCGCCAACATTATAGCTACGCACGGCTATCACCGGTGCGGAAGAGATATTTTAAGGAGTGGTCCGATTCGGACTTGGTCTCGCTGCGTACGCAACCCTCTCGCGGCATTTTTTCGCCCGTTTCCCGGCCAGACCTTTGCGTGCGCGCCGCGACATAATAAAAATAACACTGGCACTGCATTATGTAAACGGGCGGTGATCCGCTCTCGGAGTACGGTCGTGTTGACAAAGTGCGTATTCTTTCTCGGGAATCCCGTCTCCGCGGGTGGGATACACTCCGTGTTTTCCTGCAGGGGGAAAAACGACGTTTGACACGAAAGTGTCTTTGGCGAAGGGTGCGCGGCCGGGCCGGCGATTATTACGTACTTTATTTGTCGGCGCGCGACGAACGGAAAAAAAAGCCCCTCCGCGGCGCAGTAAACGGTTAGGTTAACAGCGCAATAAAAGACGACGCGACGACCCGAGATTTATCCACCCGAACAAGTTGTCTGCGGATTATCCGTCCGCGAGCACATGTCATTATAATGATCGCGCGCACAGGTAAGCCGCGCTGACGTGGTGCGGTTCTAACAAAACGCACGTATGGGCATTACAACATAATATTATAATATTGACGTGCACAGCTGTACGGCAAGACGCGCATGTACTCCGGCTGTCGACGCTGTGCAGGACCGCTGTAGGGTTTGTACGATTTTTTTACATTTTTTACGTCTCGTGTCGAACGAAGATGACTCACATGACTATTATCATGTCACGCGCCGCGTGAAGATAAATATTGCGAACCACGCGAAAATACTACGCAGCGTTCCCCCCTAGCCGCGCGTGGGCCAATGGATATTTTCATACTTTTCTGCAACACGTTCAGTTCATTTTTCGCAACGAGTTTCGCCCGCTCGCTCTTAGACTCGACGTTATTATAGAGAGGGCCGTCTCGTATGCATAATATGTACGGGCAAACGCTATAACGCTATGCCGCGATATCAGGTTTAAATTAGCCACGGTCTACAAGGTATATTTCGCGTGCACTCGTAGGTCATACCGTTGTTTATTACACCGAAATAACAATACGATATTACTATACAGCCGAAACACTCGGAACAATTAATTTGTCGTTAACTCTGTTTTTTTTCAACGCCTCGTGTTACTCCCGTTCGACCCCTCACGGAGAGGGTTGTTTTGTTATTTGTACATGTTTTGGTCCGTAACAATAATTTTATCGGTATTTCAATCGATTTTTAACTGCCGACCGGGGTGTCTCGGTGCGTGAATAACCGCGAATCATTATTATAAATAATATGCTTGTGTCCACAACGTTTTATATCCTGTTTCCGAGTTGGTTTACTGTAGAGTATATTATTATCTAGATACCGGATGATGCCAATAACCATCTTTATGTACCGCGAGTTTTAAATATTTTCGTGCACGCGAAAAAATTCCGAATTTAAATTATTTATTTTTTGTTCGAATAAGGAATATTATTTTGATGTACGTGCTTTAATCACAAAAACTTAAGAACATCAACTTTCATCTTGAAATTTTAATCAATTCACGGTTAAATTATATTTTTTCTTGGTAACACAATGCTTATTAAAAAAAAAGATATATAGTGCGCATTTAATTGCACACATGAAACAGAAAAAAAATTAACTCATCGTGATAGTTTCTGATTTTATTGAACGTTCGGAATCAATGATATAATAACAATAATTAACTTTGGCCGAAATAAAACCATTCTCTATTCAATGGTGCAAAGAAAATTAAATATATAATTGTAAAATAATTAAAATAATTTTAAAAGTTGTGTTATACATTGCATAATTTCGGTGCACACTTCGATTATAAACGTTATAATATTATGCTATATGGATGAGGTATTAAATTAGCTTATAATAGACCAGTAAAATATGATTATATATGATCTAACGTAATTTATGTGTATAACAAACAGGTTCTGTTGGATATAATGCATAACCAATTTTTCATTAATACAGTAAATAACTGCGTTCGCGTATTATTATGTCGGCGGCTTGTGAGAAAAATTATATTATTTTACGGTGCTTATCGTTCTACTAATATAAGACTAAAAATTTACGGAGATTCCACATACGCTGTACAATAATGATTGCACGATTAATAAAAGTTGTAAAAAATATAACTCTAATTCGGCAATTTTTGGTTTGCGTTATGTATAATAGGCGACTGTCGTAAAGAAAATATAGTCTGTCAAGACCGAGTCTTTTTGATTTGAAAAATAAATCTCCAATTGCAATCGCCGAGCTGAATTTTTGACAAAATGTATCGACGTTAATCTCGAGAGCAATTAAATAATGAATAAAACGCGCAACGCTTGCAGGGGGCGAAAACCGGTGAAACGACGATTTAGCGTTTGCGGACTTGTGCCACCGGATAATATCACGTAAGTTTTTTCCCTGTGTATTTAACTCGGAATTGAATAAAAAGGAATTGCCGAAAACGATTTTCTAAGAGTACATGATACGGCGATCAGAGAGCGGGACAACGAAAACACTAAAGCGTACATAATAGGGGTGTACTCACTCTGGCCGAGGTGAACTCTCTTCATCCACGGGTAGATCTGCGGCGGGTTCTGGCCGGAGCCCTGTTTGCCGCCGGAGGCCGCGGGCCCGTTGCCGCCGCCGCCGCCGCCACCGCCGTTGGACGACGTGGACGAGATGGACGAGGCGGGCGACGAGGACGTCTGCGAGACGGGGCCTTGCGCGGCGGGCGACGAGCCGGCCACGGGGCCGCCGCCGGACGACCGGACGGACTTCATGATGGCGGGCGGCGGCGACCGGGCGCCGGGCGGCGGTGCCGCGGACGTGGTCAGGTCCTGGGGCGAGCTGATGCCGTTCGGCGTGGCCGCGGCCGAGGCGGTCACCTCGTACTTGCACTGGACGCCGCCGGCCGCGGACGGCATGCCGACCACGTTGTTGTTGAGCGCGGACGATATGGGCGATATGGCGCCGCCGGGCGACGGCAGTCCGCCGACGCCGACCACGCCGCCGCCGCCGCCGCCGTGGTGCTGCAGGTGCTGGAGATGTGCGCCCGCGGCCGCGGCGGCCGCGACGGCCTGCAGCCTCTGGTGCTGCTGGTGCTGCTGGTGCTGTTGCTGGTGGTTGACCGAGTGCAACTGCGTGTAGTCGATCATGGACGGCGACGACTGTTGCATGTACTGCGACGCGTACTGCTGCGGCGAGTAGCAGCCGGCCGCGGGGCCCGCGTTGTACGCGCCGCTACCGCCGTTCCCGCCGCCGCCGCTGCCGCCGCCCTGGGCCGCTTGCCCGTAGTAGTCCGCGGCGGACGCGCCTCCCGGGCTGTTGCCCGTCTGCAGCGGATCCGCGGGCGACGTGACGGACCGACCCTGTTGGGCCTGGCTCTGCTGATAGCAGTTCATGAACTGATACGAACTCATGTTCATCTAAACGGATCGGGGTCGCTGAGCGCTTGTAAGACGACGACGACTGCTGCTGCTGATGCTGCAACTGCACTTGGAGCTGCTGGGTCACGAAGTGATCGTCTTACCCCGCCTTGGGCGTTGTTTGGAAAAAAAAAAAAAAAACGCACTCGCACACGGCACGCGCGCACGTCGTCAGGTCTCGAATATGCCGTTCGAAAACCGCGTCATAATGTCACCGCGTGTACGTAGACGTGCGGCGGGAAGGAGAGGAAAAAAATGAAAAATCTCACGAAAACGTTTAACGCGCACGGTCGGCGGGTTAAAAGAATTATTCTGTGTTCGTCGTGATTACGTTAATTATTACTGTTCGGACGGGACGGTCACTGGCGCGCGACGACGACGGCGGTGTACGGTAACACCGCACAGCGATATCGGCACGGTAAAAATATTGCAATAACGTATTGTCGTTAACGCGGTAACAATGACACGGCGACGACAGTAGTACGCGTTGTATTGCGTTCGCGGTGCGCGTCCGTCTGCAGGGGCCACGTGCTAGAGTGATTTACGACGAATGCGGCGGCGATCCGCGTTCAGAGGCGAGTGGAACAGTACAGCGGACTGACTCGGAGGACCGAAACGACACACACTCTCTGCGCGCACACCGAAAATCCGACAACTTCCGACGCGGCTGGAGACGAGGCGCGCGCGCGCGCGCGCGCGTGTGTGTGCGCGCGCGCCCGTGTACGTGCTAGTGTGCGTGCGTGGACGCGCGCGTGTGTACGCGGCCGTCGCGAGTGTGTGCGTGCGCGCGCCGCGCGGACCGGAGAAACGTAGCCGTGGCCGTCGACCAATCGGAGCGCCGGACGGTCGGCGCTCGGATCTGGCAGTCCCTCGTGTGCCGCCGCCGCCGCCGCCTCCGTCGACGATGCATGAATGAACCGGTGTGCGCCGCGCCGCCGGTAGTGGGGGCACGTCGCCGCCGCCGCCGCCTTCGGACTACCTATTTCGTCGTCGTCGTCGCGCGCGCCGCACGCAGCCGTGTCCGAGTTGTTGCCGGCTACCGAGTGGTCAAGGCGTATTACCGAACGACGTCGCGACCGGGGGTGGCGGGACCGTGTGTGAAATAATGGAAAATAATAGACAATCATACGCGATCACGGGCTCGACGTGACGTTTCCACGTTATACATAATTTGTTTTCGAAATGCCCAGAGGTTAGAGATTTCCGAGTAAGTCGTAAACAATCGTATTCGTTTCGGCTACGTACGTACGTACGACCATGAACTGAAGTATACACATTTTTTTTTTGCATATTTTTGCATATTATCGATTTGTGAGACGGTATTTTACTATTTTTACGGTTTTTCTTAGCTATTTCGAAATAATATTTATAATTCGTTTTTTCACTTTTATATCGTTCTTTTTTTTTTGTGCACATAATATATTCTTACACGGTTTTTTCCTTAAGTAAAGACCATCGCGCTTATTATTATGTCCTTTTTCCAAACACTTCAAGCCTGCACGATCCATGATCGGAATGTCGTTGTACCATAATATTCGATCGACTTTGAAGGAGTCTACATTATGTGGTGTCGTTCTACGCAGGACATTGTGCGGCAGGTTTTCAACCCGTTTCGGTATAATTTTCTTCGTTTTATCGAGTACCGAAGTATCGCGTAGTTTATATGATATGCGAAAAAACTAATGACTGCTCGGAATCTCGGTAGAACTAGAATCGAATTAAATCAATAACATTTTTACACAATATACTCATACTTTTTATCGCCACCTGATTCTGAAGTTCTTGCCGGTTATAATGGTATATACCTAAACTTACATTATATATACTTCGTGTCCTCTCGAGATATCATGATGTTTTAAAAACCGTTCGATAATTCGATACCGTTAAAACTCCTCGTTCAACTGATTATGAACATATATTATATGTTCATAAGGCTAGGGGCGTGTTTTGGGTAGGTCTCATCAAATTATAGACACAACCAGAATTGAAAAAAAAAACACGGACCTATTTTTAGGTGATATCATGATTCATTACGCATGACTCAAAATATTTATACTCAAACTGCAAAGTGAAATTAATTTGTCTTAGATAGTAACTAGATAAAGTTATAACTTAGACGGTCAATTTACTATTGGTCATGAATGTATGATACTTGAATATTTTAATTATTTTAACGTTTCTTAAAATACTTATAATAAAACGTAAAAGCCAAGTAAGGATACTGATCCCAGATGTCGGTTCTTTGTTGTGATAGACGCATTTTATTTTTTTCTATACATTCGATGGTTGAAAGATTATTAATTAAAAATGATCCAGGGCCAAAGGTCGGTACGATATGGGATAACGTGCGATAGTACGCCCTGTGTGATACGAAGGTGTTACATAATACAATACGTTGCCAGATAAGATACGAGTATTTGTAATTCGTGTCCACGTCATTGCAGTCAAAATTCAACATTATAATTTCACGTTTAAAGAAGAGCTATATACACGTGGGGATAAGAAATTAAAAAAAAAAAAACCTTCCACATATTCGTGAAAATAATTGGAATTCAAACATCTTTAATAATAATCGAGTGTGTCAAAACTTCCTATTTATCAACGCGCTATTGGTAAAACCGATTGCAGTGGTTAACCTTGTACCATAGTCTGTGTCCAATTTCCAATCTTAATAAGTGTTTCAATAGATGTACTAACCCGATAAGTGTTTACTGACGAAAAAAAATTAATGTTAAGCCGATACGTTCCTTTTATGCTTGGAACATAAATAAACAAATGTGAAATAAAACGCATTTTATTAAAAATATAATACATAATTATACAGTTTACAACGCTTTTCGGAAAGTAAAGAACTGCGTTCAATCCCCTATGAATCTATACCACTCGTCATGCTGATTATATAGTAATCAGATAATATTATTTTAGTTTAGATTCTACAAATTTACGAAAAGCAGTTTCGTAAATAATAAACGAGATAGGTACATTTTACTATAATGCTGCAGAGTTAGAATTTAATTCTCGTAAAATATACACGTTTCAGTATTAATTTTAATCGTTGACATAATATAGTGGTCGCGGTTTTTGGACGAAGAAAAATAAGAACCGTTTAGTGTGGTTGAAAGTTTCCTTCATATAAACCTATCGAAATCTGGTAGGTTGACTGGCGGATATTTTAAATGTTGTTATAATATTTTTAAAAAACTTGATTTTATTTTACCCTTTAAATTATTATCTCATAACTTATAAGCGCATATACATATTATATGTATACGGCATACGCATATGACTACTATTTATAGTATATAGACGTTTTTTTTTTTGATTTAATAGCAACAAGGCTTCAACATCTTTGGTTATTAGCCTGTCATACGGTTTTACATTGTGTTACATGGGATGCCTATATTTACGTTTAATATAATATGAGATTTTAAAATTACAATTTATTTATAATATTAATGTTGGTTATGATGTTGATAATCTTCATTGTGTATGTGCTTCTTCAAGAGCTTCTGCTATGTTGAGGGCCATGTTTAGGTTCATTCGTGTTGTAGTACGTTTGGTGCATTCGTCGATTATGTGTTTTATAGTTATCGCTTAAAGGCACATGCCACATATTGGTCGGTTCTCTTTAACGTCCGCATGCGTTTACGTGTGCAATATGCATATTATAATATTATGTAGTTCAGCACAGTCGTTCGTCCCGCCCGGCAATTGATTGCGTTCCGTCGCCGTCATCGCGATTAGACATTACTGCAACTACAGTGCCTATTGTTATTACACGCGGACCCGAGTCGTCACGTCAAAAACGGTCAAAACATTTCGAACGAATCACTCGTCATTGTGTCTTGCGGATCCGTCATGACATAAAATATGCAAATATATGTGATAAAACGCACTTATACAGAATGTCTTTGCTGTACGAAAAAAAATATAGACTATTATTCGGACGGAAAATGTATTATGTCGTTTTGCATTACGTCTACGTATAAAGAATGTAGATGCAGCAGCACTTCAGTATCAGATCTAATAGGAACGGTTGATTAATTTCTGATCTTAAGTTTGAAAAAATATAACTCAAATAAGCAAAAAATACCGCTGCGTACATTTTTTTTTAACGGCAATTTAACCGTTTTCATTTTACATTTGAATCGATGACATTTGAAAATGTGACCTCTCTTGGACCGTATATACAAGAAATACTGTAAATACAACGGCAACATTTTGAACGATTTGAAAAATTGGGTACTTACATTATATTGAGAATAAAAAAAATCATTATTGTTGAACCAATGCATATTCCTATTCTTCCGCTCAGAGTTCAAAAATATTTTTTATTCATAGACAGTTGGATTTAATAGATTCTGACGTAAATTAAATTATACGCTCGCGGGGTATATTTGATAAGTTTTGCCAAACCGATTGTTCGCAATCATCTGTCAAAGAGTTATCACGATCTATAGGTATCTTCTGCCGGGTCGTGCCGATAATTATATTAAAATCCATGTCCGTTTACAACTTTAAAATAGTATGTACAAATAAAATGAACAGGATTTCGATTTCTTCGCCAGAAATTAACACTGGATATTTTGGTACAATCACAATAATTATACTATAGCCTATAGGTATCAAATAAAATAGAGGAAACTTGACTGGATAAAAAAACCCCAATCATACGTGATAATGATGACACAATGAACAACAACGAGGTTTTTTTACGTAGAAATATATCTGGCACTAATATGGCCAAATATTGTATATTGTTTCCATGGGCACGTAGAACGTGTTCAAGAAGTAAAATAACTTATTGTTTTTGTTTGACGCATAGAACGTTCTTGTACATTCACCCTTGAGTCTTGGAATATAATAATAATTCAACTATACGACCATGTTGTGGATTTTTCTCGTATCGGTACTGCCCGCGCTGCTCAGGACCCGCCAATATTCGAGCAAACTTTCGATCCCGTCGTCTGTTAACGGGATCGAGAATAAGGAATACTCCGTAGGCGAGCCTCGTCGAGGTGATTGGCTGGAAGACGGCATTGATAAAGCGAACAACGTGAAGGCGGCTAGGAAGAATACCACGGCCGAAGATACGAACGAGGTGTTTCCGCTCCGCCAGCGACCACAATGCACGTATTTATTATATATTTATTGTAACTAACGGGGGTGCGACGTGGCCGAACGGGGTAAGGCGGCTCTAAAAGTACAGTCGTGGGTTCGAGCCAGGTCACGGGTGGTTACGCTTTCTCGACGGGACGACCGCACGGAGAGGGGAAACTACCAACGCCCAACAATCCGCAAGCTATTTAAAAACTATTGTACCATAAACTACCGACCATTCAGTCGAGTTGATCAACCAATATCAACTTGGAACCCAAATAGCATCTCGGGAAAGGACAGTAGTCGCATCGTTAGGTTCGGTTAGGTTATCTGCTCCAAAAGTGAAGTCCTTCCGGGTCGAGGTGTCCGCCTCGGTTGTAACGTGGTGGTTGTAGGACTAGATTGTAGACAAACTCTTCGGCCATAGTACAGCTAGTAAGTGGGGGGGGATTCATAAGCTCTCAAGGGTTATGACTTTAGCCGTTTCTGGTGGTCTATAGATGAAATGCAAGCGACCAAGATCAACGTTGACGGGCGTCCGGCGGCGGCGATAAAAACCATCGCGATGAAGTCATCGTTCCCGATACCGTCGCGATGGTTCGGAAGAGAGCGGGCGACCAAGATGAACGTTGACGATCGTCCGGCGGCGGCGACAAAGACCATCGCCACGATGACGTCATCGTTCCCGAAACCTTCGCGATGGTTCGGCAGAGAGCGGGCGAGCACGGTCAACGTTGACGAGCGTCCGGCGACGGCGGCGACAGGAGCAGCGGTGACGTCATCGTTCCCGAAACCGTCGCGATGGTTCGGAAGAGAGCAGGCGAGCACGGTCAACGTTGACGAGCGTCCGGCGGCGGCGGCGACAGGAGCAGCGGTGACGTCATCGTTCCCGAAACCGTCGCGATGGTTCGGAAGAGAGCAGGCGTCGTCAAGGGTCGTCGTCGATGACCGTGCGGCGGCTTTGGGTTTCGCCAGAGCCACCGGCGCCACCGTGGGACGGAACGGACCCACCGAGAACCGGGACGATCACGACGTGCACCCGAGTACGGGCTCGTCGTCCCGCGGCAACGGACGGTACATCACCGTGACCCGGGCGCATGGACAGGCGACTGGCGGCGGCGGCGGAGGATCGGCGACGTTGCGGCCCGGGACGGCCGAGCCGAACGGCAAATCGAGACCGCCGACCCTGTGGACATTCGGACATGGCCGACTGCAGTCCGCAGCACCTGGCAGGTCAAGACAAAATCGCCCGGCCGAACGGTGAACGCTCTGCGCGTTTTTTCTGTAAATAGTTATGTTTTGATCAGACCAATAAAAACATTTGTTATTCATATCGCACTTAAGGTGTGTGCACATTTCCCGTTTGAGTTGCCTCGTTATTGAAATCTATTAATTATTCACAGTTTTTTTTTTACCGTTCACAATTTACATGAAATATTGAAAATGTATTCATCTGATAGCGTTATAGCTATTGTCAAAGTATGATTACCGATTTGTCAATAATATTTTCGGGAATTCACCTTAAACTCCGAAAATCATATTTTACATTTTATCAAACTAAATGTTTGCTATCGCAATATTTGTAAGTTAAAATACGTGTTAATATAAAACCAATTATCGTCTATAAGAAATCATTCTTCTTATCACCAAAAATGTTAAAAAAGCTAAATGTACTCGCATGTTCCAATTAAAATATTTATCTTTTATTGATAATTATTTTTCATTGAACTATCCGACAAATATATTATGATCATTAAAAAAAAATCTTATTTTAACATGTTTTAATTTAAGTGATGTACACCACATTTAACGGACAACTCAGTAGCGTCCGTATAACTTCTTAAAATATGTCCAGCTACAATGTAATGGCATTAATCTGACAATATCAGATATAGCTGGATTGTCAGCATATGGATGTTATTTCTAGCAACTTTTCGGTTTTTATTTGCTTCGACCGATTTTTCGGACACACGAAAATAATCGCTAGACCATAAAATTGAGAAAAACATCAGGTCATCGGGAACAATCCACATATCCATTGGGTCCACTTTACCACAACCCATAAGTTAATTTACACAACAATAGGTCCTCCGGGAATTTTCCCGTCAGTCCGTCCGCCACTGTACGTGGAATGAAAATCATACATTGTGGTAAAATTGGATAATTCAAAACCTGTCGTTTTATACAGCAAAATACGTCCTTCCATCATGATTAATATTTCCCTGTACACGCTAGAGATTTGCGACCTATAAGTTTTATAATATAATATTATAAACGAATTATGACCGAATGAATTCTGTTACATTTTACCGTAAAACAAATTCCCTTTAACCGCAAAAGAGTTAACATTTTTACTAAACACAATGCGAAACTATCGACGTTAATATTATGCTCAATTTGTTAGAATTAATTACTTAGAATATGTATGTATGTATCATGTATGTATATCGTATGATGGTCGTTTTGAGCCCGACGAGACCCTCAAATATAATAACATAACGCTGTGCCTTTGTCTACCTTTGTTTTTAATATGTTATATCGTTTACAACGGATACGGTTTAGTCGGTCGCGCGCGCACATGTGTAATTTTGAACCGCGTGTCTGTGTACGGGAATATAATATTGTAGTGGCGTGTGTCGTGTACGTGTAGGTGTGTGTGTGTGTTTAACACATGTCTTTCGGCCGGTAAACAGGGTCCGCCGCATGCCTTCAGGTCGACAGCAACTACCCCACGCAAGGACTCCGGAGGGTTATGCAAGTATACGTGTACGTCACGCACATAAAGTGTACACACGTCGACAGAACCTTTGCGGGCGAAGATTTTGACGACGAACTTTAACCGTGTTTATTTCCGATTTCCAAAAACCTCACCCTTATCCTGACCTCACCTCGCCCTTATCCTCCCGCACCTCACCCTTATCCTGCCGCACCTCTCCGTACCGCATCGCTCCAATTATGTACGGGCGCGTGTTTCTCGCGCACTGCAGTGTTTTACTTCTTAACTTTTCCAAGTTCGCCGTCGAAACTTTGTCCGGCGGCCGCGGACGGATTGTCATTTGTCATCTGCGAAACCGTGTACGAACCACCGCGGCGGCAGTGTCGGAAGTATGCTCGGAACCGCGCGAGAGTCCGCGCACGCACGCGCGCACACGCGATACCGTGAAGTTGAATTTAATTTATACCCCTTTGCGGGCGCATCCTTTTTGATTGATTCCTCCCGTTTATAATCTTGCCGGTAGAGATACGCCTATGTATATATTATCCGAGCGCGTTCGCAGCCCTCTGTGTACCAATATACATGTACGCTATAATAGTATATGGCGTAAGTCGTCCATTGTGCGTGCATCAGGACCCGACGCGTCTCACCTGCGAAAAACTGTCGGCAAGTTCCTTTCTCCCCCATTCGCACGTCATCAACCCGTATTTTCCTACACGTACACTATAACCTTTGTGTATATATTTTATACATGCCCACTGTAGCACAACAATCGATTCACCGGTCTGCAGTATAAATATATACTCCACGCTGCAGTCCGGCGGGACGATCGAAGTCCTTTGGAAAAGAAAAAAAAAGAAACAATATCTTAAAAGCCCGATGGATAATGACCAATTTGTAATTTGTACATACGTGTACGCACATATGGTGTGGTATGCATATGAAAGATTATGTGTGTTTTTTTTTTTTTTTAATTGCTATTTTAACATGCCTGATGCGCGGCTGTGAGCCGTACGTATTTTCCCCTTCTTTACAACAGCCATTATATTATACGCGATATGGATATACGACGTAGTGACTTTTTCAATTGCACGTGATGGTTGAATCGTGTTCAGTTCATTCGATTTCAAGGAAATATTTTTCATGTCGTTTTATCTTCAGTTTTAGTCGCGATAACTCGAAAAACTTGACAACTCGAATTTTTTTTATTCCCCTAGAAATTCTCATAACACTCAATGCATTATTTTTTTTTTTTATTTTATTCAAGCCGCAACAACTAAGGTTATTAGCATATACAATATAAACATTAAATTAGGAGCTAGAGAACATTATGAATATTATGTACAGTGTGGATTATTTACATATGTAGGTATGACTTTAAAGGTATGAGTAAAACATAGGTAATAAGAGAAAAAGAGAAAAAAAAAGCAATGTCAGATGGGGTTATACAAATTAGTTATTTTAAGAAACTTTAATATTTTGGTGGTGTTTTCATGATCGGGTCCAAGTGCTTCGTTGATCAGGTATACTTAAGACTCAATGTATTATAAATCTCGATAACTCGAATATAAAACTGTGATAAACAACTTGGTCGAAGTATTATTTCTGTTATACCTGGGTATTTTTGTAAACATATTATGTTTTATCTACTTGAGTACTGTATAATAAAGATTAAACGAATAGATAGAAACTGATTATTAGCGTATACACAATAACAGTAAGAATGTATTGGTTAGTATGTGGTTTACCTGTCGTGTTTGTCGTGCGTGTTTTTGTGTTTTTGTCAATAAACAGCCGAAAACCCAACAATTAATTACAAATTATTTTTCTGCTGTATCTAATAAATAATACATATACACATACTTATAATACCATTGTATCTATTTTGATTTTTGTATAACATTTTTGTACATATATTTATCATACATTTGTATACGTATTTTATTATATTTCATTACATAACTCCAAGTTTTGATTTAATTTTGATAAATTCGAGTTAGGTATCGCGAATATTACATATCTCGAAGTGTATTTTTATCTCCCTGTAACTTTGAGTTATCGCGACTCGACTGTATAACGAAATCATCTTCGCTTAAAATACGTTATATTTTACGCTGATGGAGGAAAATATTATTTTCAAACGACGGTGGTTTACGAACGCAAGCTATTAGTATACACTACAAGTATTATTAACTGTACGTGTATTTATCGAGACTTTCGAAAATAAAAAAAAAACGTAAACAAAATAAAAAAACAATAATTTAAACAAAATGATATTTTCAAAACCCATGTTTTATTGGTTCGGAGTTCACTACCGACGTTTGCCGCATGGAAACATTCCGTTGCAGGCGGAACAAACCGGAGCTCGGTGTGCGCTTGTCGTCAATGTGGAGCTTTCGTTTGAAAAAAAAAAAAAAAAAACAGAAATAAAAAATACGCGATGCTCGGATATTATAGACTTTGACCCTAGAGACGTGACGCGGGCGAACGTCCATAGGTTTAATAGACCGCAGCTGCGTATAGGTATGTGTATAATTGGACACGTCGCGGAAACGCTGAATAATGACTTATGCGTGCGTGCGTACACATATTATACGCCTGTATGTGTACGGCGCGACGGACTCGACGATTTGTCAAATTTACACTGCCGCCCGCTCGAGACGATTTGTAACCATCCCTGCTGCAGCCACGCAATAACGCAGTAGTCAACACAACAGGTTGCGGGATCCACGTTAACGGGTTTTTAAATAGCTTAACGTGCCCACAAACACATGCGCACGCATGCGCGCACACGCGCTACGATGACGTTTGTTAGTAAATATAACGTTTCCGAAACGAGTCCTGTTCGCGGAAACAGGGGTCACTATACTCACTAGCAAGTGGCCGGACGAGACGAAAGCGGCCGGTCACCTGCAGTGGCACGGTTAATACTGTATCATTATTGTCCGTGCTCGTATGAATCGTCGACTTCGGCAGGACCCCGAGCGACTCCGTGGCGGGACCTATACGCGAGAAACGAAGACGTCCAAGGAAAACAGACCACAGTTTGGTACCAGTAAGATCAATTATCATTATTATTATTATTATATTTTATCTTGTGCTCCCGTATGACCGCCTCGCACGGTACATACCACTCACGCGTACACAGGGTGCCTTATGAGGATTTATTGGTTTCACGTGAGACGGGGTCGCTATAGACGTGTTAGTAAATCCTCACGGGACGCCCTGTACATCGGTGGCTCGACCGTTATGGGATCTGCTCGTAGTGGGGTCGCGTCAAGTCGAGAACGCTCTTGAACCGTATCGCAGTGACTCGTGCTCATACCGAACGATTTGTATACAAATGATAAACGTCAACGCCTATATAATTATCATGTTATGTACCATACGTTCGTTTAGTTTTTCTTTTTTCTGCGCACTGTCAAACCTCAAAACCTACGCTCGCAGTGATGTACGATTAAAATATCCTAATATTCGATGTTGTAAACGATACTGTTGCGGAGGTGGAAATCACCTAATGACATGTGATCTGTACGTGTTGTGATGCGGCGCGGCCGTCCGGGACACGCGTTTCTGCCACCGCACGCAGGGCGAACGGAGTATAAAATATTGTATACATCCTTATCAAATGTATCAGAATTAGATACCACTAACGGGAATCTGTGGAGGTGGGTGGTGAAAAAAGACTGTTTCTCTCGCCAAAATGAACCATTTTTTATAGCATGTTACAAAATTAATATTCTCAGTCGTATTATCAAGCGTTAGAGTATCGTTGTGACGTTTTCAATAAATTAAATAAAAAACGTGTCGTTTGAAACCGCATGGTAAGTTGCTCACACTACGATTTTTTAAAAGTTAACAGCACATTAGACGTCTTGGAATACTGCAGATGCGATATAATCCATCACGATTATAGTTTTTTTTTTTACTCGTTTCGAAAGAATAGTGTGCACGCATTATCGTTTGAGGGCCCGCGAAGACTTAACTTAAAAGTGTTTTACTCGGTATAAAATTTTTATGTACACGGTTCTAGGATCTTTCTACATTATTTCTATACACCTTAGTATTAATGTTATCCACATTTATTACTCTGGTACGCCGTACGTGGCGGAATTTCGAGGTCAACGCAAACGTATCGGAATATCGAACACCGGAAGTGGATGCTTTTTTTTTTTTTAATTTCTCCACGGGACGCTGCTCCTGTATAGAACACGTATTGTACATAAGACCGCCATAGAAAATATTATACTATTCTCAGTTGCGGGCGAAACGTGGTCGTCCGCAGGGCGCAGGCGACGACAGTGTTTCGTTGTATACGCAATAATAATACCATATATCATAGTAGTACTGGTTAAATACGCACACACACAAACGCACATTTATATATATTTTAGTATGAATGTGGATGATCAGTTCCGGAAGCACGCTGTAAAAACGTAAAAAATTAAAGGTTAAACGACCGAATTCGACGAAACCGGTATACCTATACATGTCATAATGTGCGGTATACAATATAGTGTAATGTATTTTATTGTTGTTTACCTACTATTATCGCAGTACGTTTTACCACCCGCGTGAGCGTGCGCGGCCTTTACACGGACGAAACAGCACTATGGTCTGGAGACGTTTTCACGTATTGTACGAACACCGTATTATACCCCGCGTTATATACAACATTTGTTGTAAGTCTTATTACACACATCTTTATAAACACAAGACCGTCAACAACTCGCTCACTGATTCATCGTCACGCGACTTAAACCACTGGACAAAAAATTTATCACGCAGATAGCTACTTTGCCGTAAGCATCCGCTAAGAAAGGATTTTTGAAAATTAAATCCCTTAAGAGGATAAAAGGGGTACGATGTGGTAAAAATGGAGATCGTTAATCATTATTCGGATTTGCTTAAAACATTGCATGCATACTCTGCAATTCAAATAATGAAATATCTATTGACCTCTGTTCCAAAATTCAACCCCTTAAAGGATTTAAAAGTGGTGATATATAATTCTCATATCACAAATTGGTTCACGTATGCATTTTATGAAATCTTTTTAATCTTTTTAAGATGGCCTTTTATTTTTCAATAAGATTTAATTATAATTGAACAATGTAAATTACAATAAATCACAATATATTTTACCTATGTCAGGACTATTAACGTGTACATAAGTGTGTAAGCGGTAAAATAGAAATACAATGCATATGAAGTGTATCAGTCGTATTTCGATTGTTAAAAAGCGACACAAAATATTTATAGTTGATATATGAATAACTTGATTAAAAATCAAACATCTATTAATCAGTGTATAATACCACAATATATTAAACAACAAATTTATTATAAATCATAAGTTTCAATAATCAAAATCAAAAATTCAAAAGACTGTAAGTTTCTTCTTCAGTTTCTTTTTATATCCTTAGTTCCCATTATATACTATATCACAGTTCTGCAACTTAGATTTAAGATGATTAATTATTTTTATTTCATTTTTAATTCGTATATTTTTCAATTGTAAATGCTTCAATTCCCTAAAATTAAAAATATATTAATAAATAAATGTTGACTTCATCAAAATATGTATTTTTTTTTTATTCTTACTGAAGATGTTCTAACTTCATTATTCCTTCATCAGAAACATTAACACAACTATCAATTTCTAAAGAAGTCAACGAATCTTTTAAGATCTGAAGCTTATGTAATGCCTCATTATTAATCGTGTCACATTTAACAAATGCTACATCAGAAATTTTGTCGCAATCTTCTGTAAAACGAACATTATAGTATTATACATAAAATATTGTTTAGGTACCTAAATGAAATTGAGCTGTTTTGGGTCGTTTTCTCACAACTTGATAATACAAATATTCTTTAGATGCAAATTTAAATAAAAATTAAGTATTTTCATTCAGATAAAGCAGGTGTAAAATAATAATTCCAATCATTTTTAGCGATGACATTTTGTAATTCGAGTCACATTGAGTCAACTAAATATTTTACATGTTATAAATTCTTACAACTTGTTTTCTATTGACCTTTAAATTAGGCACTTGCACATGGATGTTAATCACAAATGTAAAGTTGAAACGGGTCAGGGAAATAAAAAAAAAAAAATACAAGAAAATTGTAATTTTGAATATCACCACCTTATCATTTTGTATATTGTGATGCTTACAAAAATATTGTTTAAAAACGTTTTGTCTTCATTTTCGATTGTGCGAAACAAATTTTTCATACATTGCGCGAAATGTGTAAAAAAAAAATAAAATTATAATATAATATTATCATTTGTTTGTATAAAAAGTTCGAAATAAATATAATGCTCTGCATAATTATGGCAACAAATTAATTCATCTATGATGTCATTTGTAAAAAGGTTCAAACATATTTGAAACCCAGAAAGTTGTTGAAGGATTACAGTAGAGAAGTATAGGCAAAACTGTTAATTATATTAGCTTATATATTTACTAAAGTAAGGAAATCCAATGTGTGATATTGACGCTTCTTCTCCAGCATAAACATGCACGATTTTAAATTGTTTGAAAAAAACTTTATTCCCAGTCGGCAAACAGTTATAGTGGCCTACATAGCTTTTGCTGCCCTTACAGCGCACTTTAGCACCATTCTTCATGAGCCATTCGGCACATGACAAATTAGATCCAACCTCTTTGGCACGTTCTTCATCATATCTTCGTTTGACAAAAAATAATGTAAATCACAACAACGAAGTTAATCATTTTCTTCGCGTCGTTGAACTTTGAGTATTAACACTTACTGGTTAAATGAGTTACTGACCCATTGCCATAGATTGCGTTTGTTCGCAATCGTATTCTTCACCAAACCCAATAGTGAGCTCCTTGAAAACATCTTGAAGTCAAATTGAGTGTTCCCAAATATAATTTAATTGGTAAATATCGAAAGTTGATATTAATAATATTATTCGTGAATCCCAATTCAGAACAAAATATAAATAACAGCGTGTTATGCAATATGTGTGTTTAGAAAAATTAAACAAATTAATGTTAGGTGTATGTTGACTAATAATAACATACGAATAACCAAACGGTACCGATTTCTAGTCACAACAATGAATCTAGCCAACATCGGTGTTTTTTGAGAAAGTAGTGTTTGAAAACTTAATATGCATTATTGCACGTGCTCGCTGTTATTAAAATAAAGTACTTATATATATATACATTAATAAAACATTAGTCAAAACAAAATCAAAAGCTTAAAATTCAAACAGATGGGTTGAATTGAAAATATAAATATAAGATATGAGTCAAATAAATATTATTTTGGTAAAAATCATTCAGTTACATTTGATAATGATACTTATTGCTTACAATATGAATTCTTATTAGTATAATAATATAATTATTATTATTATTACGGTACTACAGTATGGTATAAAAAATTTTTAGTACAATTTTTACAATTTTTGTTGAAAAATTTATTAATAATATAATCTAATCAAAAAAGGATTTAATAGTTCAAATTATTCATATTCACCTTTTGGATGCAGTGTTTTAAAAGTCTATTAAGTATAATTTGACTGAACGTAAACAATTTTAAATTTAAAGCAATAACATTATTTCAATTCACAAACATTTTATTTAAAAAAACTAGTTTATATATATATATATATAATCGAATAAGGGGTCGCGAGCTCGCGATTGTAAACGCTGCTATGTGAAGCCGGGAAAAAATTAAATGTTAATCGTTTGCGTATGGCCATTATTTTATACGAAAATGATTAATGACACATTATACTCTCTTTAACATACACACACACACACACAAACACACACACGTGCACCGTAATATTGCGATTCGGTAGGACTAATAGCATCGTCCCTTTCTGAATATATTTATATAGACTTGAGCACAAAAAATCGAGAAAAAAACTTCGTCTTTCATTTCTGAAATGTATACCGATGACGTATTTAAAGACGTTTTACAATGTGAATAATAATATAACCAGTAGAAATTACAATTTTTTTCTGCCGAATGGTCTCATTATTAAAAGCAAACGAAGGCGGGTGACACGCTCGCACGCTATCGTATTGTGCTTAAAACGTTTGTATAAACGTTAGTTTCATCTTTGACGTTACTATTTTACGTTTTCGCAGCTCAATTAAAAGTAAGTATTTGTTGGGTGGTGAGTTCGAAGTGATAGGGAAAGTGTCGGGGCCACATTACTACACAATATAGCTACATAAAAGAACCGATTTGACGTGAACAGAATGATTAACGGGAGATAAAAATGTCAGGTTCTGACAATAATATATTATAATATTTTGCTCGACGTCGGTGTATTATTATAATAAAGATTACGCTCTTGAATTGTGATAATTAATATGATATAGGTTAAAAAAATACGGGACGAACCTTTGTAGTTAACACTTTTTATTTATTTATTTATTTTTTTGATAACTCAAACATAAAATGATAAATAAAAAAAATAACGATGACATTCGCTAAAATGGTCAAAAAAGTAAACCAATAATACCGTATTGTTAAGTAAAGATTTACTATTGAATGATAACTTATGCATTAATCGTGAGGGAGAAACGGAATTTATCACTTTCGTCGAGACGTCGGGAACAAAGTTTAAATACTGAAAAATCGCATATGAGACGTAGGGTGACCCCAGCGTAATATACTACAGCGAAAATGACAGTCAGATAGGTTTCAAAACGAAAATTGTAGTACGAGCCGGGCATAAAGCCGCTAGCGGTAGACGAGCTAGAGGGGGCATGACTTTTTAGAACCCCTAAACCGGATCAAAATCGAAAGTATATTATACATACGTAGACTGTAAGAGTACTTTAAGTAATAATACACGCTTACGTATAGATTTTGTTCGTTTTTACCACGAAGGCGCGACGAAACCATGCGCGCCGTAGGTAAGAAAACGTTTTCGGCGCATTTATAATACGATAATGCACACCGAAACGGCACGTAAAATGAATTTCCGAACACGATTAACGACAACAATCGTTTATCATTTCGAGTGCCGAACGAACTAGAGTGTGCATACACGAGAGACGGGGAAAAATGCGTTTTTCTTGCGCCTTTCGACCGATCGTGGGGAGAGAGGGTGAGAGAAGGAGAATGCGAGTACAAGCAACCGCGGGGTCGCGTATACATATAAGTGTCCGCGCCCCGGAATAACTGCGTTGGGGTCACCGCGCGCGCCACCCCTGCGAGGGACTCCGCGTGGTCTTTGTGATAAAAGATTCACACCACCCTCCGTGTGTGCCAAAAATGTTTAATTACCAATAGGACGAGTAGATAATATCGTCGCGCGCGATGATATGGGTCGTATCCGCCGTTTTTTGTCATCCGGAAAAGATGATAAATCCTTTCGTCCGTCGCACGTACACGCGGACATGGTAATATTGCACAACATAATATTACGAACAGCGAACGTGACATATGTTATTGTGACGCGTTATATAATATAATATTATCACTATAATGCGATGGTGACATTTGAGCGCGCATTATAATCATACCGGTGTGCGCGCGTACACTTTTGTCCTGCGTTCAAGGTGGAATTATATTTTCGGTGTCGTTTGCCTTTTGGCGCGGAAAGAAAAAAAAACCAACATCGCTCAAGGTCCGATTTTACAACGTTTTTATATCAATACGTAATTTTTAGCTCATTATTATACCGAGCTCGCACCATACATATATACAATATACATATTATGTGCACCATATAGTCTCTCAAACACCGCAGGATTATTTCAATAATGTTTCGTGCATAATATGATATCGTAGTATCCTTGAAGGCTCAAAGTCACGCCATAGCCGTGTGACACGTGACCGTATTATACTTTCGTGTGTTCACGTCATATTTCCCAAACACGTCGGTCCTCTTGTTTGGAAGATCAAACGCGATCACCGTGATGGAAAATAATATACAGAGTTCGACATCGACAAATAAATATGTACGTGATTTACTCCGCGCGAGTAGGTGGCACTCTGAGCACTGAATAGGCGACAACTATCATATTGCAATAGTTTCGAGAAAAACATATTTCACTCGTTCTGTAACGAATGTCGCAACAAAGGTCAATTCAATCGTACATTATACGGTCTTATACTCGTATATGTATAGAAACAAACAGGGCGTTACTCCGACTCGATCGGTTTGCATCGTAATTCAAAATCCTTATTCATTTATGTATGTAAAACACACCGGCGATCGTTCCTGTGGTTTTCGTTAGACCGTGTTTTTTTTCCTTACCAACGTTTACCGAAAAATGTTATTATTTTAGGGAATTCATTTTAATCGAGTGTCGGTATAGGTTCGAGTGATCCGAGTAGATAGCGTACATTAAATTGTGTTCAAAAAGAGTTTATAAATGTTACGACTTTGAATACGATAATCTTGCGCGTGGTTCAACATTATAAGCAAAATAATTAATAATAAACATAACAAGTTGCCTTGTCGATCGCTTTATCAATATATGTATGCAAATAAAATACCTATAATTCACCGTAAAGCCAATGCTACCATACCGGTTCATTTGAAATGTTGGGGGAATTTTTGATCGGGGTACTTGTTGTTATGTATACAGATGCAGTGAGAAAGGATTTTTTGAAATTTTAAAGGGTCGAAACAGTTTTGGACTCCATGTCAAAAACCAAATGCACTATAAACGAATCAAAATAAATACCATTAGAGTATACGACAATCTTTTTGCGAATTACAATTTTTGTTTTACGTCAAAACAGTAATAATCGCTTTACAATTTAAAACTCGGCCGTGTAATCCAGCAATAGTATACGTTATTCTATACTCGAATAGTAGAAAACAATCGTGGATGATGAGCGTCTGAAAACGGATTAGGTCGCAAACGTGATAATTAGCCGCGTGTATTATTATTGCGTATTATCATAGTTTTTATTTTGTTGCGCCGGTCGCCGTATTCACCCGCGAACACTACACGTTGCGGCTCAAAAAAACTTTTATTTCCACAGCCGTCGGTGTTAACGTATAGACGAGCACGAGCGTCCATTACGTGTTACAATGCTATATTTGACTCGTGCATGTGTATATGTACGCGTACGCTTTAGACAGTATTCTATTGTGTAATAAAATCGCATTTTAAATCGCACATGCGCACTCGAGGGGGCCGACGAGATTTTAACAGCCGCCCGTATTGTTGTGCGCGCATCACGTACATGTATAATGTGTAGGTACGTGTGTACGTGCGTAAGCAACGCTGGCGTGTGTGTCCCGCGCGCCGCGTATAACGGATGCCACGCGATCGTTGTTTTAACGACGCGCGACAATTAGTCGGACCGATGAACCGGATCAAAGGGCTCGGGGATACGGCGACAATCGCAATACGACTGTTCGTAAGAATATGTGTGATAATAACGCGGCGCGAGCTCGCATATTACTACGACGTTAAGCGCGTGCGGCAGGGGAAGAAGGGGCTCTGGTGCGCCAAAGGATGAGTCTTGGAAAGGGGCGCCGAGGCTGGAGGTCAAACTGAAATGGTAAGATTTGATCATTGGGAATAAACGTGGGGGTAAAGTAAAAATGTTGTGCAACGGGTAGAGTCTGACATGATATGGTGGAAGCGTCAGGGGAATGAGGCGGATAAGGGGAAAAAATTAGCCCTCGTGTGGTATCGTGTTTAGTGGCGAGAAATGCCTTCTTGCTTTGGGAAGGGACCGAAAACGTTTTCGGTGACGTAACACCAAAGCGCGTGTAGGTGAAAAAGGGATTTTCTAGAACCGCAAACACGTTTAAACGCAGCTCGGGGTCGCAGGACGCTGCAGCAGCGGAAACGCGCGCAAAATGTCGTAGGGCGCGGCGACCGAATGCCGTATCGAAGTACACGACGTACGCGCGATTTAGACGTTCGCGTTTCCGGCGCGGACTGACCAGATGCGTGTCACATGCGCGGCCGCCGCCGTTTCTCGCCCGACGTACCTAACGTAGCATGGTGCTCTGTCCGATAAATTTCTCAACGGATCACACTCGGTGCAGTGTAATAAAACGGCGGCGGTCGTAAATTTTACAACCGAACATTGTGTGTGCCGCGCGGTACCAGGTCGTCCGCCCGGCTGTTTGCAATATTCGAGACGCGCGCACTCGCACGCACGCCGCACCAATATAATACCGTATGCCGTCAAACTTGCTTATTATGCCTCGAACCATAGACTGTAAATGTTCTTTTTTTTTAATAAAATCTATGTGGAAAAAAACGAAAAATAAAAATGTAATATAATACCGCGTGTACTCACGCGAAACCGTCTCGGGATGAATATGATAGCGCTGGATGCGTGCACGTCACGCGCAAAGTAGTCTTATAACGCGCGCGTTAACGATTCGTACGCGATACGCGGTCGTAGGTCGCAGCCGTCCTAGAATTTCCCGAAATTCGTCAAAACTAGTGTTTTCACGAAATACGTCGTCGGTCGTAACACATTTCGACTGGTTAAAGCTAGAACTGATCGTTTGGACTTTACGGCCGACCCAGCTCCGGGAAATAATCGTTCTCTCCGCGCAGCCGCAACTGTATAGCCTCAAAGGGATCACGATGAAAAGGTTTTGTGAGTCGCACTTGCAACAATCGTGCGGAACAAATCGCTGATAGTGCAAATAAAAAAAATAGCACGTGCTTGTCTAAATGTAACGATGTTTGCCCCACCAAAACAAATAAAAACTAATAATTAGTAAGATAATCATTAATTCATATTTGAAATTTGACTTTTTTAACAAAATTGTATTTTAAAACTGGTATCAACCAGGAAATTCTGGTTGATTATTGTTTGAACTGGTCAAAATCGGTTTTGACACTTCTCGGTTTTAACTATAACATATTAAATACGGGGTGTCACACCGAATTCACAAAGAGCCGTATCTCCCGAGTTAATAGAGATAATTAAATTATGTTTTTTTATATGAGCGTCCCAGGGATCTCTATTGATACAGGAGATATTACTCTGTGCAAATCCCGGTACAACACCCTGCACGTAATACAAAGCGTTATTGTGCAATAAATTACCGTCGGGCTATGAATATACACGTAGCACAAAACGTAAGCGAATAAAAAGTAAAGTTTAATAATTAGACGTCGCTTTATTACGAAACGCGAGTATAACAAAGTGCACATGTACAGAATATGATGTCATATGATTGTCGTGATGCGTCCGCCCCGGTACACATGAGTAGTGCATTGTTTTAGTCCCGAGGAAGGAAAAAAATTCAAAATGGTCCCTATACATTAAATTATGATAACGTGTACCATATAATAATAAAATATAATGTAATAGCTGCAGAGAGCGAACGTATTACAGCATGTATAACGCGTTTGTACGCGCGCTCGCGTTTGCCTGTTGCCAATATCCATCCATCTTTTATGTATTTGACAGCCCTACAACGCGCCGAGTAGTGTACACGGCGCAGCGGCGGAGTGGGGTGTGTGCCAATACCGGGGCCCGGTGTCATTAGTCAATGCACAGTTCAAAACTTGAGTGACAATCCGCCCCTTCGCCCCGAGAAAATTTAAAACCCGAACCGCGTACACGCACGCATTGTTTCTTTTCCACTTTGCCACCCTTTCTTCGCGCCCACCGCATCCACCCCCCCCCCCCTCCCACCGTCACCGAACCAAGCCGTATACGTACGCATATATACGTATATACTATATACCATTCGAAATGAATATAAAAGGAATTCTCAGAGGGTTCCACGCGCGCCGCGTTTGTGTTGTTTTTCTTTTTTTCTTTTTTTTTTCTCCTCGCCGTTTTTGACTAATGATGACGACCAAATTGGCGTGTTACGACACCGAGAAATTTACTCGATTTAATGGACTTTTTTTTCCCCAATCGCGAATTACGGGAAACGTTTCCTTCCCGTACTCTTCTCGATCGCTTGTATACCATCACACCGACCGGAATCCGAACGTCGCATTCCGCGTGCGAATGATATAATATGTGCGGACGCGTATACGGACTCCAGTAGTACCGTGGCGAACGGACGGCTAAAACCTATTATGCAAAACGAGTTGGAAGGAGGGGGACGGTGTAAAGATATCCAATCGTTTTTCGTTTACTCTCGCGTATCGCCACGGTGGACATCACACGCACTACTTATTTTCCATATGCTCAGGCTACAGCAAAACGTTGTACGTAACCCTAAGTGCCGTCACATTTTTTTTTTTTTTTACAGCATTTCAGTACGATCTACAATCATCCGTCTGTTGCACGCATGCAGATACAACGTGTTGATTAATATTTTGACTGAAACTCTAATTTTTATAGACGCAGGGCTGTGTTATCACTGCGGCCGTTGCATTTTTAGCATTCGATCGCCGTGTACTCCTCCTTTATGTGTATATAAATTGTAATGGGCTCGAGAGTTTCGTGAAACGTGAGATTTTAGAAATCCATGCGTCACGTCCACCGTCGTGCTATATCCGTTGAATTATGCTAGTTTAGTCACTGTATAAATACATACCATACGCGCACATATACTCGCGCACCGGAACACCGATAAACGCGTATGTATTATATAAACAGTGCGACCGAAAAGTCTGGCCGAAGAGGGATCGTATGAACTATACGGCGACAATATTATACATATTATACGCGATGCGTTTGGCGCGATATAATGTTTATGAATGCGCGCATCCCTCGGTGTGTGCCTATATAATACACCTATGTGCGCGCTCCGTATGCTATATTGTGTGTAATCGAAAAATCACTTTATCACAGAAACGACGTGTGGTGTACATGTGCGCCGTGATATGGACCCGACGCGGCACCCTATTCTTTTATTTGCGAGATTAACCGCGAGAGAAATTTTCATATTTACATCATTTACAACACGCCGTCCGCGCGTGTATTTTATTATTATCGCCGCGCAGAATATATCGAAAACCCGCCAACACGCGCCCACCCCCTACCCGTCACCACCCCAGCACACACATAACTGCCCTACCGTATTTTATTGTCGTTATACATATTACACCATTGTCGTTTTTTTCGCCGCAGTTGTCCGCTCGCCCGGTGAATGTGATATAATCATCGTTGGTTATTTCAATGTACCGCGGTGACTTTCGCGGAGACTTAAACGAATGTGAACGCGAATTGATTAACGCGCGGTCCGCGCATCGCACTATCAACTCGCGGCGTTAGGTGAAAGGGTTCTGTTTGTTTACAAATCCACGTGTACAGCGCAATCGATTTATATTAATTTCGCGTCCTGCGCACGAGTATACGAGTGTGCGTATATTATGATAATATGACGTGCGTGTGGTCGATTAGAACGATCATCAGTCATTATTGTGTACAAACTGAACATACACACACGTATAGCTGTGTGTGTGTGTGTGTGTTAATATTATTATTTTTTATTTGCTCAGGGTGCTCAAAAAACAAGGGGCAGCAGCTGATTCGTGACGCAGGGTGGACGTGAATGTAACGTTTTAGTCACAGTGTTTCCGCAGGGATCGTTCCGGAAAACCATTAAGAAGAGAACTCTACCCGTCGTCCGAGTTTTATATTGTTCTTGAAACGTAAATACACACACGCACACACACACACAGATCTGCAGTAGCCAAAACGAATAGAAGAAAAAAACTCTGAACAAATATTTCCAAGTGAAAAACCACGTATTATTAATGACCGTTTATTGTGTACAAGTGATGGGTTTTTTTTTTAAAGCGTTCCGAATCCAATATCGTAGAATTTTCATTCTTCCGCCAAAGACACCATATTTATTATGATCTCAACGTACCCAACGCCCTGCAGCGTTTAACTTATGCCGTCAAAGTGATTCGATGTACTGCAGCGTATAGATATAAATTATAAATGGTCAGTTAATCTTAAATGTGACCGCGTTTAAGCCGGTAACAATTCACTTCGGACTTTTTGAAATTACTTCAGATTTTTGAGATTTTGTCGAAAAGAGAAATATATAATATATATATATATATATATATATATATATATATATATATATATATATATATATTGTATTATTGTATACATTATATATCAATTGAAGGTCATATAATAGTATATGTTGTATTCAAACAATGTTCAATCGTTTTCCAGAACAGTAACTGAATTATTAATCTATTATTATTAAACTATAGTATAATGTTGAAAAACTGATGAACCTTAATTAACAGTTTCATATACTCTGAGAAAAGCGATAGGTATGCATATTTATAGTCCATGGGATTTATTATATTTTTCCGGCGTTCAATACGACTATACTAAAATGTTCGAGCAGCATTCTTTTTTAAGAGAGGAAATTGAAAATAATAACACTTGAAAGTCAAGTAGAATAGGGATGTTGTTTTCCAATACTATCGGGAGGCAGATTTTCTACATTTTTATTTTTAACTTTTTTGAATACATCACCACAGAAAATTCGTTAACATTTTTTATAGGTGCTGAATATTATTTAGATTTTACCGATAGTATTATATGTAAGTATAATGTATACCTCAGTGATTAATCGGGCCGAATACTTCCTATGCATGGTTAAATTTGATAAGTACTATTTTAGTATCTATATGTTACATTGTAACTGTTTTAAACTTGTTCAAACTGTTTTTCCGGCCAAACAAATTATTATTATATTACTGTTATACTGTATTGGTACATCATATTCCACCCTTATATAATACTGCAGTTATCGGTACAGAAGCCTGGAAAGCAAAGACGATTTCGGATCTCCGTCAATCACAAGTGAATACGTAATACTTAGGTCACACGTATCGAGCGGCCCGCGGCGACGAGCAGTGCGCGGACGACCGCCGCGGTGTGTACATGGGTACCTACGCGAAGACAAACGTACAAATGTATAATGACACGTACAGGCGAGCTGTTGCGAACGGATTGAAAGAGATGAAAAACAAAAAAACTAAAAATTAAAAAGAAATCACGGAGCTAGAAGTGCGGTGCAGCGCTGTGTAAGAGGTGTGTATGTATTATGATGCTCATCGGCTACAAATCATCGTTTCCCGGCTACGCGCGGGTTAATTATTATTAATATTCGCCTCGTCGTGCAAGACTCGCGATATTATAATACCATCGTAAATGTGTTTTTAATGTCCATCAGATTATCGCCGCCGCCGCCGCGTTCTCCATCGCTGTATTCATTTGAGTCTTTTCGAACGCGATTTTTTTGCCGAGTCGTCATGGTGCAACGATGACGTCGCAACAATCGGCCATCGCGCGGTGACCCACATGCCCCATTTATAAATGTACGCGCGCGACTCGTACTCGCGTGTTATTACTATTTTTGTTGTTACCATAGCGCGTGCGACTACCACCGCGGTCGGAAAATCCTGCGTGTTTTTCGACAACGCGACACGCGGTTTTCGCGTCTTATTATAATACCTGCAGTTCGTAGTATATAATATGATCGTCTTCCGTTAGCTCGTCGGTGAGCACTTTATAACCATGGTTTTGTTGAGTATACAGCGGGCGATGGGTAACACTGAATATCTCGGCCGGACGACTTTGCGTTGAAATACGGTTAGGGGTGGCCCTTGGGGTGCCATAAAATATACATTTTTGGAAAAATTTTAAAATTTCAACTCATCTGGTGTACGCATGCGTAGTACAACGTATGTTTTTTCATTGGGAACGCCTACATTCAGCACCACATTCGGATTCGTCTATTTTTCATAAGTAATTTTGACTTATAAACCGTGCACCTAAATCCACACGCATTGCAATTCTATGTTCACGTGTATGCGCCCGTCGACCCGCGTATATGCGTTTCCTTACCATCCTGTAGCGAATTAAATCCACGTTTCGTAGGTATCATAAGACGCAAACGTATGAACTGTCATAATATCAGCAACGTAAACGCATTGCTCGAATATACACAATTTACGGCTTAATATATTTATTATTATTATAATTAGTTTGGTTAAGGTTAGGTTAGTTTAGAAATATTTTAATGACATTTTTACTGTTGATATAGGCGCACTTGAAATTTCCGATTAAAAGTTAAACTATTATATCTTAGTAAGAAATGTATTTCTACTACTGTGTTTAGAAGAACATTGTTGTCGGTAAAGTCGTTCACCCGTCCCCATCCCGTCCGATTGTGGAGTCTCACCTGTTTTTTGAAGTTTTATTCTTATTGTACCAACCTTTGTGTATCATTATTGTTTTCACGCGCATCCCTCAAATCGCAAGTGACCGGAACACGAAAGGTATGAGAATTAAGATTGAGAAATAATAAAAATAAAATTTATGATTTTCGTATCGTATTATTAGATAGAAAAAGCGAAAAATCGTACTAATTTGAGGTCGTTCAGTTTCGTGGTTGCGACTACGAATGCAAGTAACCCTCGGCTTACCTGAAACCGTCATACGTTATACACACACACACACACACACACACACGCAAACACACATACACAGACACATATTATTATATGTACATATGCGCGTACATCGGAGCAGCTGCTTCAGCGTCCAAATGATCCTGCAACAGCAGGAGAGCAACCCGTACGTGCCGACGAAGGACTCGTATAATATATTGCGTGTTGCAATAATACAATGGTATATATGTACAGTACCTTAATACAATATGCAGTGATTCTGTAGGGACAAAAAATCGGCTAAACGTGTAATGTTATTACCAAAAAAGTATAGTTTAAACAGTAAATATAAATATTACGTAAAATATATTATATAGTTTAATTATCTTTTCAATGTCATATAATTTTTTGAACTGTAAAAAACACACATACACACTATTTTATATAATACCCAATACATATATAGGTTCTTAATAATGACTAACGTACAATATATTTGTTTATAAAAATAATTTTGATTAGACTTTTGTAAATTATAATAGAATAAATAATAATAATAATTTAAAAAGTGTCAACACACGTTTCGCCCGATCGTCGCATTGTCGTAGTCGCACGCTGACGCGTCGGTCCTGTATTGCGGAAGGGTTCCGCCGTGACGCCGCTTACTGGTCTTTTGAAATATTCATCCCTCGCAAACGATTATCGTCCCGTCGCCGAACGCCGTCGGGGTGTACAAAATGTTGACTAGATTCTTAGCACCGTGTGTGTACTGCTGCGCAATGGAACGCGTGCGGAAATGTATTATTATTATTATTATTATCGTCGTATGCCGTCAATAGCCGTGCGCAGCCTGCAGCTGTGGTGGACTGCAGTAATCGTGTACCTGCGAAACAACACGATTTTTGTTTACAAATAATCTGAGGAGGATCTGTGTTTGCCACAAAATAGAAAACCATTAAGATACGAGGATTTTTAGACGTTCTCTATACAAGGACCAGCCACGGTTTATAAAATATATTTAAATATGTTTAAAACATGTTTTGAACCTCCGGTTTCCCCTCTACTCCCACTGGCCACTGTTATTTTTATTGTATCCACCATGGCAATTGATAATATATACATATATATATATATATTATATTCGTTCGGAAGTGTTCTCGAAATACGTGAGTCTGGTCGTTTATACGTAAGCTCAGAATATTTATAGAAGATGGTTGCTGTTATAATTTCTATCAACTTTATCGTCGAAATTTGAACGCGCACTCCGGGTTTGGAAAACGTGTAAACACTCACGGATAACTAAGCCCTAAGGGATCCGATTCCAAGCTTTAGAAAAGCCGATAGAGCGTATTGTAATAATATAGCATTATGATTTCAAATCTCTCTTTTCTTAAAATATTAATTATTTTGTTTTAAAAAAAATATTTCTCGTTACAGTTCAGAATCACGTGTAAACACATTTAATATACATATAATAACTATAACGATATTGTAAGAAAAGTCTAGAAAAAGAAAAAAAAATCGTTCAAGTGTACCATGAGTGTAATATTATAATGCGTGTAGCCGTTCTATAGTTTGGAAGCACACAAGCGTACTTACTTGTGAATTCAACGGGCGGTGGTGATGGTGGTGGTGATGCGTCATCGGCAGTCTCTGGAAATGACCCAAATCGTGCTGCGAGAATAAAAAGCGTTTGTCAATACGACTATTATAGTTTATAAGGCATATTATACTCCTCGAGGAACCCGTAACGATGATAACCGTACGAATGCAATGCAGAATATAAAGTGTAGAATAATGTTATATATATATGCACTCACGTCACTGTAAAGATTCTGGTGAAAGTCAACCGTAGTCACCGGAGCTGGCCATTGCTGTTTGACGTACGGGTCCGCCGGTTCGGGGGTCAGCAAATCGTAGTCACCGCTCCCGTAACCCGCGTAACATCCGTCGTCCTGGTGTTTGCAGGACGCTGCTGGAGTACCACGGTAATCGGTGAAAGGGTCGTCCTGCAGCAAGTTGTTGTTGGTCGGCGTAGCTACGTAACCCGCGGGATCGACCACAGCGTAATCGTCGCCGTAGCCCGTGGCCGTCACCGCTGTCGAAGTGGCGGGCACGCCGTGATCGATCCCTCGTGGCACGTCCCTGTGGCATTTCTTCTCCTTCATCCGTCTGTTTTGGAACCATATCTTTATCTGCCGTTCAGTGAGGTTCAGCTCGGCCGACATCTGCTGTCTCTTGCTCCGCACTATGTACTTGGACGTCCGGAACACCGTCTCCAGCACGGCCGTCTGGTACTTGGAGTACGTTTGCCTGGACCTCTTGCTGCCTGAAATCATTTTTCACGCAATCGCTTTATAACACGCCGCAAAATGCATACAAGAACACAATTGTAATATGATGCAGTGAGTTCGGCTCAACGTGATCACTGACTTATGCGTGTAACAGGATCGACCGTTGAATGGGATCAAAAAACAAAAGCCCGAACCACATCATCCGTGCACCGAATCTGCATCTACAATATCGTCAACGAAATCAGATCACCAGGTAAAAGCGTCGTAAAAAAATAAAAAAAATTGTGCGGAATCAAAATGACTCGCGCCCAATGCGAGCACGCATCAAGTGGAACTCATCCTGTCTATATAGAATATGAACTGACGTCCTGCCCCGCGAAGCCTGCGCCGAAAAGTTTCGGATCTATTTCGGCGCACGGGGTACCACTGCGGTGTACAAGATTTAAACCGTAAACGAACGCTTACCTTTGCCCTCGGACTGCATCGGTGGTCCTATGGCGGCCGCGAACCGTTGTCGCCCGTCGTGCGGCTCGTGCGAATCCCAATCGTACGCAGCGGACATGGCGGTTCGTCAGAGTGTGTCGTAGCGGGCCGGGTCCCGATAACCGACTAACCTATAAATCAGCGAGCGCGCGCGAGTACCGTGCGGCGGCGGTGCCGGTGACCCTACGGTCTGCCGGGTCCGGCGAGAATTTAGGGAGATCTACGTCGGCGGGGTGGGTGAAAAAGAGAAAAGGGAAAAAAAAAACCAACAGCGACACAATGAACTCGAAAAGCAGAATCCGCGTCTGTCCTTTTGTGTGCCGGCGGGGAGGTGCCACCCTCGGTACACATTATGCAGTCGTCCCCCCGCCCGGTTTCTAAACGCTCGTGACTCCCAGCGTTGCGTTTATTATTTATCAGCGACGCCGGTGCAGAGGGGGGGGGGCGGTGCGCGCCGACTTTTGTAGCGCCGACGAGCTTGAGTAAATATCGTACACATGTGCTGCGAAGGATGCCGGGGATCGGCGGCGGCGGCGGGTGATTCATAGCATATTATTATATCGATACGATATATTTTATCATCATTTTTTTCACCCCCCCCCCCCTTTGAACGGCCATGTCGGTTTGGCACGCGCCGAAAAGCCGCTCCGAACGGATTCAACACTGTGCACATACACTCGCGGTATACACACACAACCCGCGTATAGGTCAATACAGCTCGTGTGCGGTATAAATGAATATAATAATATATTATTATCGTCGTGAACATCAGAACATATTACACTCATGACGTCGGTCGCTGAAAGCCCATCATATTCTCGGCTGTCAGATAATTATAATATATAAATATAATATGCGTGTTCAATATTATTGCATTCCGCGCAAACAGTGCTCGATTATTATTTGAGTTCACACGATGAGCGAATAGCCGACTCGTCAATTATTGAGCTGGTAACAGATAAATGGAACTATACCCTATAGCATGGGTCTCCAAACTACGGCCCGCGAACAAGTTTTAAACGGCCCGCAGCACCCACAAAGGCTCGTCCAAACCGAAGCGGTAGCGGTGGCGGTAGCGGCAGCGATAACTTCAGCGGTATTTATCGCTTTTTAAATACCGCTGATCTAACCTAACCGGAGCGAAATATTTCGCCAAAAATTACTAGTCGACATTGTGACACCCATGCGCGTACATTTATTTTGATATTATTATATTTTTTTTATTAAAATTAATATTTACAAAGTAATGATGCACTGAAAATCAAACATCGTGAAGAGACTTTAGTTGATTTTTATAAATTTCTCCTAGATATACAGTATCCAAATTTAAAAAAATTTGCAATTGAATATATATCTGTATTTGCTACGACTTATTTGTGCGAACAAACTTTTTCTAAAATGGAATACATCAAATCAAAATATAGATCGGCCATGACTGACAAACACTTAGAGTCAATTTTGAAAATTGGAACTAGCAACATACAACCTCAATTCGATCGAATATTAGCAGAAAAACATCAATTTCATACTTCTCATTAAAAAAAAAATTATTAAAATTACAATGTATATATTATTATCATTTAAATTTATACCAATTATATTTAATATAGTATATTGTAGACAATATTTTATAAAAACATTTAAAGTTAACTTATATTTCTATACCTATATGTTCATAAAATTAAAAATTATATGTGTTAATAAACTTTTGGCCCGCTAAGAGCATTTGATATTTTTTGTGGCCCTTCAATAAAAAAGTTTGGAGACCCCTGCCCTATAGAGTTAAGGTAATTTGCAAATCATAAAACTTATATTACAATACGATATGATACGAGTAGTGTAGTAATATGAGTAAACACTTCCGTTTCCTCAACTGCGAAGTTTATACTTGTCATTAAAATACGTATATTATCGTTTTATGTTTAACTATATATACGTCCCGGTTAAAAAGTTCATGAAAATCATTGAAAATTGAAGTTGGGAAGAAGAATTTTCTGTAAATTACATTAATATTTATACTGTTCATATTTAAAATATATTTGTGAGCTAAGTGCACCTAGGCGACTTCGAGACCAGGCTACAGTACCAACTTAACATGTAAACGCATGAAACTGTTGATCAATGATTAAAATAAAAATATAATTTAAAAACTAGAAACCTCGTGGAACATTCCTTTCAAAGAATATCACGACAGTATCAAAGTGCAGTTTTCCGATAAACCGTATTAGTAATCACCGCACAGTAGGAAAAATATTAAAATTATACTTTATGCAATACAATCTGTAAATGCCAAGTGCATAGTGTGTTTCGTTTTAAACTAAAATAACAAAGTAGTCTGAACTAACCAATTAGACATAAATGTATATCGAATTAGTACTACAAACAAATTATTATAGTTTCATAGCAAACATCTAATATATACGTATATTCATGGATCAAGTGCACCAGTCTTGTTGAACTTTGCATTCAACGATATGATAATAATTTGATATAAACATGAAATGTGACTCAAGACTCATAATATATGTACATTAATTTGACGATAAATCATAGGTGAGTGTATATATTTTGTTGTGCGAGGTCTTTAGGCGAAGCTACATTCGTACAAAATGTATTCATATTTATTTAACATTCATTTTTCGTCTTGGAAGTATGATTTCCTGTTCGTCCACTGTTCATTTAACGACGGGAGATATGGCGATCGGAATAAAAAGACCTTAATAAATTATAGATGGACTTTGCGACACGTCCTTTATTATAATCACGAGCAGTTCGTGGTACAATAATGTTATCACGTCCGTGAAATCGATTTACCAGCGGTATAACATATTTATACTACAATATTAATTAGCTCTATTTGTTTACTCGTCTGTTGCATTGTAACGATTGCAGGAATGTTATGACAACATGTTCGTATTCGGTTATGACCGCGGCCGTATATTTATGATGGTGAACACAAGCTGTATCAGACCTGCGTGTCTGGAGGGTGGGGGGCAAGAAAATATTTTAATTTAACCGCTTTAACCCAAAGGGAGGTGGCGATTACCTTGTTATCCTCTCAAATCCACCACTGGTGAAATATACAATCTGTTTGTGATAAAGTAAAAGTCTTGTCGCATTACTTATAGATTAAATCTTAATAATAATAATATATTTAACGCGAGGAGCAACAGGGCACCACCTATATTTTCATTTCAAAGGGGAGCGAGAGTTCGCAGGGAGAGCAGCCACCCCCGTAGCACCGCCTATGATGAGAGAACTGCGCGGCTTCAACGCGTCAAATCCAGGAGTGGCGGCGGCGTTTAAAAACGGTTGTGAACGCGTGGACAAATGGGATTCGACCTACATACGATAGATCGACTCGACCGGTGACATCAGTACGCGAGTGTGGCGGAAGAAAAAAAAATCTAAAAATCCAATCGATATCCACCGTGTACCTATATACCCGTGCACGTAATGTACGTACAGACTACAGTGTACGTAATATACACGTACATATGGTTGCGGGATAAATTATTCAGAACTTATGCGTACACGATTGCGGCGATATTATCATGGTGCGCATAATAAAAACATTAAATCAACACAAACGTAAACAACGGCGACGCGAGCGATTCGACATTATATTATGAATTCGTTATGTGCACGCTTTGAACAATATTCGTTCTTCTTGCAGCAGTATTACAATATTATGTTTCGGTGTCGCTACCATCTACTATCAAGTACTACAATACCATTATAGTGCGCAGGACGCTCCGATTTGTACACGTTACGGATCGACAAACGACGACGTAATATATAAACGCGAAAACATACAACACACAGTGATAATCATGTTGTGTATTATCAATTATTGTAATGTCAAACGGCGCGTCGCTACGTGTTTGCGCGCAATACGAAATTGTATTTTATCCTCTATTCTTCTTCTACCGCTTCTCCATAAGATTTAAGGTGTACCTTTTAGTATTTTGCTCTGATCTACTTACCGTGTCTTGTCTTATCACGACCTGCACACTATTCCGTGTTGTCTCATCGCGCCCAGCAACCAACCGTTTCTGCACTTGATGAACTTACCAACACCGTCGTCTACATGCAAAGTACGTCTTTCTTTTATTGAATTACACGTAATACCTACATATTAGACAAGTGTAGTCGAGTGGGCGAACATTATTGTGACCGGGCAGTAGTAATTTATCAATTTATAATCGGCAGTATATTATTCTCGTGATTTTCGTCACGAAAGAGTCGTTAATCCCGGCCGCCGCTCGAATCGAGACGCGGTCTCGTTAATTAGGGGTGCGAGAGTGGACTACATATTGAATAAACGTATACGCGTGTGTGTGTTTTATACGATTTGCATACCCGCCGCATACGTTAAACGACAACGGCGAATCTGGCCTCCCTCCCGATCGCGCACTCGGACCCGGAGAATATCCGTGTGCAATTGAAATAGTATATTATAATGACTTTACATTAACGACCCGAGATCCGTGGACATGTTGACGATTTGACCGCGCACGCGACGTACACACGCACATGCGGGGAACTGAAGTCGCGGACCTGAGCAAGGGTCGAGTCCAATCATATACATGTTGTATAATCCAATGCATGTCCGTCGTCGTATGAATAATTATCCTCACCGCATACATTGCGTGTATTATTATTATCATACGTAATGATTATACGTACTTATTTTTTAATAACCATCACAGCCCAGACGAGGGTCCGCCTCCTGCAGGGGAACACCATCACTGCACCCTCCTACGAAACGCGTGGTATACGTGTACTACGACAAAATATATGACAATATTATACGCGCGTACTTCGTGTGTCTTTGGGTGGTTTTAGGTTTTTGTGCGGTGATTCGTTATCACCGAAGGCGTTGAGGTTGAAACGTGTTTTTAATAATATCCCTGTACGGCGGCGCGCGGTTGTCGTTCCGTTTTCTTCTCGTATGCTGCTCGGTCGACGTACGCGCACGACACTCGGCGGTAAACGTTTTCGGCGCCCGGAGCTGAGCAGCGATTAGACGCCGTTCCGTGGGAGCGGTCCTCCTCCCCTCGACTTCAGCACGAGTTTTTCGCTTATCATCCGAATTTTCAGTGTACGCGCGAGTGGGTAATAGGTTTGTACGTCGAACTGAACGCGAGAATCTCGCACATCACCGCGGCCGTTCGAATTTCCGAGTACATTCGCGGCACGGTTGCGAGACCTTAAACATGGTTATCATGCGAAATCACGCACGGTAACAGTGGGAAAACCGTTACGGTAATTACACTGGCGCTGGCCGCAGTGCAATACTATGTGTACGCTTTGCGTCGGCGGGTCTTGTGCGCTGCTCCGCAGACGTGTTTTTTACGCGTGGAAACGTCACGATTTCTCTTGAGCAGGTGCTCGTACGAGTACTTTGCCAATTGATCATAATAATAATAATAATAAATATAAGTACGTATCTCTCGCTCACAAACACCACGCGCAGTACACACACACGTGTATAGCGGTTAAGAGGACGCCGCTTCCGTATATGATCGCTTCCGTGGCAGATCTGCGTTCGGTAGAGCCAATTTTCGGTTGTTAGCTTAGATATACGAGTTAACTGACCTGCCGTTGAACTTAAATGGAAACACGTTATCTGTGTGTCCCAGTAGATGTGGTTTACGATTTTGTAACTTTTGAGCGAGTAATACGTATACGATAACGTGCAATATTACAAATTAAAAAAGCTCGTAACTCGCTTAAAAGTTAAAAAATCGTAAATTCATCTACGGGAAGGCTTAGGTAATGTTCTCCTTTTAAATTTCGACAAAACGTCGGCTTACTGTAATGTTAAAGCAAACGACCCAAAATTAGTTCTACTGAACGCCAATATGCTATGTTACGGTGTAACACGATTGCGTCCGCTTCATCTTCTCAACCGATACAAACGCAATACTATTGCGCTCCATGAAATACATGTATTGTCTTTTCTTTTTCGGCTTTACAGCCTTAGGACTGATCACAACATTAACTGGTTGGCTCGGCTAGAAATTGTGTAAGGGTTAGGACTGACAAATACATAGATGCACTAAAATAATACGCTATTTAAAAACATGAATTACCAAAGACCTATTTCCGACTCTGAATTGTGTGCTTTTAGTATTAGTTGTCGTACCTTTTGATTTTACTAAACCAACTTTGGCATAAATGAAATCTACAGGTCATCAATTTGCTGTTTGAAAAATTTGTTTATAACATTGTGGATTGGAAAATTGTTTAAAGGACACCATCCATACACTTCGTGAAGCGCAATCGTGTTGTGGTTTTTTCTGGTAAAAATGTAAATCGGGCGCAAATGTACTACACCCCTTCATTGTACGCTTGTAAGACAGGGACAACGCGTACGGGGGGGCGTGCGCTTATGTGTAAGATTGATAAAATACAAAAAAAAAAAAACCATTTTCCGCGCAATAACGGAGGTTTAATAATTATTAAGACGATATTATAAGGGTCTTCATATCGTGGACAAACATCGCGTGATAAAACTGCAAAAACTGATAGATCCGAGTAATTTGCTGCAATCGGTTTAATCGAAATGATTCCACGACTTTCATCGTTTCGGAACGGAGAGCGAGACAAATCACACATAGTTTTTTAGTGTAACGAACGATGCAAACGTAACATTTCGTTAACAATATATGTATTGAAGATAAAAAGTTCTCAGTCGTGTGTTATAATATTTTCGATCCGATAAATAATAAATCTTGTAAAGATGAATTAAAATGTTTTTGATTAATTATCGATAACGTACGCAAACACTTGAAATATAATTCCTAAAGATATATTATTATATAACGCGTATGTTTTAGTTTTAATAGAAAAAACACCAAGTAAGACGCATATAATATCTTATCTTGTGTACCTCCCCCCTATTGGAAACCATTTATATTTTATTCCGGTTTGTCTGAGTTCATAAAAATACTTTATTGATCACAGACCGTGCACACATGACCGTCGGTCGTCACGAGCATAATAGGATGTATCAATAAAACGTTGCCATTTGATCTCGGAACGTGAAGATTACAACGGAATAGAGAAATATTATGGTGGTGCTGTGTAGCTATGAAAACATAATGTTGAGATTTTCCTTACGATTGTGATGCATTTCCATTAAATATCGATTTATGAACATTTTTATTAAATCTGTAGTGTACAAAAAAAAAAAAACCGATAAAATATATTTTATTTCTAAGTATTATAATATAATATAAACGTATACGTCAAAAAGTATTCGTCAAAAATGTTTTGAAACTATTGTGCGTGGGTTGGGCTTGTAAAAATAAAAAATATAAGTCATCGGTTGTTTATAGGCTATCCCACTAGGATATACATAGGAATATATCATCTCTATGGAATCTTATGTCCTCGCTGTTTGTGATTTCGTTTCATCTTTATAAATAACGTTTAGTATATTATACTGCGATGTTTGTAAAAAATATAATGCAAACTCTCTCTTCTAACTAATTGGCGCATTAGAGTTGGCTTATATACTTTAAATAATGAACCTTCAATATTATCAAAAATGATGCAAAAAATTACTTAACCGAGGCAAAAAAATCAAATATAGCAATTTTTTGATTTTAGATTCTAAGTGGAGGGAGGAACTATCGAATTTATCATGATGTATGTATAATCTTTATTTTAAATAAATTGTTGTCTCTATTTACACGATTTTGATCAGAAAGATTTCTCCGAATCATCAAAAGGAGGAATGGCTTTTGTTACGATAATTTTTTTTTTAGTGGACGCGCGTTCAAGAGGTTTTTAATTAAGACTGACAAAAAATTACAAAAACGAAGTAACATTTACGGAATATTATAGGTTTTTATCGTAAATTGAAAAGTTATTACTGTAGAGACTTAAAGTTTTTACAAAATGCTAATACTACCATGGTTTATGAATGGTATAATTTTCAAAATATCTGAACTATTTATAAACAGTTGAAATGTTCATGTTTCTTTTGCTTTTTACAAAATGTCAGTTAAATAATTTTGGTTCGGCAAAAAATCTTCAACATTTACAAACAAAGTGCACATATAATTTGCTAACACGTGTAAAAGATACAGATTATCTGAAGGCTCGATTTTTTTTTTATAGGAGTTTGACAACGTTTTACAAAATTCACGAGAATCTGCAGTCCTTCTGTAGTAAAAAATGTATAGAACCTTAGAATTTAATACTTATTGCATGAAAACCGAGTTGAAGAATCTTCACAATTATTGTTGTTCTTGTGATAGCAAACGTAGTAAGATAAAAACATTTTACCGAAAGTCGCTCGTTTGAAAAAATTGAATGTTCACGAAATCGGGTGTTTCAACGATTTCAAGCGTACATTTTCGAGGCGTTAAATGTTACTATGTGCGGTCCTTTTCATTTTTTCCATTATCATTTTGGATTTAATTTAAACGTCACGTAAGACACGGACCGCAACAGTCCACACAAACGATAACGCGACCCTCGTCTCTTAGGCCTCGGGTTTTGGATCTCGTGAAAAATTTGATATTTGTTTTGCCCGCGACAATAGGTGCCGCGATGTAATTTGTCTGCGCTCGCCGAGAAGAGACTGCACACATGCATAGTGTACAACACAACAATCGCTATTGCCCGCGACGGACACCGCGTTCCCCTCTTCTGTACATCGGTTGACATTTATGGCTTTCGGGTTCACTATGTGCAGTGTAATTAAATCGTATGCGTATGGACAATTAGCCGAGTTATCCGGACGCGTCGAAGGGGACTAATGGAAAAATCACCGTTCAACAGTTGGCGTGCAATTGTACATGCGCGCTCGTAATAATAATAATAATAATAATAACAATAACGATACACGAGCAGTGTTTGAGGGTTTTTAAGACGACGGCGTGACGACGGTCGCGAACAGTATAATTTATCATTACCGCGCCGTTAAGTGAAGGTGCTTTAAACCGTTTTGACAGTAAAAATGAGAAAACACCATTGTTTTAAGTCATTTATTTGAAAGGGGTCTTGTAATTTGAATGGAAGTATTTCCATTATAGAGTGGGGAAAAAGATAAAAAAAAAAACAACAGAAAGAAAGCGGTATGTATGTATCGCGGACCCTTTTGTAATGTTTATCTGAACATGTCACGATAAATCAATCGTGCTGGCACTCCGAATGAGAACATCCCTCAATAAGATATCCTTAGTCCTCACGTCCTGTGTACACAATTGTGTTTCGTTAGCCAAAGATTTTAAGTAGACGTTGACCCAAACGTTTATTTTATTTCTATCTTCATTCCATTGTTGTTTTTTTCCGTGCGCATACGTATGTTTATGTATGCCTACATAGTATAATATAAATTTTATTTTCAATTTCTCCTCACACCGTACACGTAAGAATAAATAACGGTAATACGATTTTTTTTTTGAACCGGTGACGACTATGACTGAAGTTCTATGTAAATGCATGTCTTGTTTCGAAAACAATACAATATACAATAACACACGCGCTTTTATAGAAATAATTTTTATGGAAATGAATAATTGATCGAATGGTAGCTTTTAATAGTTGACACAATAAAAAATGTTCAGATTTTCGTCGTTCACATTGTTTTCTGTGTTAATGTGCTGACAGTCGAGACTAAAGCAATTAATGCAACGAAAACACTCTAAAATATGGAACATGCCATGGGTTTGAAAAATCAACACACTATTGGAGACAGATTTCTAGAAACTCGAATTCATAATAAATTGATTTGTATGACCATATAATCAAAAATAAATAATTTAGGTAATGGCCTTTAATGAATAATACTGAATTAAATACAATTTACTGAATACAGTGTACAAGTAGTACTATGAACCGTAGGTAACATCGATAACATTGACGCAAAAAATGTCCTTCCTCGAGGTGTTTAGACAATCGGTGATAATAATATTTTTATAAACGTATTCGTAGTTGAGTCGAGATGTACATATTATGTTCACCGAAACCAAGCCCATTAACAACGTTCGATTCTCAATCTATTATTAAGTCTTTGTATGCGATATGAATAAAGCCAAGACGGAAATTACATCCTTAATGCTGCGCTCCCTCTCCGTCCTGCGTACGTACTGCGTTTGCGTGCCGCTGGAATGACCGCGCGATACCGAGCAGCTGCTGGTGGTCGCCGGTTTCTCTTATCCCAAGATAACCGCGGTGGTCTTTAGGGAAAAAAATAAAAAAAGGTCAAGGAGTGCATCGTATGCATCATGTGCGGCACCTCGTGATAACGCAAGGTCTTCTTATGTAATAATAATTGTTCGATAGATACGCACGTAACTATCCAATCATTAGAATATTGATGGATTGCTATGCGTACGTCTCGTTTTCGACAAAAAAAAATAATTAAATCGAAAATAATCTTCAAAACTCGTGACTCATTGCTACCGAAGCAAAACAAAAATCTCGTATTAACGCTAATCATATGAAATTGGTCTGCCATGATTTCAATAAAACATAAACAGTCGTAAGCGAGGGTTTTCTTCGGGAAAATCTATTGAGAAATCCAAAAAAATTAACTCCCCCTCGTCCCCCGAAGTAACGACTAGACAACGGCGGGCGGCCGGACGAGCGCTCTCCCGGAACATCTGGTATCATGGCGAGAGGGGAAGAACACGACGCTCGCACGCACCGGACAGTGTATAATATACGTTATGGAAATACCGAGAACGCGCGCACAGAAAGGACACCATCACGTGCAGTGGCTTCACGTTTGTATTATATGCCATAGTAATAATAATATATCGTATTGATCGTGTGCACCGACAGCAGCAGTAGCAGCAACACGATTGTATAATAATTTTGTCGCGTGCACGTGCACATATAGCCGCCGAAAACGACGCACAATGCATCCTTGATCCTGCTGCAGACGTTGAGACATGTAAATAATATACCTACGCGCGTATCCATACTTTTTATGATTATTATTATCGTCATATCGTTATGAACGTCATTACAATATCCTATGTAGGGACTGCGCAGCGTGTGGACACAATGGCGTATCTCGAGATATTATATTATAATCGTCTCCGAACGAATCAAAGGTGCGGTGCGTACGATTTCAGATTGTTTTTTTTATTTTCCCCGCGGTTCGTTCGACGATGAAAAATCACCGAGCACCTATATCGCGATACGGGTCCTATAATGAAAACCATCTGTGACCGTACGTGTTTACGTGTACAAATTACAGAACTGTGTTAACTGCTTTTTTCCAGTATTCCTCGTGTTAACGCCCCTCCATTGAATAATTGTACGTACTCGAATGTTTCGTTCGCCGAGAAAAACTAATTGTTATCATTCCCGTTTACTTTTTACTCGTTACGTCGTCGATACCAGGTGAATTATTTATTAATATTACACATGTTGAGCGACACGAGGAATACCATGATTTTCGAGAGCAATGGTAATTCGGCTTTAAGTTTAAAAGACCCATATCCCTATGTGTCTCGTCCGATCGCGGGGTCACACCTGTCCTAGGAGCTTCGTTGATCTCATTTTTAAAATGGGGTGCTGCGAAAACCGTGGCACTCCCATCTCGTAATTTTGGACTCAAAGTAGGAGCATTTTTTTTTTAGCCGGATGTTGTGTTTTTGTTTTGGTAAACTGAAATATTATTATCATCGGACGTATGGATTCGGAACGATTTACGGGAAATTTCGCGTAGATCGATTTGTCAACACGACGAATTTTTTATCGTTACTCGCGCACATTTTATTTCGAGCAATCATATCGCAATCAGCGCGCGTCGACGGCGGCAATTCGCGCGCGGTGTGCACAAAGCGAGAACCGCACATACGCACACACACAAATATGTATAATACATTTACATACAATTGCGACGACTACGGCGAGGAAATCGATCTAGCCTAATAGCCCGTTAAGTCCGTAAGCACCAACGCCGCCGCCGCCATATGTGGTGTAAATTATTCGGGAAACGTTCGGAATGAAATAGAGCGAAAACCTTATACGCCTGCACATGGCGCAATGTATAGATGTATATGATAGTGTCGCCGGCCAACGTTGCGCAAGTATCGCGTATACAAAAACGCACGCGGTGCCGGCGGGTACGCGGGGAGGGTAGGGTGGTATAGTCCGACGCACTAGTGTTATATGATTTGGATTTAACAGATCGAAAAGACATAAAAAAAAAAAATACGCGAAAAAAAGAGCGCGCCCCAAAATAATGAAACATTGTCAACCGACTCAGAAAACACAATTACCATTGTGACTGCTAGCAGGGCGCGCGCGCGCACAGGCGACGGTGGAATTGCAAAAACGTCTATCGAAATCGATTTATCATATCGGACGTTCGTTCGGATGCCATACGCACCGCATTTACGGTCGTCCACCGTATCCAAATTCCCCGTTTGCCGAAAACCGAAAAAAAATAAAAAACCATTACTTACACAATAATATTATATATATGATATAAATGAAAACGTAAAAAGTATAAAAAAAAAAAAAAAACAGAAAAAAATGCCCAACACGTGGACGCGTCGTAGGATAATATAATAATAACGTTAAAAATCGCCACCGCAGTAGCCGCTGTGCATGCGCATTATCCGAGCGGACGTCTACAGTTCTATTGTTTTCTTCTCCTTTTAGGTATAACTCGCGTGTCGGCTTCCGCGTGGGACGCAAGGGTACACGTCCTGTGCGCACGCTGCGGTTTCCGTACACGATATTATTATCCTTGTGCAGATGCCGAACACGACTTCTCTGCGGGACGCGGCAAACGTCATTATTTCGGCCAGTGGACGTTTTTTTTCTTCGAGACGCGTACGGTGGAGTATACAATCGCGAGTAAACCGCAGTTTAGGTACTGTCCGATTGTCGCGCACGCAATGACGTTGACAATACGCGTGGTATAAGCGTACGCATCATATGATCGTGTACAGGGTGATCGGAACAGGCTGCGGCAGTGTTCTCGTGCAGAGCGGACGGAAACGTACGAAAGCAAAGTTTGATGAAAAAGTATATTATATAATCAATGTTGAACCATGATCTCCCGTACTGTCACACGCGCATTTTGTCACGCGAAATTCTTATCACCCTGTACATTGGTTATTCGCGCTCGTGTTGCGATCGGGCATTTTTTTATGTATAATCATGCGACATTGTTCAGTCGTAAAACGATTGTTTTCACCCGAGACGGAATCCATGTGGGTACTATATATACGTGTCTGCTATATAATCGACCTATCAACAGGTCTATAAACGGACGTTTTTCGCTCTTGTTTTTTTTTTTTTTTATCAATAATTCACAAAAGTTTCAAAGTTTATTTCCCATTTATATAAAACATATGTATACATATATATATACACGTAGCCGAGCACTTTTGTTCGATTTTGTACTACTAGCTCTCGTGTGTATTGCGTAATAGACTCTGTCGACGTTTCATGCGCGTTGTATTCGAACGCATTACTGTTATCATAATTATGATAACGTACCACTCGATATGGTTCTAAAAACAAAAATAATGTCATGTCTTCTATAATTTATTATAATATCTGTGTTTTGACGCGACCATAAAAACTGTTTTCTTCAAAATGAGAATTGTTGTCGACCCGTCCGGACCTTAGTGGATTGTTGAAAAACTGACCTTTACCGAACTGTTACCGTGTGCACTCGATTCGGAGCACGACCGCGTTCGCTCGAGAACCGAAGACAACTGCTGAAAATGATTGTAAACCACGGGATGTTTATCGGGGGAGGGGGGGGGGGGGGTTCACTGCTCTCCGGAGATATCCGAGTCGCATCTTCGCAACCCGTACCCCGGCACCGTCGTTTTTCGATAGTTTTCACACGATCCTCGCGCGGACTCGCGGTGCACGCGGTATACGACTCATCTTAAAACCATCGTTACACGTGTTCATGTGATGTTACATGTACATCATCGCGTGCAGACTTATGCGCGTCGACTCAACATAGCCCGTCGGCGACACGACGACGTTTTTTTTTCTATCCATTTCTTTGGTACCAATCGTCCGCAGCTGTTTGCAAACGTCGCCGGCACGTTGTTCACGATACGCGCATATGCAGTTCGATATACGTGATTAGGAGCAGGAGGAGGATATTTCGAACGAGCGATGACGTCTCCATTAGCGTGGAATAAATGCGTGTGCGCCGGGTATTTATTTTTTTTATTAGCATATTATTGGGCGCGCGCGCTCCCGCTCGCGTACGATATAATACGTGGTGTCGCGGCACGGGGTGTGCGCGGCGGCGTGCACACGACCATTCGCGAAAATCCCGTCCATCAATCACCGGTCGCCGCCCCGAAAATGTCGCGGTTTCCCCCGCGGACGACAAAGAGTCGGACCGGGGGCGGGGGGAAAAAAAAAAAAGCAATAAAATAATCACTAGAAAAAAAGGATACGACACGTACGGTACATGTGCCTACAACGGAGTACAACGATATATTGTTTAATAGAAAACCACCGCAGCAGCGTGCACGCGCGGTACCGTTAGACCGCAGCGGTACAATCCTTTCTTTTTCGCGCCCTTTTCGCGTAAATACGGTGTGTACCGTTTAGCGCGACGCGCGAACGACTATTCGTACACGCGACAATGGAACTGGCTGTCGAATGTGTAACGTAGGTACGTAGTGCACCCCGATTTGCGCGCATTAATCGTACAAGTCCAATATAAGTTCGCGTCGGACTTTGCGGGTAATGAGAACGCGCCGCGGTGTACAGGGTGCCCGCGACAGTCGGCACTGGTTGACGCGCCAGTGTACAGTATAATATTACGTGGTACGTTGTTATCTCGAGCCGAGATATTCGAATTTTGGGTTTTTTTTTATCTCGCTGGTCAAGCGGGTATAGCGGGTCTATTCACCGGAAAAACTCGAAATCATAATCAACGATGCAATCCGAATGTAAATAAAAACTTACTTGAAAACCATACACGAGCATTAGATGTTTTACAATATATAGGTGGTAATATTGTGGTGTAAGCCGTCGAGGAACACCCTGTACATATGCATAATAACGCGTGTGCGGCACGTGATATACAACTCGCACGCACATAACGTCGTATTACCGATGGCATGTGTAGGGCGCACACCCATCTCGTACGTTCGATTAATGATTTCCTCGTGAATTGGCGGCGGCGTGATTAATTTGTCACTACGTTATATCGCGCGTGTGTCAATAACGCCCGTCGCCGTCGTCACGAAGAGTATAATACATATTATAATTTATAATACAATTGTACCAGTCGGATCGAGAGAAATCTCACGCGCGGTCTTCTAATCAATACACCGTTTAGGGCGTACATTATTTTAACTATATCACGTATGCAATAATATATGACGAACTGCTGAAACGTTTTAACATGAACGTAATATATGGTTTAGCATCGCGACCGACCAAGTTTTTGACGTAGTCGAATACGGCGTCCGCGTTCAAGCCTCGTTCGCTCGTAAAAAACAAACGTTCTGGACGATTGAAATATCATGTAAATAATATTAAATTATATAGGACATTAATCACTAATCAGAATTTCATGTAACAGTGGTTTTTCTCGTAAAAATAAACAGACAACCGGCATGATCTAAAATTATTATTTTCTGTGTCTTTACATAAACTTTGCAACAATAAATTCTAATCACCCTGTACATATATATACTATAGCTGTATTATGTAATAGCTATAGTATATCCATGCGCTTGGGCATAAATAGTATACAACCTACCTGGGATATACTGATTTTGTCTGTCCACATTCAATATCGTAACGCTCTATGGCGTCATATTCTTAAGTAAATATTATTACATAGGTCAATCGTCCGATAATCATTTTCGTTTGGTATCATTAAGTTATAAATCACCGTGAAAATAGTTTTCCTCGAGCAAGTTGTAGACATTTTGATCATCACCATATATATTATATTGTAACATGTCCTTCGTTTTAATCAATTTTTAGCACTTGGTGGTATAATATCTTACCGATGAAAAACATCGAATATTATCTTTGTAGCGGTATAATTATTGTTATATTCGAGGATGTTATTTCCGTCAACACTTTTTGTGCGTACCCAGGAAAAGGTCGAAAAAACAGTGAAAATAAGAGAACAAGTAACGGAGTTGTGGCCCTCAAATTTCAGCACACGATTTCTTCGGTAGTTTTCAAATTTCCATTGTTATAATGATTGGTGCATTGAGTGCTTCGCAAATATTTCTCTCTGAAGCGCTACGTAAAACGAACCGAAATAGCGTCAAACATATAACATACATAATATAGGGTGCTCATAGTAGTGCACAGACAATGTAATACCGTACATTATTGACAACCTAACCTTATGCCTATAGCGATAGTGAATCAAATTGTTTTCATAAACTTTCCATTTTTGCGACAATCTGTTTTATTACCTGCAAACGATCCGTGGCGGAGCTGGAGTACGGCCACTTCATATATTATGTACGACGATTGTACAGCGATGAGCACCGTATTAGAAACACGTCGTCGATCGACATAGATCAGTGGTTCCCAAGCTCTTTTAGTTAAGCCCCATCCCTTGGTAGATACTTGGATATTTCATTCCTCATAAGTAATTGAAAAATTGTTTTCTTATAACTGACAATATTATATAGTTGCGTTATGATATACGTTTACATTTTTCCATTTTTTCTCCCTCCATATAAATTTTAAATGATTACAAGGTGATGACTGCTTACGCCCCCACCACCCTTTACGAATATGTCCACGTCCCCTCAGGGGGGCGTACCCCCCGGTTGGGAAACACTTATTTAAAATGTAAATCCTTTACGAACATATTTTTCGGTTAAGATGACCGGTACACAGGCGGAGTCGTCGCGTGTTTGTATGTAGCAAGACGTGTTGCACCACCGTGGCATAGCTTCGCGGGTATTCCACAGCCATAGGTACACTATCATATTCATGTGCGTATATATGGGAGGGTTTACGAGTATACTCGAATGAAAGGTTTATAACTCCATACGTATATATATATATATATATATATGTATTCTTTCAATTATTGTGTTTAGCGGCGAAAATATTTCGAAGGGGTTTTCTTTTGTGTACACTTACGCCGAGCTTTATAAAAAAAAAAAAAAAACCAACCCGAAAGAGAAGGGTCTTGTCTGTCACACCGCCACGCCGCCAGGGGTTGTTGCGCGAAACGGTGGACGTAAAAAGATCTGTGGACGGGCGGGGGACAAGGGGTGAATAAAATTGATGGAATCGTAAAAAGTGCGGCGGCGGCAAACGCACTCACACTCACACACACATATATATATATATTTGTGTGCGTACTCTGACGCAACGACTGCGGCAGCGAACAGAATAGAAAACGAGAGCGAGCGACGTGGTCGGAAGGATGGGAAGAGAAAAGAAAGCGTTTCGCGCAGGGCTGAAATGGACGAGCTGCTGCCGTGACGGGTCCTGCCATTCTGTCGACTCTTATTGATATCAATTTCATATTTTTATTTTTTTTTATTTTCATCCGCCAAAGATAGCGTACTTGATACGTTTTCGGTTCATTGTCCCGACTGCCGCGCGCCGGTCTACGTATAATATTATACGCGTTCGGTTTGGAACGCGCGCGTTTAGCGCGAAAGAGAGAAAAAAAATTAAACATTAAACCGACGACCCGCGGAAACACGCTGCGTCGTGTCAAAAGTTCGATCCGCACGTTTTTATGACGTCATAAATAAGGCCCTATTTTTTTTTAGCGCGAACCCCCCGACTCGAAGTGTGTAGTCCGAAATTAGCAGTGCACATCACGCGAAATCGAAATACGTGTAGATGCCGATCGGTAATAGTACGTATACTTAGGTGCACAATTTGAAATTCGCTTGAACGTTAATGTTTCAAATAATGAATTGATCAAATATCGTCATAACGTGGTCACGTGATTCGGTACGGTAATGCACGCGAAAGTTGTGCATATTCGTATTACTAGCTGCGTACGGTACCGTTATTTCGATTTGTTCGTGTACGGTTTCCACGCGTAACCGTATATCGCGTACGTTTTAATGAGCACGACAGATTTGTGGTGCGGTGTCTGAGATCGTACGACACGTCACGACGAAAAATGAATCCAAAACGTATTATTTATACGCAGTGTCGTGGCGAAGGTATTATTTTGGAGCAATTGCTCCTTCAAAATTTTTGGCGTGTGGGTGGTCCCCTCGCCACAAAATACCTAGCCACCTTGGTGACTAGGTTTATGAAAGAAAATATTAATACGTATACGAATATGTGTCTTACTTGTGTATACGTGCTATTACGGATATTTTGTAAACATTTTATTTTTTGCAGTGGTGGAATATTCGTCAGGGGGGGAGTACCTTGCATACATTTTTGCTCCTCATCAAAAATGAGTTCAACACGCCACTGTTTATACGCAAGTTCACGCGTAAGCATTGTCCTCGCGGCGGCGTATTCAAGTACCTAAATATATGTTTAATATACTATCCGTCGCGTGAACTCTCACCGATTATTATTGTTACACTCCAGCGTGCTTATCCGTTTACGTATACGTCGCGGTTCCACGGGACTGCAGTGTAAAGGCGCATAATACCTAATACGATTTGAAAATAGTATTCGATTCACACGCTGATAACGTGTACGAATAGACTTCCACAAATTATTATTATACGTTTAACTCTCAGTAACTAAGTTCGCGGACAATAGTACAAGTATAGTTACGTAACTGTTACATTTATCGAACCGCTTTTGCGATATCTTATAGAAAGTAATAGTATGGTAAACGATTCGAATAAAAATATTTAGTAAAATCCGCAAAAAAATAAAATAGATCCAAACCGAAATGCAATACGTCATAAACTGATGGAATTCAATATATTTTTAACAATTTTTTTTTGTTGCTATTATAATAACGATTACTATAGTTGCAAAGATTTTAAATTTTTTTTATATATTTGTAGCCGGTAATTTTCATCGCCAATGTTTGCACGATTAGTAATTGCAGATATCATATTGTTAAAATTAATGAGCTATGACCGAGGTTTCAAATATTTTGTTCAATCGCTATCATTGAACTTCAAAGGAAAAGAATTGTAATTTTTTTATATTATTAATATATTCATACATTTATTTATTGCTATGGAAATTATTCCACAAACCAGTGTAATATGCTGATTTATTCCTTTATATATATTCATAAACGTTAATACAAATTATTCAACAAATGTCCTATATTTAAATTCGTAATATGTAAAAACGGTTCGGAATTTTAATATCTAAAAGAATGAAGCAAATTCAGTTATCGTGCGACGATCGTACGTATGCATTGAAGTATTGAATAAATGGAATAACTCGAAGCACAAAATATACCTCTACTATATCTACTACTTATGCGAGTTTTCTCTTTATAGAAACACGAAGAGGGTGACTGCTCCCTACAAACAACCACAACAGAATCGATGAATAACGTTTAAAAACGGTTCGATCATAATGTATATTATAGTTAGTCTACATTAGCCGAATGAACCGACGTCGTCACCCGGAAGGTATTTTACTACTTTCGATAATTACAGCGATTATTACAATTGCGATTAAAAAAAGATGCAGGTCAATAGCGTACAATGGTCGTGTATTCCGATGATTCGTATTTTATATTCTTAGTGAAATGAGGAATCTATTGGTTTTATACACATGGTCGTTATGCTAAACAATTTAATCGTTGCAATTTGAAACATGTATGTATTGTCGTTGTGTCGAATAATACCAATCGATATTAGCATTTAATAGAAAAGTCGTATTCGTATTAAGTACGTTACAATAAGAGATTCGATTTGTGTATGCTAAAAACACATAAAAAAATTGAAAATATTCAAAATTCTAAACAGATTACTAAGGAAACGTCCAACAAATTTACGTAAAAGCGTACGCGCGTACAAAAAAACGATCCAAAAAAGAGGTTCAAAACAAACCAAAATTAGTTTAAAAATAAACGTAATACTTAGAAAAAAAGAAAAAAAATAGGCAAAAGAAAAAATACGTCATGTAACGAAACAAATATTTGTAGCTTGGTTAGTACCTTAGAGCTCTCGAAGAAAAAAATGCAAAATTCATCAAAATCCTATCGATATAGTATTACTATTATACACGATATAGGCACAACCACTCGGGCGGGTGGTGGTTGCAATCATATACTATATATATATTCAGCTCAGAGCACATATTCGGGTATTACACATACACACACACTCGTACGTACAAAGTCATTGAAAATCGCGCAATTCGTGTGCACGTGGGACCATCGATCAAACCGTGTTTTCGGCCCGTTATTGAGCGGCGACGGACGTTGACAAGTGTGACAAGTGCCTTTAATTGGCGAACGCTGTAGCTCTGTTACCGTATAGTGTATAACGGTGCGCGGCACAGACACACGTACACCTACTTACGCACGCACACATACGAACTCTCAGCGGTTTATCAAAACGCCTATTCGCCATCGCGCCACACATCAATCGCTGTTGAGGCGGACACGAATTAATTGCAACCGTCGGAGTCGGAGTCATCGCCGTAGCCGCGCACGCGAAATCCCTGTGCGCTCGACGTATACAACGGGGGCACACTGCGCCAGAGTCCTGCGCGCCCGAGACATTTACGTCCCGGTTAGGTATAGCAGCTGCTAATGTCATCGCGTAGGAGATCGTTATTTTCATAAGCAAACGCGATGTTCCGTAAAGGAAAATCAAAAACTTGAGACTTACGGAAGTTCGCATTGAATTCGTTTCATTCGGTCGAGATTCGATAAAATTCGATAAAACGCGTGATCGGGTACATCATATTCCATAATAGAATATTGTTACATTCTGTGTCGACCCAAGTGATGCGCACAACAAAAACTGTATAGACTTGTGCCGTTTTAACCATAGATTAAACCAGGGAGTCAAAACGGGTTGATTTTTAACGGGTTCCGGTTAACGGGTTAAAACCGGGTTTTATGTTTTACCGGGTTTCGGTTAACGGGTTAAAACCGGGTTTTATGTTTTCCCGGTTTCGGTTAACGGGTTGAAACCGGGTTTTGTGTTTTCTCGGGTTCCGGTTAACGGGTTAAAACCGGGTTTTATGTTTATAAGGGTTTCGGTTTACGGGTTTGAAACCAAGTTTTTTTTCTGGTTAGGAACTGGTTAAAAAACTCCAAATAAATTGTCCTGGCCAGAAAACTGCTAATTATATTGCATATATTATGCTGTAACAATGATTAAACAATTTGTTTGTATAATGCATAATTAAGTATTATAAAAAGGATGAACTTAAAATATATTAAATTAAATTAAGAGTTTCCCGATCAAAAATTATTTAAAAAATACTACCTATATTATTCCATATTATCAGAATTATCAGTTTTTGATATTAAAAAAAACAAAAAAAATGGTGATAACCACATTAATCTTGCTTACCAGCAAACGTTGCAGTTGGACCTCACCTTTCATTATATGAATGTGCATGTACACAATGCAATGGAAACCCACCTTTAACTTAAAACATCAGTCATGGTAAAAGAGCTGTTAATAATAGGTAGGTTATAAGTTATAACACAATAGCGAGTTGAATTAAAGTACAAAAATCAATACATATTGAAATAACACTATTAAATGTAGGTATACAAAACTATAACACACATAATTCGTTTTTAAAAATAACTTGAAAATCACTGACTACATCGTTTAAATGCTATCGGATAATTGACTACGTTCTAAGTTTTATCATTGATTTTAGAATAAATTTTTATAATAATTATTCTAAAATCAAAGCGATGCCGGTATTAATAGATAAAATTAAAAATACACATTTCATTTCCAATTTCGGTTCCCCGAAAATGAATTAAAGATAAACAATTTTCATATTTATTTATATCAAATAAGTTGACAGTCTGTGAAGTTAAACATTATAAATTTCATTATAATATTAATTTGAACCCCGGTTTTTTGAGTTTAAACCGGGTTTAAATTTTCTCCGGGTTTCGGTTTCGGGTAAAAACCGGGTTCATATATTTGTCGGGTTTCGGTTTACGGGTTTTACCCGGTTTCAAATTTTTCCCGGGTACCCCGGGTTTCAAAACCGGGTTGTAACCCGTTTTGACTCCCTGGATTAAACGGAAAACAATCGTTTTCATGGTGTACTCTATGCAAAAAGTACAATTTTTCAATTATGTTGTATGAATGTTTACACGGAAGTAACTAGTACGAAGCATTCTGATCTGAAATGGAAGTATTTTCATGTATAAAAACATTATGAACCGTGTACAAATCGAATTGGAAGGTCGTTTTTTAAAATTTAGACCGGTAGTGCAGCTGCGCCCAAAAATTACGTCGTGGGCTATCGCTGCCGTACTCCACTTTTCTCATTAAAACTTAAATTGTTCCATTTTCATCCATCAACAACGATATGTGGAAAATGTTCGGTTTAAAAATGCGAAATTAAACAATATGGGTTGTCCCTCGAAAATAAATTGATTTTAACGACAAGTAGATTGAAAAATAATCCCTACAAGTCGTAGTACATTTATACAGGTGCTTATTACATGTTTGTCTTCGATAGTAAAATATTGCTGTGAGTGAAGATACGAAATATGTGCGAGACCTAAGCAAACATTGCAGTTCATCGTTTCTAGTTAATATGCTTCATAAAACGAAACTGCCCGACAATTGAATTATACAGCTGCACAGCACGGTCACTTGTATAACAATCTGTTTTTTAAAATGTTTTTGTAAAATCGGTACTAGATAATATTGTCTTTGCCACGGACAATCAATTTTTCACGGTTCGCAATCTCGGAAAACCGGGAAAACACGATGACAGATAAAAGAGAAACGAGTACGCGAGCACCACAATAACACAATAATTATTATTCGTCGTTGTGGAAATGAAAACGTTTTACGATTCTTTTGTTTTAACGCAGCGGTACACGGAAGACATTACAGACGATCACAAACCACTGTCGTTACGGCGGCGCTTCATAATCTTGATGATATTCTAAGCATTAATTCCCCTTTTCGGCATTTTAACGCGTACAATACATTGTATAACAGTTGCATGCGCTATCTACAACACGTACCTGTTCTGAAACATTACACGGGTGTGTGTGGATCGAAACATTTCTACCACAGACGTCGCGCGACCATATAGTTGTGAACGGTCCGAAAACGTGTCGATAAGTAAATATAACTTCTCTAATATTGTTGTAGTGAAGCTGTACAGAAATGATTGTAGTTTTAAGTGAACTCGTTTCAATACAAACGACATGCGTTGGAAGCCCAGCGGTCCGGACGCACACAAGAGGTATAAAGTCCGCTAAGTGTCTGCGCGGCAGATAAATAATGTACAACAAAATATTATTATTACCTGTTCGTCTGGAATGCTGAACAAGTGCACGCGGGGCACACGCTATTCAGTATTATCGACTACAATGTATAATATTATGATGTATACTCAATGATAATATACATAACATTTCAATCGTTGTTTAAAACAGAACGTCGACATTTAATCTTTTTTTTTCTTTTTTCTCGTCGTTGTTCTTTTCCAGTGCACAGTTAGTGTAACGCAATAATATATTCAGTATTATAAAACATATATATATACACTCATATCGGTCTTATGTCGGTGTATTATAATGTAGGTATGCATTATACGTACGATCGAAGCATAAGTTATTCATAGTATAGATACGCTTGACACTGACGTGTATTAAACGTATGTAAATGTGTGAGAGTGTATAATATAACTGATTACATAAAATATATGACTAATATTCTTCGGATACGGAAAAATAATAATAATGTCATAGACGCGGAAAAACCATTAGAGTAATGGTAAAAGTATGTAATTGCACGTCAATAATATGTTATATTTAATCAAAAATAACTACAAGACAATTGCGTTTAGCGCTAATAAAAACGTGCTAGACCGTATTTGTACTGCGCTTAAGAGCCGAGCAATACGCGTGTGCCGTGTACACATGCGCTGAAAATTAGCGAAATGTACGGGAGAATGAACTCTTAAATTAGCCACTAAGAATATAGCAGTTTGTAAATATACAGGGTGTTCCACCGGGATTTTCACAGAAGCGATGTCTCACGCGTTAGTAGAGATAATCAAATTCTGTTTTTTTTATGAGCATCCTTGGGCAGAGGTAATTTTGATGACAATAGTTCGGTAAATATTATATAGTTCGGTATAGTTAAAGATGTTACGAATTAAACTTTTGTACATTTTGGAGATAGCGAGTTTTAGGGATTATTTTTCTGAAAATATTGACGGTTCAGCTTTCAATTCTCATTGACTTCTTGATTTTTAATAAGTTTTCTAGTATCCAAGACAATATACTATTTACACAATTTTAAATTATAATAACATTAACGGCAAACCTTATCGGAAAAATGGCGAGGTGATAATAATTTAAATTATTTTTTGTAAACTAAAGAATAATTAAAAATCATGAATCTGACTTAGCAATGGTATTTTTGGGTTTTTGGTGGTAATATTGTATTATGTATTATACTAAACATATTTTGGTGATAATATATTTTATACGTATTTAATAACTATTTTATGTATTTATTTTGTTGTTTGAGTTGGCGAGGGAAAAAAAGTAATTAAAAAAGATGTGTCCCTTATGAAAAAAAAAAAATGGTCCTCCTACCGTAGTAACAGGCCTCGCGACGACGAGGTTTTTTTTTTATCTTTCTCGTTTCGCGGATCGGAGTCGTGCAAAACTCACCCTTGTAGTGCGCTCTGTCGGCCTGGAGGGTGAAAACCACGCGGTCCACGCGGACAAACGGACAACACTATGCGCAGAACGAGCGTGTAAAGACAGAAAACCTTTGCCGCGCCTTTTCGTTGAAACTTATTGCGATATTCAAATTGTTTTAAGTGATTCTTTTGTCTCAGCTATTCGTCCTCCTCGACTACTCGTATATATATATTCCAATGTACCGTGGAACCATATAATATGCGAGTTCAGAATACATGACCGACGGCACAGCGCGCGTTTCTTTGCTCTTTTTTTTATCGCGTTCGTGTTGATTTTCCATTCGTCCGTTCGTTCGTTTCCTTCTCCGGGCCGTCTGTCGCGCTGAAATGGAACGCGATGTACGCGCGGTGAACGATCGCCTTGCGTCTAACGCGTGATAATAATGATTGTGTTTGTGCCGAATCAACTCGATGTGCCACACGTCTGCGCGACCAGAAGGGGAGTGGTTGTAGGGTGTACGGACCCGGAGACCGAGGAGATTTCAAAGAGGACGCTCATACTAATCTGCTGTAGTCGACGGTTTGGATTCGGAGAACGGAAAAAAAAACAAAATACAACTTGAGTGATACAAATTATCTGTATGCTCGGGATTATCCTTTCAAAAAAATGACGACACAATATATCGAGCAATATTTTAATCGACGACTCTCGCGCTATGGCCTCTGATACGGGTGATTTCATTGAAGACTTATGTTACTTACGGTTTAGAGTCGGTCGTGTCACCATGAGTGAAAGGTCCGGTATAGACTTTCGTCTTTCGCCCACAGCAAAAATCAACCATCATGTAACCATGTAGGTCTTATCGATGCGGAGACGAAGGACAGACTGACGGTCGATGGCAATCGGCACCGGTCTGTTATAGGCAGGATTTGGCGGTAACATTATTTCAACGGAGGTGTTTCGTGTGATCGATCACGGAAAAGTCGTTGCAGTTGATGTTCTTTGTTCCAGACCGATTGGTCGCAAAAGTTCTACATCCTATTCTAAATTACAACTATTGGGGCATACACAATGTGATAAAATATAAATCTTATATTTTTCGAATAAAATAAAAAAAACCATTAAACTACCCTTTGGCTTATATTCAACCCTCTTGGGGCACGGGAAAGGGATGAGTAGTTATGCCCAAATGTCTTCCATATAACTTTTATATGATAATAAAAAAAATTTGAGGGTCCAGCAATGAAAATTCAAATGTGTGAAATTAAGGACCACCCTAATACACATGTCTTACGAAACACAGAATGTGAATGTTGTATAATTTATATAAAATATCCCCCGCGATTATTCATTCTAATCTTGTAGACGATTAGGTAAATTGAAATGTTGTGGTATGTAAATTTGATGAGATAGTTTTAAGTTTTATTGCAAGAATTTCCTTTTTTTTTTTTTTTGTACACTGCGGTACCGAATAAAAACCCTTTGGCCGTCACTAATTTAAGCTGTTGGAACTTCAACCCCCTCGTCTCTACTTGAAAATATCCTGGTTATACGCGACTGTCGTGTCGCCGCGCTCATTTAATATTTTAACAGCGCGTAAATGGGTATCCGCCCATAGTTTGCAGCACCGGGGTGCAGCGCTCGACTCGAGATTAATAGTCAAATGATTTTTTTGTTTTTTTTTTTTTTTTACGCGTGAGAACTGTCGCTAGGATCCCGGAATAATTGATCGCCGCGGGTATACGATTCTCGTGAATGACGAATTAATAAATGCGTATTTACCGGGCATGCGTGTAACACAACCCGGGTCGCGGTGCCGTAGGTATGCTGTGCGCGACAAAATCCAAAGGGTACGGATTTTTATTTTTTTTTTCCGTACCTCACACCTGAACGACACTTTGTCATTATCATTGTTCGCCCGTAAAGCCCATTATACCATTGGTCTTTTAATAGATTCCGCGCATTATGAATTCGACGAATTTTTACGCGAACAGAGAACGTAGCGTATTGTTACAATGGTTATTTGTACAGCATCTTTCTCCTCGTGCGTCTCCGATCGGCACCACGGTTGGGTTCGATCGACGGACGTAATTATTCATCGAAAGTAGGTACATTGTGACGATCTGACGGTTTTTAATTTTGTAGCGGAGGAGAACAAAAAAGTACTCTTTGCATTTGTAAGATTACTCGATAGCCGTTAAACGTATTCGTTTTCTCGTTATTCATTTTGTTGTGATGTTTCGGATTCTGTGGAATCGGAATGACGGAATCCGAACGAAGTACACGTACATATTATACGAAGATGAGTAAAATGTAATTAATGTCTTCCTTTGAACCGCGGTCGAGAAAATAATACGATAAAAAATAGCGTGACCCACGGATACTCGGAAACACAGTGTATTACAGTAAAATTGATTAATCTAAAACCGTTCAATTAAAACGGAAATTCCAAGACGTATTAAATCGTCATCTCCACGAGTGTTAATTATTTTCAATTTGGAATGTTTAACCGCACACCGCGTAATACCTATAATCGTTGTGATAAAAAAAAATTCGGTTTGACGCATTTTACACAACGAAAAAAATCATTATTCGATTTGCGGGCAAACCGTTCGAGTACGGTGCAGTATTAATATTGATATGAAACCGAAGAGGATTCTTACGAGAACGATATTTAATTGGGGGAAAAAAATCCGCGTCACATCAACGTCACCAGAATATAGTCATTCATATACCGTACTACAGTGGTTCTCAATCTTTTTAGGACCGCGACTCAAATTTTCTTCCAAAAATCTGTCGCGACCCCCATAGTTTTACATTTACAGAATCAAAAAAGTAATTTAACAAAAAACTAAATTAACAAAGATTTTTAAAAATACCCGTCGCAATAATTCCCGTAATAATTCTTATATAACTTTATACTTATATTGTTGTTCCATAGTCTATACTTTTAGAATGTTTACAATTTAAAAAACATAAATTTCGTACAATCTGTATAGTTAAAAAACTTCTCGCGACCCCCAAAAATTGACTCGTGACCCACCAGGGGGTCGCGACCCACAGTTTGAGACACGCTGCCGTACTAGTATATAATAATAAGAAACAATATTGTATGTACGCTTTGCGCCCTGCGCGTTCGAAGTTCGACGACGGGTCCGACTACTTATGTATACCGGAATGTTTGATATTACCGAAACCGCGATTGATGTGCGCACGGCTCTCACACCAACGCCCGACGGCGGGGAAATAGTTGTAAAATAGAAAATAACATTATTTACCGCGGCACGGAGGGGAACGCGATTGTCATTTCTAAGGTAATTTGTGTGTTCCATATTATCATATTTTCAACCGTGATTTCATTGCAACGTAATGCGTATATAATGCAATACGGATGTAAAATTATTTAGCGTTCCACGAATAAGTTGCGGGGTATATATTGCGAGTGTAATATTATAACTATGCAGGAACACGACGGCGGCGCCGCGGCTATAATGTTTTGATTAATCGCGTTTTTTTTTCTCTCTTAACGTCAACCGCATTATAATAACACTGTGTACAGTTACGGTGCTTATGACTGTATATATATATATATATACATACGATACGATAAACATTTACGTCGGGAGACGAAATATTATGTACAATTTCCGATGCGGATAAATGTTTTTATTCCTTTGTGAAAAAAAATAAAAATAAAGACGAATAAACACGGCAAACGTGTATTTATCAACCGTTCGGCTGTCGTGGAAATCGTGGGGGCCGGTCGTGCCGTACACGGGAAGCGAGTTGAACGTAAAAAGGTGCCGTATATAAGTGCAATTCACGTTTTACGCGCGTGAAGAGGGAAAAAAAATTAGGTCCGTAGACACGCGGTAAAAAACGCTGCTTTTAAAAAAAAAAAACAAATAAATAAATAATTACGTGTAATAAACCGAATAAACATGTGTGTAAACGGTGCGAATTCGATCCGTTGGTCGCCACTCTTCGGGATCGAGAAGTGCACCTATATCCATATATTAATATATCGTACTATTATAATACGCGATCGGACCGCCGCCGAGAGCAGACTAATGACTACTCGTTTCCATCGCCACGTTCGCTCTGTGTTTGTATGATGCTGATCCGAACACGTTTTAATTAAAAATCTTTTGCTCGGCATCTATTTACTTTTTTTTTTTTTTTTTATTTTATTTTACCCTTCATTTGTATACGCACACGTATATATATTTTTTCCTTTTCTCTGTATTTTATTTATTTTTTCCTTTACTCGAAATAAATAATAATTACGAGCCACCATTAATATCGCTAATGCGAGCCATTCATTACGGTTGGAAAAACATAGAAGAAACGGCGGCTGAGGCGGCGGCAGGCAACGAGATGTGGGCCGATAGGGTCTCGGCCACGTTAGATGTGTGTGCGTGTGTGCGCGTGTGTGTGAGTGCATATTATTATTTATTTTTGTAGAAAATAATTGTGCTGAAAAAGCGAACGCGTATTATATACAATATGTGCGTGTGCGTGTGCGTGTGTGTACAAATATCAACTAATGGAGACTTTTGGTGAAAAAAAAAAAAGAGAAAAAAAAACCGAAAAATTAATCGACTAGAACTGAGGAAAAAAGTCACCCGACAAAGAGAGAACGGTGCGGCCGGTATGTATGCTGCGCTGCACACACGAGGACCGACAATAACTCGACGCGAGGAGGAATGTAAAAAATGCACACATGCCTACGACCGTGGACCCTTTATATTATTTTATCAGTTTCGTAATTAATGCGGGCAGAATGTTTAATTAATATTTCGTTGTGAAATAATGTTTTCTTGACGCACAGAACGCGCGGCGTTCTACACAATAACAAAGTGTACGTACGCTCTCGCGCGCGTATACAATATAATATAGTGTGTATTATAATATTGTACGTGGTACGATCACGACTTAAAATATGCGACAAAAATGTATATTAGAATGCAGCCGTCGAGCGCGCGGTACACGAGAACCTACACGAGGAGGACGGGTTGTTTTTTTCTTCTGATTATGCCTTAGCCGAACGCTTATAACATTATGGCTGTCGTGCCGCGGCCTACACATCGAAGACGCACCGGTTCGAGACAGAAACGAATGGAAGAATAATTTATTCGGGATGGAGGTTTAGAGAAAAAAAAAACTAACCGATTCGACGATACCTGCGTATAGAACGTTGTGTTTTCGAGACTAAAATAATGAAATCGAAACACGATATTTCGGCGATCTCCTACTGGACTCGAAACTCGGACTGAGACTAACACAACATCTCGGTTTCCTTAAGCTCATTAAATACGTTCCGAGTACACGGCGGAAATCGTTTGAAACGAGTATCGAATAGCGGAGCGACCGGGCAGGTGATATGTTTTTACTACGGCGGTACGACTTACTTTACCGAAGAAGTATTCAAGTAATAATTAATCTCGATTCCGTACCACGAAACGTCTGTGTTTTGGCCCAATCGTCCTTTCAACCGATACCAGTAAATTGTCTAAATTGGTTTCTGATTATTGTAGTGGATAAGGCTTATAATTATTTGAGTCGTTGAATTTTTTAAACGGTAGCCGATCGAAACACATATTATGTCTTGGACGTGGAGATTCGTTTTGGTCCCGCCATAGTTATTATTTTACTATTTTACTATTGCACCGGAAACTTTTTTAAATCGAAAGATTATAATAATTATTTTCGCCATCATTAACACAGTAAATATGTTATGTATATTTCTAGAATTATCGTTACCGTCGTATCCGAACAAACATTCCAGTACATAAATAAATATCATATACGTTGAAATGTATATTTCATCAAATAATAATATTAACGATTCGTCCCTGTGGCCTGAACGTTGATGGATTGAACATTTTCGCTATAGTTTCAAATCTGACATTTTCGAACATCATCAGTGGCATGTTATACGTTATAATTTTGTCCGTGTTGGATTATTATTTATGCTAAGGACGTTCGCGCGCTGACGTGGAAAATTAAGCAATTTTACTTTTCATGTGCACTCGAATGCCGCACAAAGTTCAAACGTCGATTTGAACGCGTTTGAACCAATATCGATCAGTACTGGATCGTTTTGGCGATGCGATTTTTATGTTTCCGTAACGACGCTGAAGCGTCCGGAGATCATGATTTTTAACGAAAACAACCTTACGGGTGACTTTGTCGCGTGTATAGATACTTCGCGTGCAAACATACACTAAACAATCGTGTTGTACGCGCGTGAAAACGTAGATATTATTAGTGCACTGGACCATCGATTCTCTGGATGGCAGCATCGTTCGTTTTCTGTGGAAAAAAAATAATATTATTATTAATAATATAATCTCCGCGCAGACGATTGCGCGATAAGAAACGAATTACGTCCGAATGACGATAATATACGGTTATAATTGCGCGAGCTATTGGAACGTATTATAATTTTTTTTTTTTTCATTTTATTTCCACACGAGTTTTTAACCATAAGTCGTTACGCGTCTCGACAATTATGCGAGAGCCGATCAGACGATAAAAATGTAATGTCGACAATCAGCTATATACGGTCTACGTGTAGGAATAACAAAATAAAAATATACGCGATTACAACACTATAATTTCGATTTGATCTATAAAATCATGAAAAAAAAAACATGATTACCAACAGTTATCGTGTCAATATGAACGTTGCTCGGCTTAAGATACGCCGACGGAAAACAAAGGATTTACGAATATGGGGAAAAAATATATAGTTTTGCGCTCGTTTGCAAAATATAGTTGTTGCCAAAGGAAATTGGCTGAGCATAATATAGCAACGCCACTCGGGCGAGCATCGCGTTGCACGAAAAAAAAATGGACCCTTCACATAAAACAGTACATAAATTACCATATTAGGTACTATAGCATTTGTTCCGAATACATATATTATCCGTACCATAATTGTATACTTTAACGTTTGCTTTATTTTACGGACATTTTTTCTTTGGTTTCCTTCACCTAAACATCACCCGACCGCGTAATTTGTTGATTTTTCGATTTTAACTGTTCAACAAAATGTGTTTACAAGATGTACGTTAGACGTAACAAGAGGAAGAGCTATTAAGAGTAATTATGAACCAATTTTATTTGACGAATATCTGAATATAGCCTGATATGCTTCTGTTGTTCGGGCTGCCCCCCAACTATTATTTCTGGGAATTAGGAACATGGGAGAATCGTGAATTTCCAACTAAAAAGCCATTGTCATCACATACGTGATACATATTGACGATTGATTGTTATTACTGAAAAACTGGTTTTAATCGACTGCGGTCAATAAGCTGCTATGCCTGAAATTGATTACATTTATGGTACTGCACGCCGTTGTATATTTTTCAATTGTTTATAACAATATTTCCCTATCCCTACTTAAATGCACCGACTAAATAGTACAGGACGGAGTACTAATAAATTAGAAAGTATTCAAATAAAACACTCACAAATTGATATTCCCTAAACGGTCGCAATAATTGAACCTGTATACCGATTTTGAATCATTCTTTTTTTTTTGTTAAATGTAATTGTGTAATTTTTTTCCTGAACGTTATTGCTCGTCTAAAAAAAAAATCCGGTCGATCTGCATGGTAAAAGTCTCCGATACCGTAATATCTAACCGCGATATACTTTGTTTGGGTCAGTGATGGATCATCGTATTTTCCACGATAATCAGCGAGCAGAGCATCAACGCACAGGTGTCTATCAACCGAAGAATATAACAATGATAACAATAATAATAATAATAATATCGCATTATCATATTACCAACGTGGGAATTTCGAAATATTAAAAAAAAAATAAACTCCCGCAGGCAACTGGACGTTTTTCCATATACGTACGACACTTATGCGATGATTTCGCAGTGCGCGGTGCCACAACAACCCGTTCACGGTCCGTCACGTGCACCGTTCGAAAGGGTTCGGTTGCTAGTCGGGGGGTGAACAATAATTTTGAAAACGTTCCGCATTTTTCCGTAAAAAGTTTTTCGCCTATGTATACCGTTGAGCTCACCTAACGGTCTCTTTGCGCACTCGATAAGTACTATTTTTTACTGAAAGCGACGTGTCCTCGACCCGTGTTGTGCCGCGTCCGGGAATCTATAAACGCGATGATACCGTCAACAAGAACAACAATAGTAATACAGTAAAACCTCGCTTAGACGGAACTTCGGTAAGACGGAAACCCCGGTATTACGGAATGTTTTTTTGGTCCCGTTTCAAATTACATATAATTTCATCCCGCCAAGACGGAAACCTCGCCAAGCCGGAAACGGACACGTTTTTGTAATAAGAGTTGATGAAAACCCTCGCTAAGACGGAAATATAACATGATTAGATACTTAACATTTATTTTCGTATTGTCGATACCCATAGATAATCGATTTACGAGTGCGTAATTTGGTAAAAGATTACAAAACTGCTATCAGCTACCTCGACGAACTACAAAAATTTTCCCTCACAGTGTCCAATAGTGAGCTTTAAGGTTTGACTTCAAGAGCCAAGGAATGTGTGGAACGCGACGCCTTACGAAATAAAAAGCAAAAATCAATAACGGATTTTTTTCAAAAAATATAATTATTATTAATGTATACTGGCTAAAAATAAATATGTTATAAATAAATAAGTACAAATAAATATAAAATTAAATAAAAAATATAAATTGTATGCTGTATAAACTGGTTTAAAATAAATATATAATTTAATTCAATTTATTTTTTTCGAACCCCGTCAAGACGGAAACCCCGTTAACACGGAAAAATGTCATGGTCCCAAGCGATTCCGTCTTATCGAGGTTTTACTGTAATAAACTAACTAACCTTACTAACCTATCTACTGCACGTGGTATAATAATAATACACTGGAGCGGTGACCGCGCACCGTGCGACCGAGCGGATACACTCCCGGACGTCCCCGGGGTTGCCTAAACGAAACGCCTGGCCTTTGCGACCATTATCCCGTCCTGTTATGTATAATATATTATTCATTTGCTCGGCGACGGCAGGATTTTGTTGTACGTTCATAACCGGGACTTTAAGTGACACAAATATAATGGGGGGGACACTATATGATCCCTATACCATTTTTTGTGTTCCGGTTATTTTTCACTACAGTTACTTATTAGTTATGTATAATACGACAAACATATAGTATCATATGACAAATGCATAATTAGTGTTATGAGTTACCTAGTTATTGATTGTGAAATACTGTGTCTCAGATCTATCGGCTACGAACGACCACTCAACTCGCCGACGAGACGTAATAGTTGATGAGAATCTTAAGATAAAACTAATTTTTTGTGAAATGTTATTACAAAAGTGTAACGAATTAGTAATTTTTTATGTAGTCGAGTGTTTTGACCGAACGGTTGAGCGCACTTGTAAACTTTTCGGAAAAACGCGAAAAGGGGTGATTTACAAGCGCCGTGATAGGTTGCCTGACTGAGTTATCTTGCGTCTCCCTGTACCCGCTTTAAGACCTGTGCACCACGCATGTATAAACTGCAACGTTTTCAGCTACATTGGCGCGGCAGCGTCAGCGTCGGTGCATAATTGACGTTGCGATGTTGTCGTCTTCGCCGAGACGTATACTAATGTAGCAGCGAGTGGTGTCGGTGAGAAGACGCGCTTGATCGTGGGATAGTAGAGCTCCAGATATATATTATTGGACGCGGAGATGTATATATTTATATGTACGTGGGAGAAAAGAATATTATTATCGTCGCGTCATTTCGCCGAAAACCGAAATAAACTCAGCGGAAACGCCACCGAGAGATGCTGTGCACAAAACCTTTTTAATCAAGTCTGATGCCAGCGCGCGCGCGTTTCCCGGAATTGATTCCCCAGGGACCAAGAGCGCGCAAAAACAGACGCACTTACGGCCAGGAAGAGGAGAAGACGAGGAGACGGTGTATTATACAGGAGACGAGGAGAAGAGACGATGAAGAGACCAAGAGCGAGAGAGAGCAAGGTATAGAGAGAGTGAGAGAGTGAGAGGGAGAGTGAAGGAGAGAGAGAGAGAGAGAGAGAGAGCTCATGTATACGCCACTACAGATATACACTCTTTTGTGTATAGCCCTCAGGAATCGTTATATCCTTCAATTGTTATGGTAATTTATTCACAGTTCGAAGCGTCCGCGCCAAAGTTGGTATCTCCGCCCGTTCGCCCGTTCCGAGTTCGCCTCGCAAGAAATTGAGATCCAACGAAAAGCGCCCCCTCTGCAGCAGCCCCATCCATCCCCCCCACCCACACCCACGCGTATATCGTTTGATCGTCGTCTAACGAGACGTCGTTATTATTTCGTTGAACGTGCGGCCCGCTATACGCGGCAGTACAATATACATATAGATAACCGAATACCGTATATGTATATTATTATTATTGCTATATACTATCATATTATATATTTCGTGCGCACACGCAAGCTCGCTTTTCTTGTCACTCCATTTATATTGCACCGAGAGACCCATACGGACGCCAAACATGCATGTGTTTTGGTCTTACAGCATCAATCCGATGTGCCTGTTGGGTGAAAAGAGCGTGAGGTAATTTTATTTTTTCCCAGGTTAAGTCGCGAATAAAAACCCGACTTACGCACAGTGCATATACCGAAGGACCGAATCGCAGGTCAATAAGGCAACTGTCTGGGGCCTTGGATGGGGAGGCTTTGACTAATAAGAATAACCCCCGATTTCTCAATAGATGTACGGAAAAAAAATGTACACAATTTGACTTAAAATTTAATTTTACCCTAAAAGTGTGATTCTCATCATCTTGGGGTAAATGTGATATAAGTTATATGTACCATACTTTTCTTTTTACCCTGTATACTGCCCGGGTAGGATATACATTTAATTATAACAATAGCGGTAGACAATGATACCGATAATATTTGAATAGGAGAAAGCTCGTCACGTGGGTCTTTAAGATTATATACTTCTTAACTAATTGTAACTAGCGAAATTATTATTAATTTTTTTTTATTTGTTTTGTGTAGGTTTATACGAGTATACATATATAGTATATGTTAATAAAAAATCTAATTGTTTAATTTTTTTTCATTTATCAATTTATTTATTTTATTTTGATAAAATAACAGGATAACAGCTAGGGGCCTTATTTCTGTAACTACTTAAGGGCCCAGAGACTGTAAATCCGATCCTGTACTCGCACACACATATACGCACATGTAAGTGTGTGCGATGTATGCAAGCGGTCTCCATATATTTTGTGAAGACACCTCTCATATTCGGTACAATAAGTTAAAACTGTACACGACATGGCTGCCGCAGTATGATAATCGATGAGAAAAATAAAGATTACAACAGTGAATATCGTCGCGACGGAAAAAATGTTTGGAGAAATGTTAAGTTTCCGATTATAAACGCGGTCGTCCCTAAATGGATTGACTCGTTATTTTTGTACTCAGTACTCGCTTGTAATTCACTAGAAAACCACTCGAAATTATCGATCATAAACCGCGTGATATGCGTTACGCACGCGTATTACAGTGTAATATAGGTTTTAAAATAATTTAGAATTCGCTCCGTCCGTGTTCGTGATCCGAATACAGCGATTTGTCATCTTGACTCGAGCGATTTGTATAGTCATGACATTTTTCCGAACCGTTTTTGTTTATAACAATCAATATCTCTCCGCGCCGGATTCGCAGGTAGTTAATAATACTCCGCTTCGGTGCCACAGTAAATAGGCCTTCAACGGTGTGGAAGGGATTTTAGTTTTAACAAGTGAAAATGTGATCGATTAGTGGACACAAACGTGCATATATTAATTCTTCACCGATACAGTCAACTGGTCCGGTTCTCAGTGACAACAATTATTTGCAATTATTTACAACACGTTGTTACGTATACAAGCAGCAATTTGTATCAATATTGTATTGTTATGATGTAAACCGTTTGCAGATATTTTTCTAGAAAAAATTATTTTATCCTCAAACATAATTAAATGTGCACCACAGGTGCTCACTCAGCGAAAAACAAACAATGGTACTTAATATAATTTAAACATTTTCTATTTTCACCAACCTGATACAATTATTTTAATGAGCGATATACGTATGATAAATTACTTTTGAAATCTAATCCTGGCAAATAATTATACGCGGGTAATCCAGTATATTCCAGTAGCATGTTATGGTTTTGATGTAGGAAAATTAAAAATGTTTGTTGTCGGAGTATTTTCGTTTAGACCACGCAGTTGAAATATTACTTAATTAAAATAAAAAATAATTTATGCGGTCGGCCAATTGATGGTATCTAAAAAACAATAGTGGAAAACTTCTCCTTTTTTATTCTCGAGTTATATACATAACATTGTGTTCTACTGAGAAACACGATAAAAACTGATCTAAAATATTTATAATTACGGTATCGTCGGTTAATATAGTGATTATATTGTACACTTCAAGGTTTCGTTTTCGACTGCTCGGAGCGATAATGTTCGTGTAGAGTGATGCTTTGGATAAGAAATATTGTATACTATTAAGATACGCTAATATTCATTACGTAGTTACGACGTCGTCATATTGATTAAAATGAAAAAATATGAATCGTAAAAATCATAGCCCTACGAAGTTTGGCAGTCAAAATATGCTATGTCATAATGTTATACTATCTGCATTGGGAAAACATATTTGTTTATGGGTCAGCGCAACAGTTTCAAATATCGGTCTACGACTCGAACGACCTTACATTATATTTTTTATAATAATTTAACGATCTCGTCATTATGACGTTGCCGCTGCACAGATAGTTTCAAAACATGTAATTTACAACGTTAATATCGTTATATTGTTGAGAGAAAAAACACCGTGTACAGCTACTCGTATATAACACACGGTTGGCCATGACTTACTGTACTGCACAACTGTTAAGAAAATGCAATCATAATTATTACAGAACGAGATTGTCGCAGTCCGTAGGTTTCGTGACACGCCGCGGGTCCATGTACAGTGCATCAGAGTTTATCAATAATATTGCGTTCGTGAAAATATTACGTTCAAGTTATAAAACAATTATCATATTATTATTTATACTTCGATTGACCGAACATTATTGTACAATTTGGTCAACCGAATATTATTATATTTCGATCGACTGAAATGCACGTGTGGGGATTTGCCGGATCGTTGTTTCAAGCATCTCGGTGACCAGATTTTGAGCATGCGAATAAAACGTTCATCACGAGCTACGTCGAAATTTAGTTCTGCACACCACATTTGTAAAGTTACGCAAGTTACGGTTATGGGACTTTTCAGGGACAGAGAAAAATTAAATAAATATTTTCCGAAATTAACTTTCGTTACTTTATATCCGCGGTGGTGTGCTAATAGCGGTTAATGGTTATAGGCACGTCACTATACGTGTGGTTTAGGTTAATATTTTCTATGTGCATAATTGCATAAAACAACTTTGGATTTAATATATTTTCACCACAAAGTATACTGAATATTAAAGACTTCAAATATGGAAAAAAATGGACTGGCTTTACTTTACCTGTGTCGCACCTTGCGCTTGGTATATTTTGTTCGATTACGGTATTTTCGCACGTCCATTCGTGACGTCTCGCGCTTCTACATCTACTCGAGCCGCAATACTGAGCGGGTATCCAGAACCGGATCGAGTACTCTGGGTGCAGTAAGCAAATGATTCAGACCGGCTCAATATTGATTGCCCAATAAATATAATATCAATTCTATACATTAAGATTCTCGTGTTCCACCGTATCTAGAATTTTTCCAATACGTTGGATGGGGATGAACGAAAAAAAAAAAATTCTATTTTGAGTAAAACGAGGAATGTGTTGGTTTTATCATGATGTGTGTGTGTGTGTGTTTTGTTTTGTGTTTTTGTACACGATTTTGACCAGAATGATTGTTCCGATGTATACAAACGTGCAACTTTTCTAAAAGGTCGTATATCGTATAGTTGGTACTTTGGGAACGTCATTTGTTGAACTCCCAGACAGTTTTCCGAAGAATTGAGAAAACCCGTGCAAAAAAGTGCAAAAAACTTCAACCTAGATCTCGAGAATCGAACCCCATCCCGTCTAGTATTTTTCATCATTTTTATCGTGTCATTTAAATACCGTACATTTTATGGGCCGAATTTCATCGAGGGCCGTGAGCATTGCGCTAATATTTTGACTGTCGGTAGATTCGGCCCTGCCTCGGCGGCATCGATCGCGTCGACCTGAACCGCGGCACACGACTACGACGCGATAATAAAGTCTTTGCGATTTCATCGGTCGGTTGTAGATTTGTCAATCGCGCGCACGCGGTAAGCACTGCTGTCTGCATTTCACGCATAAGATGTATGGTCGGACGAGTCATTGTCACACAACCGAGATGTCTCAGAAGCCGTTTCACGATTTCACTGAGCGGGTTTTTTTTTTTTTTTCATTTTCCTTTTTCGTGTACAACGCAGTACACGTACACCGTCCGACTGTACGTACGCCTGTAGCTCGCCTATAATATATTGTGCGCACCTCTAACGCGTAGTTTATTTTTTTATTATTCAGTGCCCACCCCGCGGCCCGAGTCCGACGCGGCCGGCGTCGACCCGAATCGGATGACGAGACCGAAAACGTCGACCTCGGTGTGGAGTAATCGCGGTCGGCGTCAAGACGGAACGATCTCGGGTGTAGGACAGCAGCAGCAGCAGCAGCAGCAGCAGCAGCAGCAGTAGGTAGGAGACCAGCGGAGAGGGGGGAAGGACTTATACGGCTGCTGTGTACCTTACACGTATATGTATTATAATATAAGAGCGCGGTTGTCGCGACTGCGGGGCGGCGGTCGGGAGTGGAATCGAAAATAAATAAACCCGCACCGCGGTACGCTGCAGCAGCAGAACCCCCAAAGATTTGCCCCGGACACCGTATATCGACGTTTGATTTGATCACTCGTCGTTAATCTTCAGATGTCGTGTGTGGCACCGCCGCCGCCGCCGCCGCCGTACGGTCGTTTAAAAACACTGTCGTTTGATAATGGCAGGCAATAAGTTAAGTCGCCGTGTTTTTTTTTCCCCCTTTTCCCTTTTCTCTTTTTTTCCTCGGTCCCACTCCTCCGCCGATCCACGTCTCGTCACCACCCCCTCCGCGACCCCCACCGACAACCGTTTGTAGCGATTTAGTGTTGCCATTGTTCTTCTTGTACGCGTGTGCACGTTCCCCCGGAGAAAAACACACACACACACTGTGCTCCTGCGCGAACAGAAAATACGGCTTACGTCTCAATCAAAACGGTGGCGGCCCATCGACAGATCGTATACATTATTATTGTTATTATTACTATTATACATCAGTTATTATAATATCACAGTGTTCGGACCCCCTCGGGAGACACGGACACAACCTTATCGGACCAGCACATCTCGCGCGAGCCGCCGCAGCAGCCAACAACACGCGTAGATTATAATGATATTGTTCGTCGATTCCAATACGTATTGTCGTGTACGAACGCTCACGCGCGGATACTTGTATTGATACCTATGCGTGCGCGCCTTCCGATGTCTATTTAGGCTCAGCAATCGTGTTTCGGATTGACACGTAGCACCTAAGTAAGACCTAAGTAGGGTCAACACGTGAAGTTGGCCAAACGGCAATAGCACGACGTATCTCGAAAGAAAATGAGATTTTGGTATTACAATTTCTATAACCTCTTCGGATTTTTCACCGGTTGCGATATATCATCGTTTTCATACCAATTCTATAACTGTAGAATCACCAAGGCCGTACTTATGAATTTGCCGTTCTGGAGCATTAAAAATAAAACGCTCATTAACAATTTTTTTTTTTTAAATAAGGATATTGCTATTTAAAATAATCACTTTAAAAAATTTAAATTCTAATGTTAAATGTATGATAGAAGTAAACAAATATATTTTAGAACAACAATTTGAAATTTAAAAATCATACGCCCTCCCGGGGCATCAGTTTCCTGTTGCTTCTCCTTAAATATCGCCCTGATTATCATACAAATTACACGTATCTATATAAAAAATAAAAACAACATACGTAACTCAATTCTCGTTATTATTGTATATAGCAATGACAATATTACTCCATTATACTATAATACTATATTTTATTAATTTTAACTATTTTTAAATGTTGAGTAGTAGTTATATTTTGTTTGTATAATATTAAATATTGGTTAGTACAGCTGTCATTTAAAATATTATGTTTTTAATCATCTGAAAAATAAATAAAAATAAAAAACATGTAGCGCGAAAAGGGTAGTCTATTTTTTGTATACTATATATACCTGTAACCGAGTATATGTAACTGAGTATCACCACCACATTGTGGCTGCACACGAATTGCGCCCAAAAATCCCTTTTCCACATGAGTTGCGACCAAAAGGATATTTAAGCACCACACGATTGCGTCCGGGACTATTTGTTTTGCCATATACATATTTAGGACTGTCAACAGCAAAATGTAATTATTGGTAGGTTTAAAATATTTTTTGGCGCTGTTACTAATATTGTAATTAATGCGTTTACCTAGGTATAATGAGTGTTTAAAATTTACACATTTTAATGATCAATTTTTTTTTATGTCACAAAGACGATTTTCATATTTTTACAAATGTTGTCTCAACAATCTTCTTTTTCGCAAATGTTTGGTTACACATATGTGAATACTGCGTTGTTTAATAGTATACTGTTTCATTTCGTACATTTTTAATACATCGATAAACTTAAAGGTATTGGAGTGTTTGCTGAGTAAGACATAACGTTAAACTCGGAGTAGAAAGCTTTACAAAAGTTCGCCGTTCGAGTAATTATATCCCCTTTTTTCTGCCGTAAAAATACCATATATATACATATATTTTTTTTATGTTTCAGTTACCTACTGTAAAAGTTATGTTTTAGCGTAATCATACACAACAGGAATGGCCAAACGGTCAATCGTTATACCTACCAGTCGACCGCGTACGGATTTCAAGCCGATATTTGGCATTTTTTTAGAGTTCGCATTTTCGTACATTGATCGTCACTGACGATTTGGACTTGCCAGTCACTACGTTATCGCTATTATCGTCCATGCGTAGTTCTAGTCGACGTTCTCCGCTCGAGTCGACCGTCTTAGTGAAAACGATTTTCTAGGCCGATCTCCGCTCGCATAGGTCTGGCCGTCCCTGCCGTGCAGTGTACGTACAGTATAACATAGTAGCGTTGAACGACCGTATTAAGCTTGCCGCGCACTAGATCGGAACGGAACAAAACCGTCCGATCGGAACGGAAAAAATTAATAAAAATGATTTTAAATGAGGTCCCGCACACTGGATCGGATCAGATCGGAAACGTCGCGTCGGATCGGATCGGAACACGACCGAATCGTTTGTCGACAATATTTTGACGGATTCCGAAGCATTCTGATCGCAAACGCATGCGCACTGACACTTTTGGTCATCATATAAATATAAGGTTTTAGGTATACGATCGTAAGCTTATCGGTTAGTTACCGATTACGGTCGGTCGAACTGTCATCTAAATTGTAGGTATTATATTTGTTCAGATATATAGTTTAGGTACTTATATGTGATATAGTAAATTTCGTACTGTACTGCGGTGATATCGTTCTGGTCGCGCGTGCACCCACGCCGACGTCTAATACCGATGTATCATACCGTTGTTGCGCAGACATCGCGGCCGTGATCGGTTGCGTTACAATATGCTTATAGTCGCTCGTACATAATATGGTACTAATTACTAGCACGCACGATAATTGCCGGCCGTGCGCGTACATAATATTGTACCTGCACCGTATACGTACGCGGCGGTGCTATTATCGACGATGAACGGGCACAATCGTCCGACTTAATTTTCGAAACGCTTTTGCAATTTAGTTATTATCGCGCCGCCGCGCCGCTCTCGAGCGGGCTGCTAAAGCGCGCGGCGGCGTTAACGATAATGCGTTTTGGAATAGGAGAAAAAAAAAACTCCAACCTCGCGCACTGCGCTCGCGCTGTCTACAGAATATGTATTATGTTTTTTTATTCTCTTAATATGTGTTTCCTTATAAAACACATTACACGTGTATATAATGAATATATCGACTCCATAAAGCGTTGCTCGTGATGGAGTAGAGGGTTACATTCAAGTAAAATAAAGGAAACAATGACACACCCGATACCGTTACGAAAATACGTAACAATGATTAATTAGATTGACGGTAAAAAAAAAAAATATTTGGTATAATCTATATATAATGAAAGACGAGCAGCAGTACAATCGCGGCTCTTGTTTCCCGCCGAAATGCGCCGCAGCAGTCGTCGGGACGTCGTACGAGATCCAAGATGGGCGTGTTGTCGACGGTGATACGGGGAGTGCGTGGCAGGGGTGCGGGTGAAAAAACCACAAGCAAACATCTGAAAACCCTCAGCGTCCGGTAAGTTTAATTACGCGCGAACCCTCGCCGGGAAATACACTTATGTGTAACAAGTACGAGCAACGGTACACCGCTGCATCCAGCGTGTCTCGTACAACAGAAGAACTCGTTGTTGTTGCACCGTCCCTTTCGTGAGCACGCGAGTTCTTGCGCGGATGTCGTCGTTATGTGTGACGCTACCATGTGACGCGTATCGTTATCATCATCAAAACGATCGTACCCGCGCGGTGATACGCCCCGAAAACCCCAAGAACAATCGAAGGAAACACATATTGCTGTACGTATGCGACGTCGTACCGCGCGATACACGATAGTGAACCGGTACGTCTGCTGCACGTGTTCGTTTTTTCTTTTAAAATTTGTACAACAAAATAATTACAATGAGCAAATATGGTGATAGAATAATACGGTTAAATTGACGTGAATGACGTGTTAAGGAAGAAATCCACGGGTAACACCAGTATAGTTCATTTAATAATTGATCCTAACCTAACCGTTTTCGCTTTAGTCTGCGCGGCGGGTGTTTCGGTAGACTGCAGGTGGACATGTTTGATATGCTACTGGGTGAGCTTGGATTTTGATGGAAGCGTTCATACATTGCTTTGGCTAGTTCAGTGATAGCACTTGGTTTTAAGTCGTTGTGTAAGGGAAAGGTTGTGTGACATTGTGTTTACCGAAACGACAATTGCGAAACGATGACAATACGCGAACATCACGCAACGCGCGAGTCGCCGTGCGAAAGCCGCGTGTTCGGTGCTCACAAAATACGCGCGGCATAGTATTATATAATTTTATGCACCGCCGCCGCGTGATCCTTCGAGAAATGTATTTCGGGAAAAAATAACAGACAGTTTCCTGCGCGTATTTTTCACTCGGTTAGCACGCGATACTATCGCTATAGTTGTAATATATGCGCGCGCGTACATTACACGTGCACATACATGTGGTGTACATTATATTGTTTACACGGTCGCACAGAAAATATTTATATGCGCGTACATTGTACTTAGGTACGCGTACCTGCGACGTCGCGAGGAGACAAAGAGTGCCCGGTGAGTGAGTAATGAGATTGAATACGTTAAACGTGTTCAACACGAACGAATAGTATGCACGCATAATAATTAACGAATGGTTTAATTATTATTCACGCGCGGATCGTTTCGTTTGTGTCAGTAGTTGCGGTTATCGGTTGATAGAAATAATGGTCTTACTACTACAAATAATAATAATAATAATAATAATAGAAATAATTTATTCTCTCGAGGAAGTACAATAAGAAAAAAACAAGTGAGTACTACGAATACGACGGTAGTGCCTACACACGCATCGTACACACGTAACATAATGTGTCCGTTCGTGTTTTATTCTATTTATCTATTTGTTTAATTAGGATTTCTCGTAGGCCTCACCGAGAAGACTCAAGGCCCATGGTTGATAAAATATAGATGAATTACAATAACATGTACGATTTATTTATAATTATTATATATTACGATTATTTATATGGCAATATTAATTTATACAAATAATTATATGAATAATATGTAAATATAAATTTCCGCAAAAGATCGCCTATTGCACGATCTCCAGATATGCTTTTCATGTGATTCAAGATTCCATAGATCTTGACTCTCTTTTTATCAGACGTGATTTAATGGATTTTATGTTTCTTCGTGATAACCTAAATAATTGTATCAACTGCCCTGAAATAATAAATTGAATTGGGTTCAAAGTCTCCCAAAGAAGTACTGGTAACACTGATATGTTCATTACACCTAAATTTAAAACACATTGTTGAGCTCTGTCAATTGCTTATAAAATCTCCGCGGTCTTAGATTTATTTTATGCATCTCGTTTTGTTTTTAAAGCAAAACTCTATTATTTTGAATACATAATACTTAATTATTTTAAAATTATGTCGATATAGTAGGTAAACTAGTAACAACCAATGTTTTTGTTTTACTATTATTTCCCTGTCATTTTATTTTTTATATTTATTTATCACTATGTCTATTAGTTTTCATGTGCCAATAATTTGGTGAATAAAAAAATCTATACAATAGAGATAAACACAATAATCTATATATAAATAATATTAAATAGAAGTTATTATAAATACAAATATAAATGCAAAATACAAAAATGTTTTACATGGAATGTTATAGTTAAACTCATAACAGAGCCATCTGGAAAAATACTTCTTAAATATATTATAAGTAGTGATATTACTATTTTGTTAAATAATTTTATTCCGAAAAATTATATTGTTCAGTGTACCTGGGTTTCGAAACCATTGTACCTACAGAGAAGTTGTTTTTGTATACCCAGTGCCAACACCATAATAATATAAAGGTGATGATTTGCTATTTTAAAAAAATTATAGTTAGTTTTTATGAAAACATTTGATACTTAGAACGTTAAAATATTCGTATTATGTTTTAGTAGAGGGGGCTAGGTAAATTGAGTCCGATATACCTTTTTCGTGGTAAACTGAGTCCCTGGTCTGAAAAAGGTATAGGTAAACTGAGTCCCGGATTTGAAAAGTTATAAGGTAAACTGAGTCCCTGATTATAATTAAATTTTCCTTCCCACTTTTACAGGCTTAGGACTGTCCGTGTTAACAGGCGTGGTTAAAAATGTGCTTTTTTTGTTATTTTGTACATGGTAAAAATTTATTTGATATGCTCTTAATGAATTGAAATCGTGAAATATTTTTATTTTCATATTTTAACATTTCTTGTCTCAAAAAAAAATCTTTTTCTATGGTTATTTTTTTCATTTTAATTACCTCTTTTCTACGGATTTTTATATATGAATCTATTTGAATGTCTTTAAGTATATCAATGAAATTGTAAATGTTTGGATGAGAACAATTAAACATTCCATTGAGTCTTGAATGAAATGATTCGCAAACATCTGTTGTTCTATTTGTTGTTGCCTTAAACTCAGCCCAAACATTAGGAGGAAATAAACCAGAAGGATCAATATATGTATCAAAAACGTAATCTAAAAAGGCCTGTACTTTATCTCCTGTAGGTTGAATTGCCATGATATCTTCAACAAAACACTGATCAACTTCATTTGGGCTTAGAAAAGGTAAACCAAAAAATACTCTTAAAAATTTACTGTGTTCGTAAATATTATTACCTACTCGGGACTCAATTTACCTAGCACGTAAAAATATTTCGGACTCAATTTACCTAGCCCCAATATCCACCCAATTATTTGGGACTCAGTTTACCACTCCCGTAGTAGAGAACCTTGGATCTTTTTTTCATGACGATACGAATTAATGGATTTTGGCTGATTTGAAATCGTAATAAGACGTTATAGAGATATCATTGTGATAATCTCAGATTACATTTCATACGAAACAACGCGAGTACATGGTAAACGGATATATCTATTCGTCCCATACAGGTACATTAAGTATTAACTACGGAAGAAATAGTAATTCCTGGTTTTTGTACCGAGGAAAAAACGCGCTCGCGTGCTTTTTATAATAAAATATTAGAGGCCGAGATGTAAAATTTTTTTTTGGAAATATTTTAGTATGTAGTAACTGGTATTAGGAATATATTTTTGTTTACACAGCAATATTTTTGGAAAGCATTATAAGTTGGTTGTTTCTAAAACTATTGTCCGACCAATGTTTCAGTTTGGACGGTAATTATTAGGAGGTCAAATATTATAATTAACAAATAATTACGTTTTATGACAACTTTGCAAATATATTTCAACCGGGTTAAGTGTAGAGCTAAAGAGAGTAGACCAAATGAGGTCTTCGGCGGTGGACGCGAAAACGTTCATCATCGAATAATGTGTTTCAAAAAGTGCTTGTAGTCTTCTGCGGCGATCGTGCGACAACTTGGCGTCATTTCAAGTATTTACTTCGTTTATTGTGACTGTAGTACGTACATAGTAGTGATTGCACTTATGCGCGCGTGCGTACGATATAATATCATACTGTAGTACGAACGCGAAGCTTTCTGTTCGCGCACGGGTGCGTGTGATATATTGTAGACGGATCCTCCGTGTGCACGCCGCCGCCGTGGTGCGTGTGCCGCTGACGACACGGCGGGAGACCGCGGGGAAAATTGAAACGTCCAAACGAATAAATCTCCCTCACTGAGAACTAAACGCGTACAACGATGATGATAATAATAATTCCCGCCGCCCGCCCGTCATGTACACATCACACATCACTCACGGGGCCGATTCGTTTTATCCGGGGTCGGACTGCTGCCCGGTGCTGGTGCTGGCGCTGCTGCCGTTGCCGCCTCGGGGAAAAGGAGACGGACCGCCTCGGGAGTGCGTTGGCGCGGGATTCCTGCGCGTACCTACGCCGGGGTCGGACTGACCGATATGCCCGGGACAAAATAATAAAAAAAAAAAACTAAAAGACAAAACAAATTGCCTTTTGTTAGGTGGAGATTTTATTTTTTTTTTATATCTCGTGTTCCCCGGCCATTAGTCACCGAGTCCAACGCGCCGGAGTTTAATTAACGTTCGGTCGTCCGACTGTTTTCTTTTCTTTTCCGACCGAAAAATCAAACGAGTCGGAGCGGCTCGGCGGCGCAACACTACCGCGCGCACACAAATAACGATGATGGTAAAAAAATACCAACGTCTAAGAATTATTCTTACCGCAGCGCAGTATCGAGAAGCGAAACGTTTAATTAGTGCGCGCGCCTACGTATATATATATATATATATATGGATATTACACGCGCATGATACAGTCGACAGTCGTAATGTAATCGGGAATACCTGTTAAGGATATATAGTATTATTATGCGTACGAGCGACTCGTGCGATGCGACCTGCAGTATTCGAGTGCACAAGAGGAGAGCTGATCGATGATTGGGTCCGCGGGCCGAACAGGTTTTTACGGACGTCGTCGTCATTTGTCAGCCGCCGAACCGCCTCTCAGGACGACTACCGATGACCGCTACAGCAGCGATACAAGTACACGCGTACAGGTAATACGCATATATACAGTGTACCCACGTCCAACGCAGGACTGCCAGGACGCGTATATACGTATAAATATGGTATAGGTGCACGCCGCCGCCGCCGCCACCGCCGCCACCGCCGACGCTATCTCGACGATTTTTCTTGTTTTTTATTTTTTCTCCGTAAAAACCACCGAGTACACATTTGTTTCGTTTTCGTCCCGACCGCCGTTATTTTATCTCTTCATTTCGATCGGAGTCGCGACGACGGGTACAGCGACATATATATTATTATACATACACGCGCACACACGACACACACACACACACACACACAATGTACACGTACACGCGTATAGCTGGTTGGCATCGACCTCGAGTATGTCGTGGCGGCCGGCTTTCGAGTAGGGTTTAAAAAGTGCCGACGTGTTTGTGCTTCCATTTGTCCACGTGTACGACGATGTGTACATCTGGTACACAGGAGAGTATATTATCATGTTATGCGTTCACAATTATACATATACGGACGTATGGACTCGAGTGTGCGACCGCCATAACCGTATACAATTAAAAACGCATAAAATCCTGCGCGGCTTTTACGAGAATTACCTTTTAGTTTAGGTACGAGCAGTAAAAACGAAAAAATAACGAGAACCCGCGAACGTCGCCCCTTGCGCGCGTTTGAGCCGGAGTCCGTCGAAAGCTTCGCAGTACGGAGCGTCGATTAAAACAACATAAACACATTTTCCAAGGAGTCATTTTTATCTTTATACTTGGAATGCTTCGGATAAATTGAATATGATTTATAGGTATTGCTTGATCCCGACGAGTATACGGAGAATCGTCACCCTGCCGTCAGCTTATAATATTACGTAATCACTAACAAGTATAATGATGACTATGTACAATATGTTGATTAATAACAATACTGGTAATAAAATAGAATATATAATTTTAACTGAAATCTTTAATCCTTACCTCTTGAGCACAACGAGTAAATTTGATACAATATTTTATAAAAAATTACGACGCATTAAAAAATGAATTATAAAAAGTTTAAGTGTATTTTTTCAATGTGTAATACATACCATGGAAGTGATAATATGTTTAAAAAAAAAAATCTACTGCAAGTACCTATAATATAAATGCATAAATCTAATTTACTTATTGTACCCATGTGGAGTATATAATATGTAGATTGTAAGTTTTCAGATAAACGCTTTCTTATGATAATAACGTGTTTAAAGAAAAGTGTCAACCCGTGTAATGAAGTCTCGTGTAAATGTTTGGTGAACCTATGTTAAATGATAGCCAATAAACTTGTGAAAAATTCTCCGTAGTTTGTAAAAACGTCCCAGTTAACCTACATTATTATGAATAGGTAATACTTCAATACGTTCGGGAAAAAGAAGATGACAGATTGTAATACGTCACGAGGTGCGTAGATTACTTGTCGATTACGCGAACAATCGTCTCGTGTAATGTCATAATGTGTACTGACACGAGCACGCGTTGTGTAGGTAACTACTGCGCGGCCATAGATTGTAGCGGCAGGTATAATATGTACTCGAAATCGGAAAATTTACGGTCGGGAAATCGTTTGCTATTTTTCACCTTTTATATGCGCAAAGATAACGTGAAGTGTATATTTAGGTGTGTATATATATATAAATATAGACAAAGCGTATCACTGTGTAAGTATTAAAAACAATTGTCTTTTTTTTTCCTATATTTATTTATTTTTTTTTTTATTATACGACGAATAAAACTATTTATTTTCCGAGAAATCTGATAAAAACACGAAATCGCACTACTAAACGACTTTCACGATCGCTATTCATTATAAACACGTTGCAATCGCACCCTATGCGATACGCTTCAAGGTAACGTGCACACGTGCATAGACGTTAATTCAAATTACTATACATTATTATAACTCACGTTATCTCATACGCCATGTACAATTCGACGCGCGTACCGGCTAACTGAAAATGCAGTGCATAAAACCACACCATATTATATCCGAAACGGTTGCGCTTTTACTGCAGCACGCGTGCCCTTCGGCGGACGAGCTGCAGCTATCTAACGTCTGCATAGAATGCAATTTACATATATGTACAGGTAATTGGTATAATGTAATACAACGAATGTAGTATAATATATTAGTATATTACAGCCGTATCGAAGAACATGTACCTCTGAACAAATTTGACTCACTCTTCAAAATGTTCGAAATATTCAAATGTTTGAACATTGTTGTGACCTTTGAAATAACTACCCACTCTTAAATTATTATTACTTACATTATTATCATGTATCATCTATTTGCAGCCGGAGGGGTTTAGGTGCGTGACACGAGTTGATACATTTCTCAATGTATTGCATTTATAAGTTATACACATGCTATGCTTATTTTGTTACTGCTGATGTTCGTCGATGGCAATGCTGTATTTCTGTTCCGTTCCGTTGGACGCAGATGTTAAGCGGCTGCCTGCAGTAACTGAGCAATGCGAAAAAGAGAAAAAAAAATATCGAACGATTAAAACTGAAACCGTTTTGATTTTTTCTTCTTCGCAGCTGTGCGTCATCGGAATGAGTATCGCATCTGTATTGCCGCATAAAATGATAATATGTTCATATATATTTACGTAATAAGCTAGGAATTTATGCTTAAACGTGTACGAATCGTGTTCCGACGAATACAGGGTGGGCCACAGTGTTTTTACATACCTAAAAATATGTTGACGGCTATACGTAAATACACACTTGGAATGTTGTTTAAACATGACCATATATATTGGCATTATGAAATGTTAATGTTGTGATCTTGACTGTTTTGTTGAAAGTTGGTTCGGCCTCTGGTGCACGAACACAATCTGATTGGTCTGGAAAACATCTTATGTTTAGGTACGATCGCTCTGTCTCACGCGCATATTTGTCCATCAGATCGCGTAAAGTTTTAAATAAATCTTGTGTAAGACACTGTTCACGTTTAAAGAACGTATGGTGGTGTAATTGTCTATCGGCTGCGAGAAACCAGTAACCATAAATAGTGCGCAAAAGTCTGACTTCAAAAATATTTTGCTGGTAAATAAGGCGGACTTTTCAAAGTTCTACCCGGGCAAGCATTTCCCTACGCCACTGCAGCGAAGAGCCACCAGTTAACCGGTAAAACTATTACCGCTTAATTTTATGCTATACTGTTAATAATTGACGATTCGATCGGTTTGAATACCATACATAGTAATGATACGATAATATTAAAAGCTGCGTAGTAGGTATGCTATACCTACTATCGATCTAGGGCATTTGGAAGTGGCCGTTTAGACGTTGGGACAATATTGGACGTAAAAATAATATAAAAACAATATTATTAACATGGACTATAACATCGTATAATTTGTACTGTCTATCACGTTTTTTATACCTATATTAGCATGATTGTAAATATTTTTAAAATTCCATTCGATTATTATATTTTTTTTTTGTTTTCTTTTCAAGTTTTTTTTTTTTATAATTTCATTAAATTCAATATTATACTATAACACATTTTTATCAATTTCAATATTGTTTTTCTCGCAATTTCATTTATTTCAATATTTCATTCTAAGTAGTAACATATTTTTATTAGATGACACGAAATATATAACTATTTTCATTTTTATGACATCCAAACGGACTCGTCTAAATGTCACTAAGTTAAATTTGCACCAGCCAACATGTCCTGCAAACGGCCCTATTCGTGCTAATTATAATTCAGATGATTGATGACCATGCGGATCGTACTTATATTATCGTTACATCTTCAATACAGATCGTTTTTTTTCATTTGTTTTACGGTTCTTCGTTGCACCATACGAGGAGCAGTGCATTATTATTATCATATTGAGGTCCGGAACGGATCTGCGATGCATTACGTTTCGATGTCTTTCTTTATATTATTAATAGCTACTAGTCACAACCATAATAGTTCAACAATATTACAAAATAGTCAATAAAAGAATAATTGATAACAGTGTATATTCACAGTGCATTATATAATAAAGCCAGTACCCGATGTAAAATATGTTACAGTGCTCATAGCAGTTTTAGATTTTGTACTGAGTATGGAGTGGAGATTAAAATAAATGTTGAAAGTTCTAAAGGAGTTTATTAAAATTAATCGTATAGCCTGCAGAGCAGGGGCGCAGCGGCGTTGTAAGGAGCCAAATCGTGTGTCGGCGCGCGGCGGCATCTCCGCGGATTTCGTTTACCTGACTTCCATAGTTCTACTCGCACGCACATGTTTTACCATACTTACCACGCGCACCACACGCGTCTTGGTACGGGGGGTGCGGATACAATACGTAGTGGGCACACTGCATAGTTATACAGACGATTATCGCTCGACCGTAAAACGATTATCGCCGCGCCGAGGCGACGTTTAATCACGCCGCGGAAACACGCGCTTTTGCCTATATACCGAACCTCGCACTCGGTCTCTCCGCGCCTTTTGCTCCTCCTCCTCGTCCTCCTGCTCCTTCTCATCCCTTCGTCACGCCGATTCCATATTATTCCCGTGTAAACGTTTATCGTACCGCGTGATACGCGCGCACGTCGACAAACGACCGGCGTTCCGTCAGCGGTCTTTGCGGGACTTTGGAATGCGCCCCCACCCCCATCCTCGCGAAGACTTTGTCGATTATAGGAGAGTGCCCGGGGCCGCGAAGAATACAACTCGACGGCCTTTGTCGCGGCGGCGGTGTTGGTGGTGGTGGTCTCGAGGGCGCACGACGCGCGCCACGAAACCCTGCAGGAGTCGGGCTCGATTTTAACGGCGCCCATTAAAATATAATCGCGGCCGTCGTCGTCTGGGTGGTAAAAACATTATTTTCGGTCGCGGATCGCTAATCGTCGGCCAAGACGCGAATATACGTGAGGCGACGGATACGGCGGCGGTGGCGTGCGGCCCCGGACGGGGTGAGTGGTGGAGAGAGACTTCGCGGCGGCGTTTGAGCGAAACCGGCGGCGAACGCGTTTACGAGACTTTGGAATTGTTGTTTGCACGCGCGCGCAAACGGCCGGCGATTAAAAGTTTGCCCGAAGAACAACCGTCCGCGAGGGGGAAACGCGCGTGCACCACGCCCCCACCTACGCGCCGCCGTCGACCTCTCATCCTTGCCGCAAATGCAGCAGTCATACACATGGTCGTCCTCGTCGTCCTCGCGGTCTTGCGGTCGCCGTGTTGATTCGCGCACACGTTTTATAACATATTATTATAATATCATATCGTATACACCGTGCACGTACACGACGTTACGACGTAGTCCCACTGTAACGTGTTACACCTTGTACAGAGCACTCGCCGAACACAAACCGTCCGGAAACGATTAGCGAATGTACACACGACGACGACGACGACGGTTCAGGCCCGATTCGCGGACGCCTAGACCGGTTTCGGCTCGTAACGAAAAGAGTTCTAGGTGCCGCGAAGAATTTCGTCAAGGGGGTGTATATGCTAGTCTCTAGATAATGATTACAAAATAAATCCAAGTTAAATATGTAGGAATATTTTATCGAATTTCATCACAACGAAAAAAATTAATAGTTTATTTTTGACGGCTACAATGTTATGCGGGAAATAAATTAAGACAAAATTGTATTCATTTTTTCTGAAAATCCAGGGCGGTGTAAGTGTTCACGGAGCCCTTATGGTGCCCATATGCACATGGATATAGGCAACACAAACGATATTACAATCCATCACTTCGCAACAACGATTTGGTTGCCGTAGTAAATTCATAATAAAACCATATAGCCAATATCATAATGTCGACCGATTCTGATTTTACATAAATATTTACACAAAATGTACCATGATTTTGACAATGAATTTACCATGATAACCAAATCGTTATTAGGGTGGAAACTGTGCATTTCACTTGATGAGTGGAACATCCATTTTGACGTTGCTTACAACATTTTAGCATGACTCCCTAGCTTTAAGATGTAGCCATGTAAAAATAAAAAAGAATATAAAAATCCGGACGTACGCTACACACAATTGTTGTTCCAAAACTTAGAGCCCATAACACATTTTCTTTTAGGTGTTCGTATTGTAATTTATTACAATTTATTAAATGATCATGTAGGTAATAAAAATCAGCTTTTTAATCATAATGAATGTAGTACATGGAAAATAAGGAATGTCAGCAGTATTCTACCAATTATTTTTGTTCTGCAATTGTTCGGTGTTGCGCAGTGTACAATGCGTTTAAACTGGAAATTTAATTTTTGCTGACAATAATTAGGTACCTATGAATTGTTTTTAACATTTAAATTTTTGCTAACTTGATCTCAGAACGGATTATCAAAAAATGATTACTTTACAATAATTAATATCATTTAAATGATAATGCTATATGATAACCCGCGTTGTAGTCCTTGCGCGAGCATAGTGCATGTAGCGGTAATGATCGAGAGCCGATCGCCATGTTATTACAATGTAAACGACGAGTCCTATGATCTCGTACACACCAGCGTGGACCTTTCACAGAGATCGCAGCCGCATCGCACTACCATACGATAATAATTAATCTAACAGTGCACGTGTTTGGGCCACGGCGCAACGGCGACACGTTTCGCCGAGGATAAAACACTGCACGCGACAACAGTGCTGAGCAATATTTACGTCTTATATAATATGACACGTATACAAGATAGGCGTAGTGACGTTTTATTCTCTGAGACTGCAGTCGCACTTATACGCGTCGCCGGGGTGGAATCATTGAGCGCGAGTCCCGTCGTAGGCCCTGTGCTTTGTCCACTGGAAAATAGAATATGCATATCGACCACTTGTTGCTTCAATCGAAATAAGTTCCATGATTGAACGAAATAACCGCGATATCGCAACGTGTATCGCAATAATATTTTGACATTGTTCCGGCGAACGTTCACACACCGCGTGACGACCATTGACCAATCGCTCTACGAAGATTGACCACGTCTCGTGCGACTGCAGTTGTGCGACCGCGACGTCGAACGCTTCGCGATAGTTAATACTTTTCTAATTATCTGAACAGTGCAGTGTTTTATCGTCCGTTCGCATCGGTTGATCGAGTACACCTTTGCGTGTAATATTTTAGTCCGACGATCAGCAAGGGCACGACATGGAATACGGCCGGCTAATGTATTGTTACTGTAATATTGTTATAACGAGCAGGCAATTATCGACGGGCGAACGCGTGACGGAACATTTATATACTACCTGTACGTCATGACGTGTGCGCGTAAAACGATATCACGAGGTCCACGTGAACTTTTTAATCCACGTACGGCCGTCGTAGTAATGAAATGTTTTGGCGTGTGTCACTTCAATAAGCGACTTTTACTTTTACTTCAACGACTGCAGGCACATACTTCGTAAAAATTAAAACAATATTTTTTCAACAATGCTGTGATTGAAATATATCTCGAGTAAAATATTTGATTTTGTTAAATTTGTTAAGGGTTCACACACACACACATACATACGCGTATTAGAAACGTGTTTGAGTTATTAACACTCACTTATAACGAGGGAAACTAATTACTAATAAATACTTCAAATCAATACGTCTGCATCTATGAATTTATGGTTAAATAAACTATAATACACCTAGCCCAATGTAATCGTGGGTAGTGAGTAAGTATAATGTCATGTTATTCGTTTAAGATTTCATCGTCCTAAAACGTATATACTAATATATACGGATACGAGAGTTCGAATGCCTAAGCATTTATTTAAAATAGCTAAAAAGAAATTATTTAATTTCTCTCATCTGCTTATTATAACGTACACAACCGTTTTTGTGATACCTGATCATGTTTTTCGAGATATCACTATCATTGACTATTGGTATGAATATACTACATGTATATATATTCCGCTGCGTGGAAAATATTAACTACGAATTTGATTTGGCGTCAGGAAAAAACTCATTTCCAACAGTGAATAATATTGTTGTTTTAACGCTTATAACAATAATATTATAATATTATAATCTCTAATTTTCCAAGAAAAGCGTGTGGTTTTCAATCCCTTATACGGTACTGTGTTGAGGGATTAGTGGAGGGTAGTACATCCTTAAGTGGCTAAGTCCAGGGGCACACGGTCAAGACCTAATTACCTGAATAAACAATAATTAGCTTCTCGATAGAATATTAATAATCGGAAATCACAAACATTTCTATAAATCAATCGAATACCAAATATATAATACACAGCGTAACGTAAATAATAATATTCCACGACAGGATGTATAATATATGATACGAATCCTATTTTTAGGTTGTTGGTATGTTGATGTACTGGGTTCGGTGTTATTATTCCTGGCTTCCGTTTTTAATTGACGTGTACCCGTAAAAACATTATAATAACATACCTAATCATTATTATTGGTATTCCATTTCGTCCGGCTATCAATAATTATCAAACACTAATTGAACGAAAAAGTGTTGTGCTCTTCTTATTTTTAGCTTTTACATTTTATTGTTATTTTGTTGTACAAATTGATTGTAAAATCGATGAATTTGTCAACATTTCGGCAATCGGCGGTGAAATCTTTGAATAATGATATAATCACCGAGTAACTATATCGCGACATTCGACACGTCTAAATAGTTATCAGCGGCAGTATAAATTTCAACCTGTAGATGGTGAAAGATTGTTTGCCAAAAATAATGATCAAATGGTTTTTCGTATCAAAGTACTATGTTTAAAAAATAAAATGTGATTATTCGTTCGGTACGATAACATGTCGATAATTGCATTTATTCCGAAAAAATATAATTACATTAAACTATTAATTATTTGAAGGTGTCAGAAAAATAAAAATAAAAATTTGGGCACGCGCTTCGAAGAGGCTGAAAACCACGCTGATCTACGGCACGACACTGCTGTGGATCCTGACCATTGTGAGTCTTATAATCGACTGAACCTATTACATCCGTGAGATTTATCAGTGGCGTCCACTGTATGACGTCTGTTCTGATCCTTATTGGCACCAGCGACTCGGACCATGCGTCTCCCGTGTAATATAAGACGGATATTGGTCGACGAAAGTTCGATCTGCGCTACAGCCGCGGTTCGTGTGATTCCTGTACATACATATATAATATATATATATATATATATATATATATATATATAACATATAGACGTAATAGACCGTCGTCGAATCTAACTTTGAAACCTATTCATATTGGTTATAACGACCGGTCCCAGAAGCCGGGTTGTGCTGTAAACGAAATCGACCGTTCCCGACTTGGAACAGCTATAACCGAGAACGCGTAGGTAAAATTTGCCGCCCTTATTAATCGAATCGACGAGAAGTTAAGAGCGGATAAACTCGACCACGACGTCGAGTGTAGGTACAATACGCGTTTAGTACAATATCGATCACGTTGTTCATGTTCAACGTCTCAGTTCTATCACCCTACAGGAGCGGCGGAACGCACTGTTAAGGGTGCAGTACCTATAAAATGAAATAGTATTGTGTAAAATTATACCGTCTGTATGTACGAACCGATGCGTGTGACGGTCCCGATGTCTGCGCGTAGGTACAACGGTAACTACTGATTGCATGCTTGTCCACGACGTCATAAGTCCGCGAGAACGGAAGCGTATAAATGCGAGTGCATGCATAAATAACCGCACAGAATATTCGCAACGCGCGTATTATCATTAATGTCCACGGTGTACGAATAGTTACAGTTGGTACCGATTATGTAATTATTGACGTACGCGTCTTAATAATATCACAATGTCCTATGTGACGCCAATTGACTTCGGGTTGTCCCGAACGCACTCGCGCAAACGCACCGCGTTAAACGGCTTTACTAATATTTTTGAATACACATAGAAACGTTATGAACCGAAAACCCCTGGGGTGAAAATTAACCGTGAACAAAATATATTATTTTAAGTGACGTATACGCGCTGCAGCGAGACTCGTGTACATAAAGGTTTACGCAATGTTTGTTCAAACTTCAAAGCCAACTGTCCAGTGCCGGGAAATAAATCATCTTTTGTGTGCATTTAAAACAATTTAACGTTTTAAAAGTGTGTTGAAAATGTTTTTTTATTATTATCTAAGCATCCTTGGTTAATCGAACATTATTCAATAACATTATTACTTATCTTTTGGTATAGCTACCTACTATATTTCTTATTTTTTTTTTCTTATAGTTATCGTTAATAAGATTATCGCATAAAAGAATGGACTTTAGACTTAGCTAAATTTATAACAACTTAAAAGGTCAAACTAAAGGAACGCTATAACATATTGTAATGTTTCTGTATGATGTTCACATTTTAATATTAAACACTATTATAAATGATTATGGTTCTGTTATATGCAATAGGTAATTGATATTGTACACTTATTTTAATTCAGCCTTTTGATAAAAACGTTCCAATTATTTAAAATAATGATCATCGATGAAAAGTTATAGAAAGGAAGTGTTCCGTATAATAATGGTTTCCTAAAAATATTGTTTGTACTTCGTAAACATAACATAATAATATGTTAAGAACAAAACAAAATAATATAGTACTCAACTTTTAAAGATTGCGTACATACATAAATCATTTAAAATTATTATAATTAATGATTATTTTTCCCTAAATTGTATCATGATAGATGGCACTTGTTGTCTGGACTCGTAATCATATGACTCATTATAGTATACAGGTATATAGGTACCCCAGCACTCGCGCAGCTAATTAATACTAAATATAAGTAAATGAACGAAACTTTTTGGCTAATCAACGCTAGACTAGGTGTGATAACAATTATTACCGATTTGTTGGAAGACGTTTACAATGTTCTACTGTTATGTCCAATTGCCTAGTATGCGTGACGTACATACAAGTTATAAGATTCTGTTAACCCGAAGTACCGTCGCTGGATGGCCACTTCATTACCGTGTATACAAATAAAATAATATTAGGGTACATAGTTAGTGGTTTATACAAGTAGGAACGCTTTGTAAACGTTTATCGGTTGTTACTGTTAATATTATTGTTTATAATATATCAAAAATATAACGTACGCTTATATAAAATGTTTCGTACGCGTACAGATTGTATAATTTACGAAAAAACGGTTCCGTTTAACTAGATCGACATAAAACTGTAATGCGTGGTTCAAGTTACGTACATGTTGTACATTTGATTAGGTAACGGCGAACTTGCTGCGTACGTCTTGATGAGTGTCCACACCGGAAGAAAACACGGAATACCACACTACTAGCCTTTCAGTGTTTCGGTGTGAAATGAATACAGGATACAATTGATATTAAAATTGAAATACATATTCTGCATATTTCATATTTCCAAATAGTAGAGGACATTTTAAATTTAAAATATTGATGGTTCTTACTTATTTGTTGTAACAACATAACAGGTGTTATGATACATGTATTTTTTTTGTATTCTACTTCACAATATAGTTACTAAAAATATATTTTTTTACTGTTTTGCCAATGCAGTAATATGTTTAAATTCCAATCAGTTTTTCACCATATATTTTGTATCCATTAATTTATTTTTTGCATATATTAAATTATTTTGTTTTTTGCATATAATTATTTACATCGTGATTTTTTTTTTTTAGAATGTAAATAGTTTTTTTTTATATTTAACAATTCTTCGTGCATATTTTAAAATTTTTACCATGCATATCTGCATGCGTGTTTTGCCTGTTTTAGATGCTATAACTTCCGAGCCCTAGAGATATAAAACATAATTATAGTACGGTAACAAATTGAATTGGATGGATTTTATTGCAAACATATCGCCGCCAACTCGAGACCGATAATTAATATCGAGTCGTTTACTTTACATAAGCGCTGCGTTGCATAATATTATACATATGTTCGTACCGATGCTCGTTAAAAAGCCAAAAACAAATAATCGAGCATTTCGATATGAAACTGCATTGCCGGGGTACATTAAATAAACGTGTTGTTTTTAATAAGTTTCAAACGCGATAGCATTATCGTTCTACAAGCGCCGTTGCATACGCCAGTATACGTTCTACAAACGATACGGAATATGATTGTAACTTGTAACAAAAAAAAAAATGATTATTGTTGACGATCGGTGTGATGCACGACTTATACACGGTTTGAAAAAAGTTCGTCGCGAGCATCGCTATGAAAATACAACGTTTTGTCAAAACCGCTTGATTCGAACATGTTTCTTTGACGTGGCATCGAAGTATTGTTGTAAACGATTTGAAAATTTGAATCCTGGCACCGTGGTCGAAGAACGCACCCCGTTCGATTATCGCCGCGTACATAGGATCGTGTTATCCGTAAATTCTAAGCGGAGTGGCGGTCGGTCGGTGGTTATTAATTCGGTCGGTCAGCGGTGGTGGCGGCGGCGGAGGGGTAGGGCGTCGTCTTCGTATACTATTACGATTACAGTCACCGCGTCTTCGTCACCGTACGTCGGTCTGTCGGTCGGCCGGTCGGTCGGTCGACTGCTGGCTGCCGGTGCGGCGGCGGCGGCGGCGGCGGCGGATCGCCGAGGGGGACTCGCGCACTCGCTCCACGGATCCGCTGACTGATCGCCCGGCATCAATCAACAGTCACGGGCGAACCGCCACACCCGGCCCGGCCCGGCGCGGCGGCGGCTGGAAGGGCTCTTGGGGGTTGCACGCACGCACCGGCAAGAGAAAACAAATTATAAAAAGGAAAGAGAGGAAAAAAAACAAAAAAACTCGCCGTCGCCGCGGGCGTTGCGGAGCAGTGGAATAGAAAAATCGCCCGCCGAGGGAAAACTAATGGCGCCCGTCGTTAAGAATAATATTATTCGGAAACCGATCTATATATTTATGTATACAGACGATACATAAATATATCCATATGATTATGCGCGAGGTATTGTACGGCGTATATATACAGTGTATGTGCGTATACAGGGTGTCTCTACGGGATTTACGCTGAGGGATGTCTACCGTGAGATTATCGAATTCTGTTTTTGTTTTTTTTTTTTTACGAGAATACCAGGACAAAGGCGATTTGGTTTGTTAACTTTTTATTTTATAACTTTTATAAATTCCGTTGATAGCGGATATTTTATTGGGCTTATTTTCCTGAAAATGTTCATGGTTTAACTTTCAGTTTTCATTAAGTTATTGATTTTTAATATTTTTTCTAGTTTCCAAGGTAATGCTGCACTATTAACACAAGTTTTTAACTTTAATGTTACACTTACGTTTACCAAACTATTGTTAGCAAAATTGCTTTTGCCCAAGGATGCTCATAAAAAAACAGAATTTGATTATCTCTAGTAACAATAGGGGGCATCGCTCTGTGTAAACCCCCCGGAGGTGCATCCTGTATATTCTTTGTGACTTGTGTGTATAATTGTAAATATGAACGATAACGCTTGTTTCTGTGAACGGCTATTACAATTATTACTTAAATTGTTTTCATTTAAATCTTGTTGCCGTTATAACGAAAATCTAAATGTATAGATATATACGAGTATACCGGATATGTACCTTTAGTGTGGCTATGTATTGCACGTTCGATATAACTGCCTTTTATTGGTTACGCGCTTTGTTATGACAAAATATTAAGTGTAAAATTAAAATTAAAATTATATCTGTATTGGCTACTTTTTGGAAAAAAACTGATTTCTTAGACATTATTACTGCATCCGTTTTTCTCTCACATTTCTTCCGTGCCTTATTAAACAATACTCAATTATCGTGTCATTTCGCATTTGATGCTGTGGTAAACGGTAGGTATATTTTAATAACAACGAATGATTCGTGATTCATACATAGAAAATATTTATGATCTACACGTGAAAATATGTAGCATATGAAATTGTACTAACGTTGTGTACTACGCGTTATTGGATTTATATATTCAATCAGTTAGATCACAATCGTACACATTTATTTATTGTTTACTAAATTTTTCAAAATTACATCAGTAATATTCGACACCAACGTTTTTTTTCTCTCGGAATACGACGATAACATGTTGTTTACTTTGTTAAAGTATAATATGAATAGATTAACGGCACTGAGACGTCTAGTTGTGCCCATCGACATGTACAAATGTAGTGACGTCATGAGTCTGCTAGTACCTATATGCATAACAATAATATGTGGTACACAACACACAAACGCATAATATAATACAGTTAGTTATAAACCAACATTTTCGTAATAAGAATATATTAAGTGATTATAAGATTCCCACGGATTATCGCTGACTTGCGCCAATACACTTGGATTATCCTCGTTAATCATACGTATAGTTACGTGAGGACATTCTTTAGCCATATTATATATTACACATGACCACTGCAGTTCTTGGACTTCAAAACGACCAGACCGATCTCGTCAGTAGTTATGACAACACTTCGTATGTAAAAACTAAAAATCAAATTACTAACAACACGTATCCTGTGAGGCTGCACATTGAATTTTTTTTTTTTTTTAAGAAATAGACAAAATAAATATATTTTGATGAAGACATTTATGTAGGATTTGGGCCAAAAATTCGATGTCTCGTATAACACAGTCTCGTTTTGAAAAAAAAAATGTAACATAAGCAAGCAAATCAATCCTCTTCGACGTGGCACGAAGTAAAAACCTGTAATGTTGCTTTATGAAAATGTTAAAAAATTACTAATCAAAACTCAACGTTGCGTTTTAGTTTGATAAATGATTGTTGCCTTTATTATTATGATATGAGAAATGTGTGTAATACATAGTATTGTGTAATATATAATTTGTATACATTTTTACTGTCACAGACTTTACATAATTTGTATAACGATTTATAATTTCTTTTACTTCCCACCGAAACATTTGTTTGAATTTAGAATCCATTTAATAAGATTTTTAAATTGTTAAGTAGTTTTTTTTTCACATAAACAACGTTTATTTGGTTCGTCAAATAATTATACAATATTATATCGTATTGGTTTTATTTTATTTTGTATAAACGCAGTCAAAATAAAATTCTTTCTTTCTATCTTTCCATCTATTATCAGAACAAACAACCCTACAGAATGTATAACGCTATACATTATATCTAAATCATCATCATTCTACGTGCCTTTTATATAATAATTATTAATTTATCGTTTCCTTACTTATAATTTTGTTTCTATCGGTAAACAATAAGAGCGTGTACGTAATACGTATGTATAGCGTATTTTTATACTATCGTTATCGTTATTATTTATTGCAGCTACACAAATTGAGTTGTATGAAAAAGAAATAATTGTGGCAAAGAAAAAGTGCTTTATTTTAATAAGGTATGACATGATGTGTGTTTAGTGAACTACGCTACGCTTCATATAGATTGTGTTTTATTCGGTTGTAGTTTACTAGTTTGTTTTTATTCTTTGCAAAACGATCGTTGTTAAACAGATAGAACGTGTGAATAACCCAATCTTGCCGATAACAATGTAGTTGCTATAGGTTTGATGCAATTGTTCGAAACAAGTTCAACAGTAGCCTCCCTGCATACGTTGTAAACTAGCGTTGGCTTGATGTACGAAAAAAAAATTCAAATTTAGTACATAAGTTACCGTGTATGATAAAAACCTCATTACAATATAAACACCATGCGTTTTTTCGCTAATCGGGGAGGCACCATGCATTAACTTTTAGTACAGTTTATTACGAAATAAAAATAAACGTGTAATTTGTAAGTGACTAGTGTTATCACCTATATTCTAGTTTGCATTTGCTGTTAAATCAACTTTTGATAAATGTATTTTTAATATTTAAAAAGTACAAATTGCATTCTATGGAAACAACACGAAACGCAAGCATACACTATAGCGTGACATACACTTCGTGTCGTACGAAGTGAAATAGAACGACAAATATGAAATGGTACAATAATAGCTACACCAGTAAAATAAAATACCATATACTACAGTTATACATCATTAGCGTTAAGTGATATCTAAATGGTTGTACCTCATATCAAACGAAAACAGTTGCTCATTACTCATTAGGTATACTGTAGTGTATATTTTTCAACCGGAAAACGTTTTATTGTGTCGCTATGTTATTATCATTTGCTCACTGATAAGAGCTTTATGTAAAACTATTATCATTTATCACGAATCTAAGTAGAAAACAAACACTTCTCGATGGACGAGTGCAATGACGTCATAATTTAATGTATCATATAATGTATTAGACCATTGTTAACGTTACGAACCTAGTCCGTTTATTGCCAACCACTGGAGCTGATAGTGTTACTACTCGCAGCCGCAAAACGTGGGTACAGGTACTGCGTAGTATTTGTAGTACGCGTTTATACGCGTCATAGGCTATAGATCATCTACGAAATGACGTATACGAAGTATAATTAGTAATTACAATTCGTAGTGGCTGGGTATATAGCACTCGTATAGTCGTATGTTCATCCCGAGTAGGTTAGGTTAGTACGTTATAAGGAGGTACCTACTGCGAATGTTAAAAATCGTTACGATATCGTGTTTACAGCGTGCTTACATCTGTCATCTTGTCAATCTAACAATTTTAATCGACAGCTACAGTCGCATTTGAGGGACGTAAAATAATTATCTTGGCGCGCTCAGAAAAGTATGCTTATATTTTTTTATTTTATTTTTTTGTTTTTTGCTCAATTTGTATTTAACCAACACATCACGTGAGTAGCGTATACATTATACAACCTATACTATAAATACATTCAATATTTATACTACAAACACTGCATATCGCAAGTAATGATTAATATGCTGCAGGTTCTTTATAATATATGTAATATGTTAAATTGCGGATCGATTTCATTACTTTATAACCAAAAACGTCCGATACGATCGCAAGCGTTTCATTTTAAACAAATACGTTTCTATCCGTTTCCGTAGGTGTACAGAGAGGAGAGTACAGAAAAATGTAATCAATATAATATATAACGTGTACCTATGTATATATAGTTTTTACGCAATACGGGTTTGAAAAAGAAACCGTGAAATTTTAATGCAAGGTTACTCGGATCGTATATTAATTATTCATAGCTATATTTATATGGCAAATCAATTTTAAACGCTTAACATTTTTACAGTATAAATAGTATTATATGTTATTGCATTACTTAACCGGGTGCCGGTTAAAATCGTTTTTTGAATGCAATAATGGGTTATTCGGTTATGCAGCTTCTATAAATGTAAATCAACAATACAACCTTCAACTTGTATTCGGAGTGACCGAGGAATCCGAGAAATTATTTTTCCGCCTTCGTTTCGTCGCGGGTTCCGAGAAAATAATATAAATTGTCACGAACGCATTCTGAAACGTTGTCGAACAAGCCATTATAGCTGGTTGTTCAAACATGGAAACCGTCACGTTTCACTCTACTTTACTCGATATGCCGTTTAATTAATTAATTTTTAACACGAACAGTAGGAATATAACGTGCACAAATTTACTGAACTAATTTAAATGGTCGTTCCTTTTGCACGGTTCTCATTTATCATCTTGCCGAAGATTAATTACAAAAATAACCGTTTCATTGATAACAAAATGGTACGTTATATCAGACGATAAAAATGGTTAAAACGTTTTATTGACCAAATTCTAAATACTTATTATAATTTCTTAGCCCGAGAAGTAAATTTTTTTCTTGCATAGTTTTTTATTTCCCCAATACGTTACAATAAAGAACAATGAGCTTAATTGATAAGTATACGTATAGAAACAATAGCAACGGGTAAAACAGATTGAAGAAACTCAAAGAACTCTCCAGTCTCTAGTTGAGGTACCGATATAGCGTCGGGATAGTAGTAACTTATTTACACATAATTACAATGTTACATATTGTTCCCCTCGTTCATAAGTGCGCAGGTCACGACACCACTGTCTACTTATAGTCTCGTTCGAGGATCGCCTAGGATAAGAATATAGAGAGTTAGTTAATAAAGCAGCTCTGCAGTGGTACAATATATTTTTATTCCCGTGGAGAAAGTCAAACTTTGTGTATCGTATTACTTCGCGCGTCGCTTCGAAGATTCGAGGAATATTTTCTTGGACGTAATAATTACAATTATTTTTAAATGTTAAACATTATACGCTGTAAGTCATACACCGGCGAAACGTGATAGTTGCATTTCTGTCGTATCGTAGTGTTTGATTAACGACATGGGCGTATGCGCACTGCACCGGTTGCGTAAAACTTGTGGTATACGCGCGCGTATCTATAACGTTATTGTAATTACGCGGTAAGTAATGTTTTTTTTTTTTTTCATTAATTAAATAGGATTATTATTCAAATTATGCATTCCGTTTACGGAAATGAAAATAATAAGCCGGCAACAACTATAAATACGCGTTAAACATGATAAACGATGTCCTGCTCCGTGTCACTTTTATGATTGAAAATAAATCGCGCTACACGCTCACTATATATACATACATTATTATACACGTAAATCCTGAATAAGGTTTCAGATAAATCATAGATACGTATAAATATGCACGTGCGCGTGTGTGTACGAATATGTTACACATTTTCGCCTTCGTATATATAATCGCAATGACGTCTATCAATCACCGCACAAGCGGCGGCGGCAGGTTTTCGGGTAACAAATGTATTCATTTTCCTTCTTTTCGAATACTTCACGGCAGTGTTTTAGATTCTGAGTGGAACGAGGAATTTAATAGTTTTATCATGTTGTGCGTGTTTTTTTTTTTTTGCGTCTGTGGTTCCGTGTACACGATTTTGACCAGAAAGATTGCTCCGATGTATAAAAACCTTGGACTTTTCTGAAAGGATTTTTTTTTCTAATTGGTACTTTTAGAAGGTAATTCTCAACAGTTTACCGAATAGTTGAGAAAAACTTCAACCGAGATCGAGAATCGAATCCTGCGCCGTCTAGTACTTTTTATCACCTACTATCTACTTGTATACAGTGGCGCGAATCATTAATTTTTCAACTGGGACAAACTTGAAAAATAACCACACTTACTCACCCACCCAAATACACCTATCATTATTTTTCAAAGTACAAACAATCCAAGAAATATCAAGTTTTCTGGACGCAAACATGACGGACGGGTGTAATCGATAACAACATATTATTTTAAAAAGCTATTAAACCATTTCCTACGACAATTTTACTCATTACTTTAAGACGTATTTACAGTTGCTGTATTGATAGAAATGTGAAATTAAATGATATTAGACTTAGACACTAATCGCTGACACTAACACTAACTTAAATCATGAGTATTAAATTGATCGTACATTAACCACGTAAGTACCTACTATTTACACATATACCGCCAATATTTTTGAGGACCACTGCCTCCCCTCGCTCCCAGGATATTTAAAGACTACTGCATCGACTGTCTTTATAAAAATATAAACTGATCCACCCCACCTCTTTCACTTAATAAATTGGTTTCAAGTTTAAAAGACCCTGTCTCACCCGACCTAGAAGTTTCGTCCGTTTGTTTAAATTCTTATACCATATGATATCGTGAAAGTAAATATATTTTGGCCAAACGGTGAAAGCCTCATAATAATAACAACAACAAATTATATGACTTGCACAATAAGGACGATTGGAGAACCTGCGCAGCAGCAGTCGATCGGGTCGGACTTCAAAGGAGTGTGTGTCATTTATGTAGATATCACTGCAGCAGTACAATATCATAAACTTTCTAGTGCACAGCGCGCTGTTTCTTTTCTCTTCTGAAAACATCGACCGCATGGCCACGCGTGTTTTTACAGACATTTAGTGGGTTTTCGGTATGATTTCGGTTCTACAAAAACCGACCGTTTCGACGGAATACGCACACAATTCATCACTGCACTGCCGCGCGGTGCCGAGAGGGATGCCGTTCACACCTGCGACTGGAATCGCGTTTTTTGGCGGTTTTAATGAACGTTTCACGTGGGCGTTCGTTCATCGCGGGACGCTCGTCGCCGGCGATTAATATATATTATTGGCGCAGCGCGCGCGGACCGACGGAGACGGTGACACGAATGCGTAAGGAAACGTGGTCCGAGTAACCGTGTACCGGGTACACTGTACCCAAAATGGGTACCTACGCGCGTACACGCGGTCGTAGCGTTAAACGTGGTATACGGTCGCCGCGGTAATCGGTGGTATGATAGAATACGGCGCGATCGGTGCGCACGGGATCGATTTTAAACTTACGTTCACCGCCGGTGCGCGTCCGCGAAAACCTATACGATACCGGGCACGGTTAATACGTGACACTGCAGGTGCATAACATAGGTAGTGCGTGTACATTATAATATTCGTAGGCGCGCGTATGGTGCACGCCGCTGCGACGGGGGCGCGGGATTCGAGAAAACACATCCGCGGACGGGCGGGGGAACGGGCAATCGATCAAATCGAAATAATATATCATACGCGTTGTACGCTTTCGAAAAACCCATTAAAAAAAAAAAAACAATACGAACTGTATCGCATACATAAGCGCGCGCCACCCCGCGCCCGTACGCAGGATTGAAAAAAAAAAAAAAAACAATAATGGTATGTGCATTCGTAAAACGGTATATAAACAGGTACGTGCTACGTACCAAGTGCAAAGCTTTTGCGCATGTATTAAAGCGATTTTTTTTTTTTTTTTACAGTGTTCCGTTAGGGTCTTGGGAGGACGTGTTGTCTCCGTCTTATGAAACGTACACACACCGAATTTGTGTTCTGTAGTTCGAATGTTGTGCTGTCAGCTTTAATATTACAGAGTGAACTGGTCTATAAAGTGAAGAACGTTATCTGTGATTCGTGGGTCGGTTTTTACCTCAATCGTCGAGCGAGTTATGCAGAGTTTTTCGCATACTCGCGACTCACTTAATAATAAAAATATCGTAAAAATCCGACCGACAAACATAATACCCCTTAAATCAATCTTCACTTTATGTTTGATAATAGATCAGTTTTTATCTTATATTAAAGCAACAACAATATACATTTGAACTACTGTATGCTAATTTGCTACGTTGTACGATTGGGTGATTGTAATTCTCACCCGGCATTTTTCTACATCTATTTTGGGTATAGTATACTAATTCATAATCATCACCGTATTTATACACGGTTTTATGTTATAATTGTGTATAATAAAAGTTCATCATTGTATCACAGTTAATAGATACCGTGGCCATATGGTATATAATCTATTTAAGGTTCTAATAATATGAATATGATAGGTATAACGAATCAATTGTTCGTATAACACTATACGTCGAGCCAAATAATTGAGATTCTATATTTTATGTAACTCCATATTTAAATTTTGATTTTAATTATTTTACTAAAAAAATCACATTAGCAAAATAACAAGGATAGGGAAAAACAATTTTTGAAGGATAGTGATAGCAGCTTGATATCCTCTGAAGTCTGGAAAATGGTACACGGTTATCTTCAAAATAATATTACTTCAAAAATAATTTGGGTGCAATTTACTACATATTTTACCCTAAAATGTATTAGGGTCAATTTACAATTTTTTGCCTTCATCGGGCGCAATTTACGTTTGTGTTCGTAAGACGGAGACAAAATTTGCGGCGTCCTGTTTAATACTTATTTTACTCCGCGTCTGTATGTTTTTCTACATTTTTAGAGGAAAATTATACACACCCGAAGAAACTTAATATTATGTACGAACCATGAAAAAAGAATATTAATCGGTATTTTAGACAATATAATTCGTCTGTTGCAGTACATATTTTTATTCATTATATTATTAATAACAAATATTGTATATAACTTATACATTCCTCCGTTCCGACATGTATCTAAAGAATGTATTTCTTTGTGCACCTATATATTACAGATACGTATTACGTAGGTACGCGATGACCAAGTAGTCAGCGTACACCTTGAAAAATCGTTGAATTTCTTTTGCTACACTTCCATCTGCCGAACAACCTATGATTTCTGTGAAAAATGAAATCGTGTTTCGTTCGAACGTACCTATATTATTGTATTAAGCATTTATTTGTAGTGCGCTTCAAACTAAAATAATCTCGAGTATTTGCAGTCAACGCCCATCGCCGAGTACATTCTTCAATTAACCTTTTTTGAAAGTATTTTACCCGTATCATAACGTACACGTACGATAGCATCATTGCGCTATCCGGAGCCCCGTAGAAAATAATTGGTCGTCTGTACGCGCAGCCATAAAGGTATTTTAAGTTTTCGCCCGTATGCAGTGACTCGAAGGGTTTGATTGATGTTTTACGACGGCCTTTTTCAGCTGTTGTCGCGCCATAAGCGTACACCGACGAGGTGCGTAGAGAAACTCTGTAATTATTTTTCTCGTTGCACAAAACGAAAACCCCTAACGTTTGGAGCTCGTCAATCGTACACAACAGTGGTTCTCAACCGGTGGGTTGCCAACACTCGTGACACAAAAAATAATAACTAGGTACATTCCTCGTTTCATTCGGAACATTATATAATAACTAGTGAGTGATTTTATTATTTTTTCTCGACGGTCGATAGACACGTGAAATTGATAAAATCGGGGAAAATATTGCTTTAAACAGATACGATCACTACATGATATGCGAAACGGGATATCCTCCAATGGATGTAAAAAGTTAAAATTAAATCGAGAAATCGGCTAGATATACTAACAAGTGTTAGAACAATAGTTTAACCGAATCTGTTGAGGATCGGGGATCGACAAAGTAATTTCTGACCAACAACATCGTATAGGAGAGATTAAGAAATTTAAAAAATATTCACAACGGTTTTGTTACATCATCTTAACGCTTACGGTACGAGATGATCGTTAGAAATCTTATGGTGACGTGAAAGGCGGTCTCGCGCGGACTCCAAAAGGTTGAGAACGGCCGGTACACAAGACTTGGGCGCGGTCTCACGACTAAAATGCGTACACACAATACTGGTCCGAGGTAATACGCGTAATACGACGCGCAGTACGTACAAGCGATCGTACGGTAACGATAATGACACACGAATAGTAATAGTAATAGTAATAATTAGACGAGGAGGTGGTGCGAGCTGAGCGGGCGCATAACAACGCCGCGGCGGCGACCTTTCGCGTTTGATTTATGTCGGCCGCGGCCTCGGACGTTTACAAATCGGTTCTGCGGTGACGGCGGCGGCGGCGGCGCGTATACGCGAATATAATGTACACGGGCTACGCGCGAGCACTCAACGTATATTTATATATACATATTGTTCCAGAAGTACAAGTGGAAGAAGAAGAAGAAAAAAAAAAAAAAATGAAAAAACCGACCGTCCTCTCGGCGCACACGACTGCGGAGCGTGCGGACCCATTCCCCGCCACCTCCCCTTGTACGAGTCCTTGTCCTGCGGGAGACGCGACGCGATTCGTCAGCCGCAGCCTTATGTAGCTTCGCGTCCCGTTCGGAGTTCCGCTCCGTACGGCTCCGGTACGCGCGTAGTCTGCACGACCGCAGGGCGCAGATCGTATTGTTTTTAAAAAATTCGGCACTCGCCTTTCTACAGTACCTTTTCTTTTCTTCTGCTGCTTCAAACAATACGATACATGTATCAACGTTAAATACAAAGGAAATATTTATACAGAACTTTATCATAAAAAAATACACCCGCTAAAGTGGTCGAAACTACGTAACCCGCAAAAACCATTGTTAAGCAGAGATTTTATTGAAAAACAATCTGTGCAATAACGGCAAGGAAAATGACGGTGCTTAGGTGTACGGGACAAACTTGAAAAAACGGTAGGAAATGCGTCCCGTGTAAAATTTTGTCGGAGCAACTCAAAGTGTTGTGCTGGACAACCACGTACAATACGTGACGTATGGTCACCCGGCTAGTGTAGGCTGTACTATACACGCAGGGAATCTCTCGAAGTTTATTTTCGTTGCCTTTTTTTTCATATTTATATTATTTCCTTGTTAATCGAAAATATGTAATATTCTGTAGCCAACGAAACGAGAAAAAGCCCAACAAATATGTATTGAGATACTGCAGTATATATTTGTAAACTCGGTAATTACATTATGTGTATTTTACGGAGCTTCGATGCATTTGAAATGCCCAGGAAAATAAAATTGAATTGAATTACCGTGGGATCTTATATTTAATACTTCTTCGATTTCTGCGAAAGTGCGAACGCACGGACGATAGACGATAACATCGCTGAATCGTACGTTCGATGAGTATCTGATTATTGTTCACGTCACTATATCATATACATACCTATATCATGTATACGTTTAACTCTTATAGCAAAATCAAGCAAACTTGTGAACTTTGAATCATAACGCATTGCGAGTAGGTACCTATATATGCGCTGAGGCAGGTACGATCTTTGATTAAGCACAATATGCGTAGTACCAATGATATAGTACCAAGACCGTGTACGTGCATAAAGGATCGCAAGAGCGTATAAGTGTGCGTACAGAAAACTAATGGTGTAACATTTTTGTAACGTCATATTATTATAATGTAAGCGCAAGAGTCTCATAAAAAAAATTTGCTCTAAAGAATACATAATTCAATGTCACCTATGAATAAAATTTGCCTACTAAATATCGTGAGATCATATTATAATATATATGGTGTTATAATATATATTATGGTGGTACGATAATGATTGCCCTAACACACGATACATCATCGACCTAATGCGTGTGTTCTGTGTTAACTTCATACGAAATGAACGTTATAACATACATATAATAACAGCAGTCGTCCCTGCAGCATAAGTAACAGCTAATAACTTTTCTCGTTATTACCGCATTCGCCGGGCCCTTTCACTTTTTTTCCATACGTGAACTCGGTGTTAGATCTTATTACTAAATACTAATCACCGCACTATTCATCATAAATCATTATGATATTATCGTTTCGACCTGTAGTATGTTACATATTATAATAATGTACATCGCATATGGTTTTGAATTATGTACACGGTAAACGCGAATTAGAAATATGACAAGATCATCGCATATGACGTTATGATGGGGGGGGGAGGTTTTCAAATTTTTATGCGGAATACGTACGATACATAATCGGATAATACCTATATTTTAACGATTGAAAGTCACGGTTGTGTCGGTAAACAAAATAACGATATTATCGAGGTTGCTGCCGGAGGCTGATTATAAATATTATGTTATACGCGGTTAGGGTGCTTGTTAAACGCAATACAATAGTTAACATTCGTCTGACGTTCACGGATTTTCGGCGAAGCTTCATGACGAATGGAAATTCTTCATCGACTTGCGTGAACGTGCGTGCGTATAACCTATACGTCGTGTTATTCGTCTACCAATAGGAACATTCACACGTGCCAGTAAACAATAAGAACACTCGTATATACGATAAACATTGGAAATTCGTTTACAGTCATTGCTAATAATTGGCTGCGGTGTATACATATAGTCGAAAACAGGTTTTCGTTTGTCGTGAACGTTATTGAAAAATCTACATACATGTACTTATCACGACTTAAATCGTTACGTTCATATGGCGGGAGTCTGTTTAACATATTTTTAAATTTTGAAGTTTTTGTTTACCTTTATTTTCAAAAATCAATTAGAGTGAAGATACGATACTCAAATCGATTTAGAATAATATCAATATCAAATATACAATGAAATCCGTTATTTTTAAATTGTTTACCTCATTCAACCGTACGATAATCGGTAGAACCTTTGATAAAAGTATACTTCGTTGTAAGCGTCCACATAGAAATGGCAGTATAGGTACCATACACATTACACATATCCGTCATAACTACGAGAATACTCGTGTGAAAACGGATACATGGGACGGATTACTTTGAGATAGAAATGGAATTTCGATATAGAAGGCTAAGCGCTGACGGAAAATAGTTCCGACTAAAAAATAGTTGTTAAACACAACTAACTACATAGACACATATTTGATGCTTGCGTTTGCAATGTGATATATAATGTTGTGATACGGTCCAACTGTAATTAGTTGCCGATAATAATATTACCATGACTATACGTCGAGTTAGTATATTATTATTAATGTGACCATCGGTTCATGTATACCTACACATTCTAATGTAGTGTTTATTTTACTACAGTTTTTGTTCAATCAAGCAATTATTGTTTTCGATTTGAACAATATTGAAAGCGCTGATCTTCTGCATCTGCAGTCTATCACACGTACAACGTTATGTAGAAATGCAGATGTTATAATATTATATAATAATACATTAAATACATATACCAACAATTTACATACGATCCAGTGTCATGACAACGATTTCCACAACCTATTTCAATTTTCCATCAGGTCAACTGTTGAAATTTACATTCCAATTTTCTCATTTTTAGTTTAATGTGAAGACATAAACAAGTGTATGAAGTCTCAGAAATAAACATTTTTTCTATTAGTATTTGTGGAATTTATAGGGATAAACTATTATTCGTGCATATATATAAAAGTGAAATAGAGTGAAATTAACCTAATAAAACGAAGGATTTTAATATATTTCGTGTAGTGAAGAATACCACCACAAGGCCATAAGGTATCATGAGACAAATAAATATAAGATTTCATCATCTTTATGGGTAAAAATATGTATGCTTGTACATCACAAAAAAAAAACAAGTTTACATGTATATAACTTACTGTCACTCGAATTATAAGAAAAATGTATTGGCACAAAACTACTGGACAACTTAGTTGATAAAAACGAACAATTATATTTAAAGTGCCGGTACCCTAGCTGCAGTAATCACCACGATGTACTATAATGTGGAAATAATTATAGTGTGCCTATATGGTGTTTGATTGAATAATTATGTACGTATAATATTAGGTATAATAATTTCTACGTGTGCATTCATCGTAATTCGTAATAGTACAATATAAACATAATTTTTTTAACTACAATTTTGATTTATACATTACTTTTTTTTTACGTTATGTACTTTCTACGTTAAGAAATAAGATAAAAAATAAGATAAAACGTTTTTTTCCCTTTTTCAACTAATACGCCGGAAATATTACTTTGGTTTCGTATAAAAATATAAAACGTATTATAAGGGTCGGGTGATCGTAAGCCGATGGTGGATAATTATGTTTATGTTATCGGCTAGGCAGCTATATAGAGTATGACAATTATCCATCTACATCGGTGGCTCATGTCCGAAATGTTGTCGTAAGCCGACAACATTGGACAAACTTATACGATTATCCGTGCTTTGGACACTATTTAGACGTAACATAATATAAAATGATTAAATTTAATAAATATGTGTCGGCATAGTGCCTAACTCGTGGATATATACACTCCGTGATGCAGTATCATTGCGCTCGCTCTGTACATCGACCGTTTAGGCAGTTTTAGCGTTAAGAAAAAACAACAACTACCTCGACCAGTGGCGTATTCAAGCGAGGGGACCCCGGGCGTCCCTCTCGAATCAATCATCATGTTCGTGATTCGATGGTTGTGAAATTGGCGAATTTTCCCCGTTTGTACAAAGAAAGCTTAGAAGAAAAAAAAATACATTAATCGTAGGCGTCGACCCTCCCCTCGTTGAATTAATATTCTAAATACGCCACCGCAGGGCCAACGACAACGACAACGACAACAACAACGACGGTGTTTAGTAGTATAAAATCTTAAATAATAATAATGTTATACGCAGTGCGAGCGTGCAGAGTCTCACGTCCGGCGACCGATGGCCAATGGCGGAGACCGCGGCACCGGCTCCTCCCCGGTTCACAGTCATTAAACTCGCCGCCGCCGCCAAACGAACGGACGGACGGACGGACGGGCGAACGAGTTTTTCCCGCGGACCACGGGCCGTTTAATGGGTTTTTAAGAGACGCGTTTAAAACGCCATTAACTCGGCTAACCCTTGAACCGGCCGCCGAAGCCGCGCCACCTACGCCGCCGACCACCCCTCTAAACATAATAGGTACATAATACGTATAACGACCGCGACGTTACGTCCGACAACCGCGGTACATATAATGCGCGCGAACAACAACACAATATACGATATTCCCCTTCTCACCCAGCGAACAGCTCCTTTTCTCATTTCCTTCTTCCCCAAGTCATCACACCCCCGACTCTAATCTTCTTTCGAGTGTTGGCGCTCGCTCCACTTCTATTATTCGTTCCGTAATCAATTTTAAATATTCCTCCAGCTTCCCAATTCAATTACCTGCAGTACACCGTACCCACGTGTAGAGCTGTATCTTTCCTCCATGTTTTATATAATACAATTGCATTGCTGTGATGTTATTGATGAACGATCAGAGTTAAGAACAAATATTTTGTTTATTTAAAACGTGAGTATTATATTAAATTTCGCGCGAGGCTCGTCTACGTATATATTATTAGACAGATCAGTGGTGATCAATAAAATGGTGAACACCACAATTTTTTTTACGCGAGCTCCATATGAAAAAAGCATATGTCTAAGTGGTTCAAGAACTTCAAATGTATATTGAAATGCAATTTCGTCTCGTTTTTGATTGAACGTCACATATAGTATCAAGTATCGCATGTTACACTAGTATACAAAACCAAATGGTACACTTCGGAATTCAGTAATAAATCTAATTATTTATTAAGTCTTGACTATTATAAATGAAAATAATGTATTATAATGTGTACAAATACATTATTAGATAAATTTGAATTGATTTTTTCAATTTTTATTAATCGTAGTCTACTTTAGCGGGCAGTAATTTTATTGGTCACCGCACTGGTATAGATTATTAACATATTCTGTAGGTATACGCTGCACGGTTATTGTAAACCGTGTACTGCAAGTGTAATGTACGTCACACACACACACACGCACAAACAAAAATATTTTACCGAATATATTATATGTACGCGCTCCTCGTGCGTAGGTTGATACCGCGTGTACCGAGTGGGCATTGAACACCGCGGGTTGGCGACGGCCATCGCTCGTGTAGAACGTATATTATATTACATACCTATATTTGCTGCAGTATGTAGTAGTACTATACATACTACGCTGCAGGTATAGATTTAATGATAAACCCAGTCGATGTACATAACTCCCGTGGCTTGTATGTAGTTGCGATCAGCGGACCAATAGCGTGACTGCGCACACCACGCCACTTTTTCACCAATTCGGTCATGCAGGCCTTGGGATTTTGACCGATTTTTCCCACCTGTGTATATTATGCCCGTCGAGAAGTGTAACACAATATTCGAACGTGATACCGCCAAACAATCGGTGCCGATCGATTAGTTTTCAGAGCCGACATCAGGGTCGTGCATTCGGGAAAGGGGAGGGAGCAAAAGGGGTGATTTGCAGAGTGAGGGCGCTCTGTCGGTACGCTGCTCCCCGTGGACCCGGAGAGCTGCAGAAAATTACACCCGCGGGGGCGGGCGTGCCGAATTCCTTGACATGGCTCTGGTCGACATATGGTGATTTCTCGCCTCGCCGGCAGCTTTCACCAGTTGGCCGTGCAGAATGTTCGCATTATCCACGCTGAAATAATGCTGCTGTGTACACGCCATACTGCAGTAGCTACTTTCGACGACTTGACGAAGCCCATAGGTCTGTACGAATTTAACTTGAGCAATCAAAGATTTCCAGCTAAAGAATATTGATCGATCGCGCACGGGCAATTTCATTAATGGTGTTTTCTCTCTCCGGCTAATCACAAGATTCGATTGGCTTCTCGCCGCAACGGATGCGCGGGACCCGTCAAAGGTACGCCTGAAAAATAAATCGCCTCTATTAGAAAGAACACGAGAATTGGATATTATAATAATTGATACGTCATGTATATTATAACGTGTACACGAGCGGGCAACTAATCGCTGTTATTATATACGACAGTTGGATCCGCGATTGTTGTCTACTCGTTATCATAGGCATCAGTTGTCAATCCACAAGTTATAAACGATTGTAATTTCAACTTCTTAACAGATACATTTATACATTTATACATAGAATATATATATTTATAGAATTATTTATGTACACGCGTACTGTAGCATGTGATGAACACATTTGACAATATTTTGTCACCACTAAATTATTATTATGCGACTCATGTGGCATCGATGAGCAGCTAACACGAAAACGGGTCTTTGGTGTTCAGTAATATAAGCTACTACATTCGATCTAATGGTTTTATAATATTTTTTATTTCATTCAAGTGAATTAACGCCTAAACAAGCGGTTTTTATAACATAAAATATACGTGGTAGAATAATAATTGACAGGAGAAACTGTGTAGGCATCAGGTTGATATTGAGATAGTCGATACCAATCGACAAGGTTTTAGTATTAAGTTATCGATGGGAGCTGGAATTATTTAAGTTACGTAACATTAATATAATAGTATATGTTGTATGTTGAGAACATATTTTATATAGTCGTTTCAATACTCCTTAATTTTTTAAATAAAACGAGTTTCTGTATAAATAGACATGTAATGCCTGTAAATGTTTTTAAAACCATTGCTTCCTTGTGATGGATTTTTAATAAGAAAAAAAAAACGTTTTAACTTGAACTCGAATATTGTGTGGTGAAACGTGAACTGTATAGACAATAGACTATGCAGCAATGTTACGTGTCGATTAAATATTTTATTAAAAACCAATGAATTCGACTACCTAAACGTTGAGTTTTTACACGCGCGTATAGTTATAAAATTACCCGCAAAACCGCTATTGTATCATACAAGTTGTACAAATCTGTAATCTTAACAAATGTACTGTACTTAAAAATGTAGCTTATAATTTACGCGAGCAAAGCACTCCACGCACGGGTCTACAGGGTGTTGTTCCTACCTACTCACGCAGTATGACATATCAGCTATTCATCAGAAATTTATTTGATTGGTCCGAGGCAATAATTTAATAATATACAGTTTGGTGTGTCGAGTTCCGTAGTGCGGAAGATCCCTGGAACAATATTATTTTTATTTATAATGTTTTCTTTTCAATTCGATTGTAGACGTTCGAAAACAAAAAAAACACCTATAAATTACTTTTTTAGTGGGTCAGGTATTGATTTTGGTGGTGCAGATGGATTTTAAGCTTCGGTATCACTTGCATAAATCTTCCATAATCCAGCCTTATATTATATTAAAAGTGTTCGCGATAAAAAATAAAAACGGCCATAATATAAAAGTGCAAATGGAACAATATTACTTAACATTTTGCCCAACAGCTCGTCACGTGGTGCGATAAAAGTCCAACGAAAAATCGAAACATCTATGTCCTGACTAGTTGCCGTATACAAATTATCTCACTCCCGCGGTCGAAAAAAAAAGTAAATCGTGTAGCGACTTACCGCAGTGGTCGAGTTTTCTGCGGCTCAGCAATTTCTCAGGTCACTGGTGCTCTTTGCCGCACCTTAATCATACATTGTATGGGTACCTCCGAAAGCCGAGTATAATCGCTTACTGCGAGCAGGCGGTACGGTACGCGTTAACACCTTCCGCGAAAGCCTACGATTCGTCGTCACCTTATATTGCATAATATTATACATTATTGTCGTTGTATTTTTTTGCGACCAGACGAATTTCTCCGACTTCCAAGTGATAATAAATTAGTACACAGCTGCTATCTGAAATGACATTATGCTCATTCATAAGTTCATAACACTATGTAGTTGCAGATTCAAATAAAACAAAATATAGCAAGAGTATATTTTTGATGGAAAAATTATAATACCGGTATTGTTAAATTATATTCAAATTCTATATCGACGATTTTTTACTCACGATAATCGTACTCACGAATGCAACGCGAACATTAATAACTGCGCGGTACGTTCTACGACCCTCTTTTAGGTTTTTAGAAATCTCATGCCCCCCCTTTGTAATTGATAACCTTTTTTTTTACACTTTAAATTTTAAACAAACTAGCAATGTACGTGATGACTATAATAATTGCATGGTTATACAACATACATATTATAACAATCAATATGTAGTAACCGGTCATAATTTGAATATTTTTAATTTTATCCCCGGTTTGGAAATTTAAATATCTACATAAATAAAATGCATAGCCTGTGATGACTGCAGCCTGCAATCCCCTCCCCCACAGAAATGTGTTCACGACCCTCCCCCATGGGTTTTATGTCTCCATGTTGGAAAACATTGGTCTAAGTACATTACAGTACCTTAATCTAAAGGAATGCACACTATTATGTATTTATCAGTAAACGATTTTATATCGATATCATTTTTGTGTATTTTACCCGAATACTGTGCTTGCATAATAATCTATTGCAGTTCGACGTACTAACGGAATTACAAAACTCATTGCTTTACAGTGTTACAAGACTCATTAATACCGCGTGATAAATAAATTCATTAGGATCTGTAATGGTTGTGAAAATTGTTCCCACGTTATTCTTTTCACAAATATAATACGTCGAAGACTGCGGTGCACACAGTGTGGCGTATTTGCCAATAATGTTTATCGCCACTTTCCCTAATCTCTAGAACCTTTCTAAAAAAAAAAAATAAAAAAAAAAGTAATGGTTGTAATAATAATTATGATCATCACTGTCGTCGATTTGCCTACCTGAACAATTCCAATCTCTCACACTAAGACGACTAAAATCGTTTTGTTAAGAGCCAGTAATGCGCGCGTAAACTAATTATACGTATAGGTTAGGTACTCGTACTCGCAGATACACACAATCATCGGGTTTCGAAAAAAAAAAAACGAGTTTAACCGCCAATAATTGACTAATTAGTAATTTTAAAAAGCAATTTGACGTTGTCGGATACAAAAACGAATGATGCGAAAACTATTCGACTAGAATTTAGGTTATTACAGTTTATCACATACACATGATAAGTTTGATCACTAAATATTACTATTTTAATTCTAAAACGAGAAAAAATTATGTTTATACTTTTATCCCACAGTTGGTGTACTAAATTTAGATGTATGAAAAAAATGAATTTCATTTAAATGCGATTTAGAAACAATAGCCACAGTGTATCGGAAAGAAATCTGAACTTTTCCCTTGTATTTCGTTAAATTGTAGTGCATCTGTGTTGTCTTGTTGAAATATCAAATCGTACGAACGTTGTAAAAACAATAATTAATATCGTATTAGATATCGTTACCTAGGAACCAACATAGCCAAGCTCAGTTTTGCCAACTTTTCGGTAGGAACATAAAACGATTTTGTTGCTAGGCGTTTTATATGTTAGTATATCATACACATTTCAATCGGTATTCACGGCGAACCCATAGAGACCTAAATTTAAAACCAAACAAACAAGGTCTTATGGCGTCTAGCAAGCACGAATCCATTGATATACAAAACGTGTGTTCAAATTTTTGTTTAGATTTTCCTAGGTTATAAGATACGCGTGTGTACCTAAAAATTTGAGATTTAATTATTTCACATCATTCAATGTGTAGCATAGCTCAATTATTAGCGTGCAGCAAGTCTCTGCGGTAATCTAAAGCGAATCCATCGGAACCGGGCCCGAAAGGCGACAATCCGAAAACAAATCGTACGAATCGCCCGGGACCACGTTCTAAACCTTGGCCCTGGTGAACGAGTATACACACATGCGACATACGCGACCTAACCAGCGGCACGTTCGTTTTCGTGAATCGTTTAGAAATGTAATCACGTCACGCTGCGTACCGTACGCGTGTTTATCACGGCGGCGGTGGCACTCTCGAAACGCAAATACAACATTATTTGTAAGTGCCCGCGATTAGACGCGATTAGACGTTATGTCGTCCCGTGGCCACAGAGAACAAGAGGGAAATCACAGCGGTAGCGGTGAATAGTAAAATATTTATTGTAAGTAAACATTGAAATGAATCACTCTCGTTTAACACTTCGGAGCTCGTTTTTTTTTTTTTTTTCCCCCGCTACACACCTATTCAGCGAACATAATACACGTACAACATTCGTGTGCATACTAATTGCGTGTAGTCACTTGAGTATTTTCGGCCACTGTGCGTCGTACGAATCGTGCGTATATCGTATTAAAACGCAGTGCGGCCGCGTAACGAATCGCGTCGTCCGAAATACGATCACAATATAATCACGTACGTGTACACGCGTAGTGCGCTTCAGGACGTACACGATTTTTCATACGTGTTACCCGTGCGGAGACCCCGGGGCCACGGCGAAAAATTGTGTTTATTATCTCCGACCGTTCGATGAAAAATCGGCGTCAAGCGAACGGATTGTCGTGAAACGGACACGCATCAATCATTGACGGCGCACGCGCGCCGACCAATGCGCAGGACTTACAAATTCATGTATAATGTACGTTCGCAGGACTATACGTATACAACAACAACGATAATAATAATAATAAGCAATATGTGTAAAATATAATAGGATATTATCTCGGTGAACGATCGACGACCGATCGCGCTGCGCTCGTAGCGAGTTTGTTAGTCGACGGCCTTCGGGCGAAACGGGGGAAAAAAAAAAAAAAAAAAACGCGTCGAGGGGTTGCCGGTGGTGCGAATCAGGGTGGGGAAGGGAAGGTCGGGAATGAAAATTGATTGGAAGAGAGAAAAAAATTTAAAAAATAGAATACGTCGTCCGAGGCCGCCGCGGTGGCAGCTATAATAATAATATTATGGTCCGAGAGCGCGCGTACCGCACGATGTACCTACGCAACGTACTGTTATGACTTATGAGTGAACGCGGTCGATTATTCAACGCGCCCGAGACTGCAGCGGTCTTCCTGCGATGCACTAATTGGATTTTGGACTGGTCCCAATACGCGCCGGAACCTACGGTATGCGCGCGGTACCTGTTCACGTGCGGTACAGAAAAAATGTGTAAGAAAAAAACGCGTTAAGTTATGATGCCGCCGCTGCGGTGGCGATATGGTTATAACAATATACCTCCCTGAACCGTCTTCGATCACTCTGTTTAGCACTTGTTCGTTCAGTCCTAGAGTTTCGTGTCACGATCCGGCATCCTTACCGCGCTAAGGATCAAATTAGACTGGAACGAGTACACGACCGATTCCTTTCCTACGGCCGCTAATCTACTAACCGTAAAACGAATGTACCTACTATAATAACGACTACGAGCAATTACGTAATCTATTTCCTTTTGTCACGCGTGTACCGAAAGTTTAATTTTCGATGGTACTCTTGACGCGGCGGAAAATACTAGTTTTCGGCCTTGTGGCGGAAAAGACTATATTCTCCAAAGATGATGATTAACATACCATTGATACATGATGTAACCGACTTTCCAGCCCACCACGTTTTACAATTTGTTTGCACCACGTGAAAATCTATAAACGTTTTTCATTTTCAACGCTCATGCGTTTGCGTGTTCACAGTTAGAACAAGCAGATTGTGGTGCCATAACGGTTGTGTCACTATCTACCACTGCCGCATTAATAATGATAGGAGACGTGACAAAAAATAGTATGTGTGGCTCGTGCGGAAGGACGATTTGAGTCCTGTTCGAAATGCGGCCTCATCTTGACTCTCGCGACTTTCAATCTGCACTTTTTTCTAGGACATTAGATGCTCCAGAACTTCTTGCCAGTGTTCAACTTAAAGTCTTGTCTCACAAATCTCGATGCCGAGCTTCATTTTATGTTTTCTACCACTATACAGCCTATGGTTTCAACCGCCCACTCCATATGATGCTGCGTACTGCAAAGCATAACATTGAGCTCTTACTCAAGATTTGTCCTCATCTGTTTTTTCATTTGTTTTCTTCACGCTCGATCTTACTTATTCGTTACTGCCTGCTGTTTGTTGTAACCTATTACATCTTATGAATATTTTCAATCGCCCTTTTGGCGTTTAGTATATCAAACGCGTAAGGGAATAAATAAATAAACGAATAATAACTGGAATCGCGGCAGCGGCGTTTGTGTAACGCGATGATAATCATTCGGAGAAAAACGCTCCGCTCGTCGTGCGCTTCTCTGTGCTCAGTGTGTAATGGTTTTCTCGTGTACCTACTCTCGCACCACGGGGACGTCGTTTGTGTCACGTATCCGGTCCGAAGCTAACGAGGGTGAAAACTAATTTCCGACTGTTTATATAATATACTGTGCGTAACGTGTGTACGAAAAAAGAAAATCGCTTCCGTATCCCGCGTATGATGGGACTGTTGTCTGCGCTCTGCAGAATATAATATTTCAAAGACCTATTATATTATATACGCGTTGAACCGGATCTTTTTTCGTTCGTATTCCGGGGTCCCATGAATTTCCGATCTCGTCGATTCGGAAACGGCGAAGAAAAATACAATCGGAAGTAGAAAAATATACGATTAAACAATATTTCATTGGTCGAGACATTCGGTGTGGCTGCAACCCACAATAAACCGACTTTCGATCGAGGAATATAATAATATTTTGCCATACTGTATAACCCTGCTCTTATACCGCACTCTTCCGTTATCCGTATCCGGTTTTTCCGCGTTGCACGTCAGCTGTCTGCGTTGATACTGCAGTGTCTCAACCATTCAGTTAAACCGTATCATGGATATTTTAATGAGGGGTAAAGGTTTTGTACAAATGTCAAGATGAGGATATATTGAACGTCCTTGACTTACCTCGTAAGGTCGTAAATATAAGCTCTTGTTTGAAATATAATTTTTTTTTCGAAACTCATAAATGGTTTCTTACTTTTATTAATCGGATATGACTACAAAATGCTTGCCCTTAATAATAAGCTTTCAGTTTGGTATAGATCTCTGCCGAAATTATAATAGAGTCTGAAAACCAATGAAATCTATATTATAAAGACTATTTTCGTTATCATTGGCACCACTGCCACGTTTATATTCCGATAAATTTTATACGATTTAAAAACATTTGACTTCATCCTTTAATAGATGAGAATTTTTTTTCTAAATTGATCCCACGGTTGAAATTATCCATCGAAATGACCGAGTTTTTTACCCCTTATAATATAATATTGACACTAATCTAGGTTGGTACGTTTAATTGATTATTCATGACTCTAATTGGTATATTATTCATTTTCGCCAATCATCCGTTTACATTATTTATCATCGCCGTGCTTATAGTGCTCATTAAGTTCTACAACGAAACAAGTAAAAAATAATTTTCGTTCGGACGGGGAAGCGACGGAAATGTCACCGAAATTCAGCACCGGCACACGTATTGTACATGTATATACGCGCGTATGTGTAATATTGTATGTACCACACGGGTGCGTACTTCGTACAGCGTATAGGTTCGTATATACAATATACAGTGTGGCTGGCCGTGTTTTTTTTTTTTTTTTTCGCGTAAGACAATGTAAATGGACTCTCGGAATAATTGTTAATCGCGTGTCGGATATTGACGTATGGGTAGTGGTAACGTGGTGTCCAATTAAAAAACCGAAAATTGGCTTTGCTTCAAAACGGTCTTCTTTATCGGTTATAATGATCTTCCACGACACCGTTGCACGTATATATTATATTATATAAACACGTATACGCCATGAATATATTAAATCACATGTCGTATTGCGCATTGTGTCTATACGACGCAGCATCGTGTATAGTTACAGTCCGGTACGCGCGTATATTGTACGAGTTGTTTTTTTAATCGTCAGCGGTGCTCGCGCACGATATTATTTTACAGTTTTAACAATAATTGTTAATTATAACCTACGAATTAATCGTACACGCGTGTACGTGTGACTCTGAATAAGCGTCGTGTTTTTAGTTTTGGCTAAGCAAACGAAACAGTTCTACCCTAAGTATTGTTTATGTTATAAGTGATTAAAAATAAAATATGTAATTTCATTTTCTCCATCTGTCCTAATACTAACTGAATTCGTAGGCAGCGATGGGGGGAGGGGAGAACTAATTAATTTTATTAGCTACTTAAAATCATACATTTTACGGTGGGGGTGGTACGCCTCATACAAATGTTAAAAATCTTAGCCCCAACCTTGAAATTTATATGGATTTCCGCCTATGAAGCGGGTAGTCTTTGAAAAAATGTAAACTGTACCTGCTACAGTACAAACTGACACTCTTCGATCATACCCAGTGGTATTTTAACCGTACAGACTGACCGCGCAGGGCACATTTTATCAAAAGATAGTATAGTGTACACTCGTGTATCGTCTCGTTATTCCGTTATACAATGTTGTGGCTTTCGGAATACGTTGATACGGCAAAGTTATAATGAACGTTTAACATACGATTGTGGATTTAAAAAAAATAATTATGTCGAGAAAAAAAGATAATTTCTTTTTTTAGAACGATTTTTACTTAAGCTTATCGACGGGTTGAAATCGAAAAATGTCGAACAACAACATGTATTCCAGTCAGCGTGCTCGGCTTTGAACAGTCAACCGTTACTTTATACTTGGAAAATTGGGCATTAAAGACTATAGAAAATAATATACGAGCGACACATTAATAAGTCGAAGAATCGGTAGTTCAACTGTTAAGCATATAAATGCGTCATACCTCATATAGGTGTATTTTATAGAAACATAAACATTGTATTCATAATTATGCGTATAAAACCCCACCCGCGCTTAATGTAGGAATAAAAATATCGAATCGAATCGAAGACAAATTGCGTGTACAATCACAATAATTATTGTTATGAGAACGTGCGCAGGTTCGAAATTGGGTAATGTTTACCTGCGTAATAACTTATGAGTTATTACTTATTTATGAGTTTATGGCAGTCCGTCGATCGAACGATGTGAGGAGTCTGCCTAGTCATTGTTGTTCAAAACAACTATATACAGTGTTCTCATGAAAGATTCCGCAAACAACTATTAAAATTAATGATTTTTATAAGTCGAATTATGACTCTAATTTGCCATGGATGAACATACCTGCTTTTCAAGTGTAATGCAATTTGCCAACCTACTATTTGTTATACTGCTGCGTTGTACCCGGAAACAAAACTGACTAGATAATTTATTCTTAAAACTAATTAAAGTTCGTGTAGGAAAAAAACAAGTTAAATTATAAGTAGGTAATTTATTAATATAAATTAAACTTAAAAATACAACTAATATTATTATTATATTTCTACTTCAAACTCATTTACAATTGTTTCATTAATATTTGTTAAAATGTTAGTTCTTTCAAGATAATTAATTAAGTTATTAACAATTCAAAACTATACTTTAATATTATAGATGCAAACCATAGGAAACATAAAAAAAAGATTTAAATTATTTAAACAATATTATTTACAAATGAAAAATGACAGGGTAATAATTAGTAGCGGCATTTATGTTGACCACCATGTCTATCGAAGTGTATACCATTTAGTCACCCATAAAATATAGTAGGCTTGTAATTTTTCCTTAGTGGGCTTCTATATCATCAAACAAAACTACTGACCAAATTACATATACTCATGCAACTTCAGCGGTACCGGGGGGATGTGTTACTATTTTACAGCAGAGCGATTTCTATTTAGATGTAAAAAAACTTTAGGTTGAAAAAAGGCAATAATCAGCGGATGACCTAATGCTTTTTATTTTAATTTAATTAATAACCTATCTTGACAATCGGTAATTATTACAGTCAACATATAAAACACAATAAAATATTTCCTTGGCAACCAAAAGTTGGAAAATACTATTTTACTTTATTATTAATTTACATAAACCCTATATCTCCTCCAATCGGTGATTATTAAAATTTACATGAAAAATAAAACGTTCCCTAGGTAACCAAAAGGTTGAAAAATGTATACGTCTAGCTTTTAGCCCAAGACTCTTTTGACCCTTAAAAATGCGATTTTCGAAAAATCTATGCGATGATGAATCACTCACTCAGTCATTCAAGACAAGTTCTTTTGTATATATATATATATGATAAATAATAATACATTTATATATTTATAGACAATTGACAAATTATTTTTCACTCATAACCAATATATTATGACGGTTGAAGCTGTTTCGAAGATTGTCCGTTACCAGAAAAAATACCATTTCAAATTTATATATACTATGCATAAGAAGTATTGTTGATTTGTGTTATACATTTACTTTCCAACGAGTATTATAATTCATGAATGTACTTTCAGTAGTTTTATATTTGTGTTGAATGTTTTTTCTAGTTTCAAGTGAAATTGAAAATGCGATCTATAAATTAAATTATGTCGAAACAAAAAGCTATTAGATCACTCGGGCGAGGTCGGGTGGATCAGCTGGTATACAACATGTTGCCGGCTATGTACACGTTGAGTACGGCGTTCTGTAAAATACCTTGGCATTCTACGTATAATACTCAAGATGATCGGGAAAAGTAAGAAAATTTGACTAGCAAGTGCGTGTATAGTGCACGATTGGTCGAAGCCAAAAAATGTTTGTGCATAAAAAACAACGCACGATATATGCAGTTTGAAATATTGAACATCCACTAACCGTACACCGTCGCGATGAACAAATAATATCAACAAACGATTTTTGATCAAACACATACTGCAGTTGTCTAAACCTTACACTTTATGCCTAACTATTAGCATTGGTGTTCTGCATACGTACAAATAGTGAGAGACAGAGAGAGTTCAAAATCGTCGGCTAAACTTATATAATCAGCCGGCTGCAGCCCTACATAATATTAGCCGTCGGACACTCTGCAGTGCTTATGTCGGTAACGTATTGTATATTATTATACCCACCCGTGGCGGCGTGCACGTGATGCGGTGAAAACCTTCGCGGTGAGGATTTCGAACAGCCGCGGACTAGTTTTCCGTCCTCGGAGCGGCCATTAATAAAGGCGGTTGTGTTCGACGAAACAAAATGACTGCTGGGGCAACTATATACGTACCTACGGATGATTTATGCCGTTAATGCGCACTGCACACAATATTATTATTTATAATTATTAATATTATTACTATATACTATATAATAATAATATTAACCCGTACGCGGCGGCAGCGTCAGCGATAAAGGTGGAAAAAAACGTCGTAGAAAATCCTCCACCACCGTCGCCGACTGCGACTGTGTATATATAGTTTCCACGGCCTCTACAACACGTCGTGTACACGCGGCGGCTTTCACGTGGCCGTACAAATATCGTACGCGCGCGGAACATTATTTCGCGTACTTAATTGATCGTCACCGTCGTGCTGGCCGTTCCAACGTTTCGGGGAAACACAACTTTCGTCGAACATGATATTTTGTCCTACTCGTTAAGGAAAATAGGTATTACGTTTACGTTTACGGAAAAAAAGGAAGAAAAAAAAGACAGCACATAGGTTTTTTTATATAACATCGCGGAGAGACCGTGCATTTTAAGTGAATTCATCTTGTAGACGCGCATATCGATAAATAATAATTGGTTAACCCAATGCGAGTGTAACCCTTCACCCGCATGGGCCGTGAGTATCGATTGTTTGTAATGCAGACGTTTTACAGATTGGATACGTAAATTATAACAACGGAATAAAAGAGAAAAATCAACTTTTTTTCAAAAGCGCATTTCTTATATTTCAAAAACTAATATTTTCGCAAAATATTTGATAATGAACCGTTTAATTTATCCAATGTGTATCAACGTCTAGCAAATCATTTAATTTTTTTATACTCGAAATAGGTAAGAAGTTCCGCCGAACCGATGTGGCGATGTACCTGGACTCAAGTTATATAATATCGTCTTTTGACTAACATTTTCAACAAACACACCTGATCGATTTTAGGGACACGCACTTCCAATCTTGAACCATCCAAACTCTTGCAGACCAGGATTTTCTGAACACTTGTCAGGGAACTAATTGCAACCTATAAGTTATAACCTATTTAAATCGCACAAGTTTACCTATATAATCAGCGGCTCCGAACTTCTAAAAAAGTATTCAGGCCAAATTATAATACAACGGCCTTAAGTCTCAAAGTATGAAGTGTATACGACATGATTCACAGCACATGTATTAATAAACTAATTAATCTTCCATTTTCATTAATAAGTCATGTATATAGTCTGGTCGGAACTGCAAACGTCAAACGATAACAGTTCGCCCCTCGCCCCTGGGTATCCCAGCCATATTTTTAAAATTGTGGTCAAGCAATGGCTTAACTTTAACATGGTGTTCGACGGCCTTGCATATATTACAATTTTATAGTTCCAGCAGTAGTTGTCGTTAAAACGGATTGGATTCATTCAGATCTTATAAATCATTTGAATCCGCAGCTATAAGACTTATTCACAAGTTAATATACGAAAGAAGAATATAAGAAAAATCGTACGTATCTTGGGTAACGCCATGCTATATGATTTTAGACGTCTTCGGAGGGTACTGCAGTGAAGTACTCGTCGAAAGACGTTTGCGAATAACCGATTTCCACTCGAGGAAGCGATATGCGTGTGTGTGTGAACGACTATGACGTTGGTCGTTTGCGCGGTTAACGAGACTTGCAAAAAGTTTTGCGATTAACGCGAGCCGCGTATGGGTAGGTCGTTAGCACTAGCAACTTACGTTGCAGCTCACAAGTCTCCTCGGCCCGTCCGCACTAAAGTCGGTCGGTGAAGGGACGTGGCGCGGAGAGGAATCGTAAGAGTGCACGCGGACGACGATGACGAGACAAATTTCGCGGACCATACCGGGCCTAAGTGCATACGCGTACACCTACTACGTAAATATGGTCAACGGAGCAGTACATTATATTATATATAAATATCATGCGCTGCTCTAGGTCCTGCAGAAGGTCGTGAGAGAACATAACATTATTACGTACCCGCGTTGTAGGTACGTGTACCAGTGTTATTGTCTGATAATTATAATATTATTATAAATACTGCAGTAATGAACGCGCTGGGCGTAATTACGAATCACTCGAAGGCCGTCTTAAGCGCGTGAACGCTTACGACACGTTTATATCCTGTAGGTATAACATTACACTCGGTTGTACAGCGAGATTCCAAAGAAACCTCCCAATAGCAGACGTTCACCGAGTGAAAAATTAATTATAAGTGTTATATTTTTTCGGAGGCAGAGTGAAGTTTTGTCACTGGCGAATAGGTGTTGACAATTATTAATGGTAAACGCATACACCAGTCTCGCACTATATATATATACTATATAGTATATATACTACGGTTCAGGAGAAACATTCGTGATTCATCAATTTGAAATAAACGGGTGTTATTATCATCGACTTTATCACTCGATATTTATCGTTAGGTTCACATGTAGATGAAATATTATGTAAGAAGAGGAAATAATTCGTCCATGCGGAATCCTTGGGGCCGCATGCTACTCTCGAATTACTCCACACGTTGCGCGATATCGAACGAAACATTTCGGCCGACCCGTAAATCTAGAGCTGACTTTAAGGATCTAAGTGCCCCACAGTCGTAAATCATTAAACGGTAAATATCGAATCCTATAAAGAACAAATACTGTACAAAATACAGTGTGCAAAGTGTAGTATAGGGGAGGGGTGTAGATTATTAACTGTGTTCACGTCCACCACCGAATACCTAGGCATAATAAGCTCATTATATTATTAGGTCTTCTCTTTTTTACAGTTCAACTGTTCAATCTAGTTAGAACATTTTTGCAAAGTTGTCATAAAACATATTTGTTAAGATATATTATACGGATACCTACTGATAATTACCGACTTTACTAAAAAATGTTGCTATAATTGCCTAGCACTACATTATTTAGCATTTATGTATGTATTTATAAACAGGTACAGCTGATTAATGAGATTATAGAACTAACTATAAGCTCAAAAGTTCGAACGTTACGGATGACGCAAACAGTGGCGTGAGCTGATCGATGATGACTTCGCAAATGAAATCCACAGTACGAATGTTACTGCTGGTCCAAGTATACTGCAATGGCTTGTAAGTCTTTCTAATTTTTAAACGGGGCTCTCGCAAAATCGTTCGCCTATATGAGCCAATACATAACCACACGTACCTTACTCTGGCCCTGAATGCGTCGTTAACGATAATGATAATAATAATTGTGGAACACGCACCGTCAGCCATGTCAGTCACCCTTCGATGTATATATACGTATACCAGTATTTGCCTGCGAGGTGAAAACCGCGGTTACCGCACGTCATCGTCGCCATCGATCAAACGGCATGCGCCCATGCGTGTGTACGTCTAACATAATACAGTACGAGTATGTATATACACGGATACGTACGAACGAACGTTTTAAAGAGCGTTTTTCGTCCGCCGTTTGTACTCGGTCGTCTCGGGCTCAAATTGGTTTTCTCTCGAAAAACGATGACGCGTGTGCGCCGTATCCGGGCAACGCGTCCGAAGCATAATACAAACGCAGTAGATATATTTCGGTGCGCGCGAGAGCTGCACACAGCTGCAGTACGCACGCAACACACGCCATGTTGTAATCATGTACGGAGCACTCACATACACACACATACATACACACATATACGCACACACACTAACAACTCTACTCGAATAACGTCCGTTAATGACTATTTGATTGACGCTCAACACTGCCTACACAGTACACACGTTTTCAAACACTCGCTCATACACACACACACACACACACACACACACACACACACACACACACACACTATTACTATTATACCATTACCGCGGTCGTTGTTGTTGCTGTTGTTGTATGTCGCATGGTTGTGGTGTTTTTTCTGTCCCTTATATTGTCTCACAATTCGACTAATTATCGCGGTATATGGAACATATTCAAACCGTTTTGATCGCATCAAGTCTTCCGATCCGTTATCGTTGACATCTCTGAACCGACCGCGGTACGAGCACACATTTCCAAGACCAAAAACTATATAGTGTGTTCTATAAAACTCCTTATGAAATCATCATCTTTTTTTACATACAAGATCTAGCATATTGAGATATTTGGAAACTTTGAGAAACTTTTCCAAAGTTATGGTCACGTCGAGTTGATGATTACGACTTTGCGGGAACATACCGACGTCGAAACAATATCACGCTGTTGTGTTCAACTCTTGGTGTGTAAAACGTAGATCGAAAACCAGCGTGAAAATCCAACTTGTTCTGAAACGTGTCAATATGGGCGTCTTACACTAAGAGGGTGGACACAAATGGGCCGACTTTCGATGCTAGAACAACTAGAACAACTAAAAAAAATCCTACACGCATTTTGGGCTACATTTTTACCACCCGACTTTCCAGTCGAACTGCAGCCGCTTTCGAATATTTCGAGTCGACTGTTTTTTCAAGAAGGTGCCTCACCCATCTGACAAATGTACAACGCAGCAAATTTGCGTTCAGTAGTTCAAATGCCGTGTTGTTAGCTACAACATATTGGGGTAAACTGACCTATTAACGAACTTAAAGGGAAGAACATTATCTATGATTCGTTAGTCGGGTTTTCCGATATTTTGATTTTTAAGCGAGTAAATGAGTTTTTTCAATCGTAGTACTTCGCATTTACTCATTGTACCAGCTTATGAAAATCGAAAAATCGTAAAAAGCCGATAAACGAAACGTCGACCATGTTCTTCGCTTTATTTACGATAATAGGGTAGTGTACATTTGTATATTGAACGCACATTTTCCATAACATGTTGTGTACGTTTGTAAGACGGAGACAACACGTGCGGGTGTGCAGCGTGTCGTCGGCACAAACTTAATAATTACACTAAGCGCTGCGGACACAGACGTATCGCATGCAGCATAATGTGTACTGTTCGTTTACACGGCCGACGGCGGTGAAATAATTATAACGCGCGAAAACGAAAGAAAAAAAAACTCTTCGAAGTCTGCAGCGGCTCGCCGAACGTGCGTATAATATGTACGAAGCCTCCGGGGCGTTGCATGTGTGAAACGCCAATATATATATATAATATATATACGTACGTATGTACACTGTAATGCATTTTAGCCGTGTCTTCGAGGTGTGAGCAGTAATAATAGTAAAGTGTAATTGGTCGGAGGGGGCGACGATTGCCCGTCGTTAGACCGGAGCAATCTTCCACTGCTCATTTTACAATGTTCCTATTATACATACCAACAGGTTATAGGTTCATGATCTAACAGAGCTCCGAATACCGACGAGCGTACAAGCTGTACAGCTGTATCCACCGTCCCGCGTAAATGGCGACGGACTTTTAAACAGGTGCATTTCTCCAGCACCCCCACCACGGAATTTAGGGCTGGAATTAAGAGCTAGGGTTGCGCTGATTTGTGCTCGGTTTTCAGCGTTTGTACAACCAACCCCGATTTTTATAAATCGTCTTAAGTCAGATTGCTGCGGAAATGGATGCACCTCCGCCTTAGAATTTCGAATTTTGAAGACGCCAAGCGTTTGTGCTAGGTGTTTGCTGGCTTGTGCTCGGTTTTCGGTGTTTGTGCAAAATACCCTGATTTTTCGTACATTTTTCAAGTCAATTTTCAAAATGCTTGGAAAAAAGCGCGTACTACATACGTGATGACATAATTTTCTAGTTATTTTTGGACGTTTCCTCCACAGAGTGAATTATATTCTCGATTTTAATTGTGCGTCTATTGATTGATAATCAGGTAATTATAACTGTAAATTTTATCGGGAGATGTATAAGTGATTCGCAGGATTTACTTCTAAATGTTTCAGATTTAACGATCTAACGTAAAATCGACTGATTTACGATTTTCAGTGGTGTGCGTACAAAACCGTATTCGAAACGAAAACTGTTCTACGAAGCCACGAAGGCCTTAGCGAATTCGTCCTTATCAGTTCAATGTAATGTTCTAGGCAGCCGCACCTATATTGACATAATACTATATATTATGTGCGCGCAAAAACGATTATTTCTCGTCATACAATATAATGAGCGCGATAAATGATTTCACTTATTTGGCGACTTACGTCAGAGCGATACGGGATGATTGTGTTCGAACAATTTTAATTGTTCACCGTATAAAGGGGAGACTGCCGCTTACCATGACAAAATATACTAGGACAATATGACACATTGGTGCTTTGATCGGAAATGTTGTTATTTAATGACCAAAAGGCAAATAGACTCCCTATACTTGTGTTACAAACTACCGGATGTTATAACATACATCAATAGTTGCAGTTGCGGAACTTATCAACAAATATACTATGTTATTAATTAAAAATGCGTAATTAGCGATAATGATTTTTTTTTATCACTTTTAGTTTATTTCTGTGTTGTTTAATATTCTTTTTCCATCCACGTTGAAAAACAGAACGTAAGCCGTGTTCCGACCGTGCAAAAATCATACTTGCTGGTAATAATAAATATATTGAAAAATATTCGAACATATTATTGTTAAACATTGTACAGTTACAACATAATAACTTATAGCTCGCGGATCGTTTGACAAGCGTTCCAATGTTACATTATAGTTATATAGTCGTTCCGATTTCATGTTCGCCACCGTGGAAATTGGAAAGTAAATAAGTACGTATAAATGTACATACAACTGTGATATATATATATTTATGTAGGGTATGGTGTGACGTCGTTGTACACCCACAAAATTAAAAAAAAACAACTATTAATCAAATAAATTGCTTAGAAAAGTTCTCGTGGTAAAATCTCACCGGCTCGACGTCTTGCAACATTGTTTCTGAGTTTTGGTTTTGATAAATTGGGTGTAGTACACCGTAAAATTATATATATATAATTAAATAAAATCGGTTTATTATCCGAGTGCAAGGACATTTACGTGATTGACAAACTTTGGCAGCGAGCGGTTTACAACAATGACTTTTAAACGCGTTAAATTTAGTATACGATTGAGTTCTGCGATATTTCAATAAACCGATCGTGTTAAAAAAGAAAAAAAATAATCGTTCAAATTTCTGTGTAATACTATAAAGCAAATATATTTGATTGAATGTATCCTGTATCATAACATATAGTTTTTAATATCACATTACTGTCGCAAATAATTACAAATCGTAACGCCCACTACAGATAGACACTTATAAATACGTCCTTGAGTGTAGTAATTTTAAAGGATTAAGAACGTTAGTCGACCACTTCCTTACAACTGTTTCGGGGTTGCGTTGGTTGCGAAGAAAGATTATATCGAGTCATTAAAGATTAGGTTGCTGGGTAAGTCGATATGTATATATATATATTCTGCAGTGCGCCTGGCTTGAGGGCAAGACGCAGGTGAACTGAACAAACTAATTTTTTGTCAGAAATATGTGTGTGCTCAAACAGCTAATTTTATGTTACATTTAGGACATATATAGTCATAGATATTCAATACTGTAAATGATTATCACTTTTCGGTACTGCAATACAAAAAATCATGGACAACAGTCTCGTATAGTTGTAGAATGGTAAGTTGACACTTTGAAAATTTGGAAATATTCTTAAATACGAGTAGGTAACATTGCTCAGGTACATTTTACAGCGATTTAAGTATTTTGTTCGCAATAAAGTTTCTTTTAGGTTTCGATAAGAATTTGAGGGGTGTATAGTGTTGGAGACGCTTTTCGCACATTGTCTCAAGGAACGCAATCTTTGTAAATGTCATCAAAGAAAAATGAATAGTATTAACTATATGAGCATTATGAGCACTGAATAAACGGCAGTTTATCGGCTGATTGCAGTTTTTTTAGGAGTCTATTTAAATAGATTTTACCGACTGGATACGTCAAATTACTTGTCAGTTGGGTCGAGGCATATCATTTTAATTGTCAGTATATTTGTTTGCTTCGTTCGAGTTTGATTTCAAGCGATGTGTGTACAGAAATACATTTTACATAAATAGAGCAATGCACCCATATATTGGTAAACGCCCAAGGGATATCGTATATACATTATAGCAGTCACTGTTCGTATTTAGTACACATACATACGAACCTTTATGGCTGTAAATATATTGCGCATGCCAAGGACGGTGAACACGACTTAATCAAATATTTTTTCTTTATTTTCTCGAACCCGACACCTCGTCGAATAATATATATCCACGTGAACAAAAACAAGAAAAAAAAAAACCGTCGAGACAGAGAGGTTTAACGTGTACTATGCAGCGTGTTAGACAACTACAAGAGCGATAGACAGAGAGAGAGAGAGAGAGAGACGAAGAGAGAGAAACCGAAAAAGGGTTTGGACGACGGCGAACGCGACACACGACGCGCGGGCAAAACGCGACGGACACGATTCGGCCATTAAAGACCACGCGGTGGCGGCGACGATAATGACTTTATTAACGTGGTCGGAGGAAAGGAAAAAAAAAAAATACTCACTCAAACGAAGACTATGGTGTACACGACGAAAATACATTTATATATATTATATACACACATATAGGTAAACCTCCGGAACACTCGAACGGCTTCCTTATCCACTCACCGCGCACATATCAGGTGTATATTATCATTATCGTCATTACTATTACTATTACTATCAGACATTTATGTATCGTTCTCGGGTGCGCGCTCGAAGCACCGTTAAGGCGTGTGTACAAACAACACGAACAGCGCACACCGTGGTAACGAAACAGTAATCATCGGGTCCTAAAGACTTCCCCTTCGGGCCAATAATCGCGCGTCCTTGCCGCCGCCGCCGCGTGGAAAGAGTGTGAAAACTCATTTTCGCAATCGGACTGGGCCGCGGCTGAAATGTCCAAATGACGTGACCCACTCGCTCCCGCCCGCCGCGTGTCCTTAATGTCGTTTCGTTTTAACGCCGCCGTCGCCGTCGTATCTTACATAATATTCTTACGCGCTTCGCCTTTACTATTCGATCGCTATAGATTTAAGCTGCAACTCAGATCGTGTGTACACGCGTAGTTAAGTACACGACAATGTCCACAACTTATTATAACATATATATGTTTGCATCGCACACGAGATCGCGTCAAGTGTAACAAACCTTGTTTTAGTTGTTACATTTTAGATTCTAAATGAAACGGGGAACCTACTGGTTTTATATTTGCATTTGTCCCCCTTTTTTTTTCTTTGTGTCTATGTAACACGGTTTCGAACAGAAATAACTTTTCTCAAAAGTAATTTTGTCTAGTTGCTACTCTGGGGAGGTCATTTTTTTAATTTCTCAGCGGTTTTCCGAGTATTTGAGGTAAACAGAGCAGCTGATGCAGTCAATAAAATGCATAAAAATGATAAACATGATTCAAATTACTGCGTTACAAAATAGTAACCATAGTTACTTGCAAAAATATAATATCCATGATTCGATGCTTTTGTGTGAAGCCCAAATTGTTTTTAACTATTTAGTTAGTTACCTACTGCGGCACGTAAAATATAATCCGATTTCGTTGAAATACTTTACCGGCTGGTTACTTATGGTTACCAGAACACTTGGGTTTTGTTGTCACATTTTTTTCATCTGATTCTTACGCGTTCAGATCGTGTCGTAATATTACCGTCTAGCAAGCGATTCACGCGTTATTTTAATGAAACTGTTTTTGTTTCGACTTCAAGAATTATTCGATTGCCTAATTTTAATCGCTGGAATGGTGCGATGAACGTCAACTGACAAATATTTAGAGTATCCGCGTCGCGTACACAAAGCTTCGGTTTTTATAAATAAATAAGAGTTATGATAACAACCGTCGCCTTAATGGAAAAACAACGTTCAAACGTGAACAATATAACAATCGCTGATGTCATATTAACTTCGGATTTCTATAAATGTCGTTTCTTCAAATACGCAACACGATTTATATCCCTTATACATAATGTATATGCTGTATACTTCTAAACCAATATGTCATGTATATATATATATGATGTATGAACTCGAAGGTTCTCCGTCTAGGAAGTCTTCCCGCAATCTGGATTTGAGTGTGACACAGTCCTTCGAGAGTTTTCTGCAGTGCTATAGCTGTGTAGAAAAACGGCATTGAAAGGGTCCAAAGGAAATTCTTTCACCGAGCCACCCCTTCACGTTCCGAGTCTTTTGTTCTCCCCATCCCGACTCCAGAATGTCTTGATTTTGCTTTGACATGTGTAGCTTCTTGGTGTTCAACATGAGTTGGACATATCTATTCATTCCAATCTCTTCTCTGACGTGGCATGGTTGATCGCCTTTTTACATCTTTATAATATCCCTAAGCTTAATTAATACTATTGTGCCTTGACGAGCCATACCCGTTATCCTAATATCTCATAATCGTATACATTTCGCTATTGTCTTCGTGTTTTATATAATATGACTGAGATTTCGCCATTACAAACGTAATCTCATATTTAATAATATATATACACCATCGCATCGGACCATATCGTATTATATTCGATAACATACATTATAAATATATATATTTACGACGGCTAGGTTAAATTGGTCTGATGTAGGCATATACCAAAATACTGAACAGATCCACTTTAGTTCGCAACCACTTACTTTAATAGATTTATAAATATCATTACGTAAATGAAATAACTTTATGATATGAATTATGTCAACACGATCGTATTACGGTTGATTTTTTATTTGCACCCTACGACAGTCAACGTTAATATAGTATAGTGCATTGTAAATTAATTACTACTCTTATAGATTATATGAGAAATCGTTTACAATAAGAATAGGATATATTACCTGCAGGTGATTTGACGCGATATTGAATATTGTTTATCGAGACCTTATAAACTTCGTCCTCGACAATGCAATATATTGATCATAATACGAGTATGTTGGAGGCTCATAAGACATTGATTTTCATCTAATTGTATTCGGCCTACATCTAAAAAATAGACACGCTATATAATGCAGTACGGTACACTTAAAGCTTTGACGTACGTCCTCCAGCGATCGTAAAAATATGAAATATTCATATATCTAATAAGAATCGTATCGTTAGCATAATATATTGCTATAACACCAATCGCTTTAGCACGTTATTGGCAATCAAACATGCACACAAATAATAGTAATACATTTTATAATTAATCGGTTAATTGCCATACGCATTACACCATGTGACCTATCGCAGTGGGTACTTATATCCTTGAGATTAGATTGATTCAAGTGCCTATACGTAGCGTTAACGGCTGTAAAAGTCGATTTCCCTGTTCTTTCATTAACTTCCATGGCTTGTTCTGCGTTATAGTGCGATTTCGAATATATCTTTTACCGCGGTTCTGGCTGCATCGCGGGTCCTGCAGTGGATCGGCGCTTCATTTTTCACCTGTAACAATATAAGACCATATAGTTGGATAATTTCTAACGCATCACGTTGTATTATGGAGACCTATAAAGTTCAACACAATGACATTACGCGTGATTATAATTTATAAATAAACAAATGGCAGCATGAGATTGGCGTGTCACGCGGGAGTTATAACATAATTTTATTGCGAATGCACTGCGTAGAAAGAATACGTTTTGAATGAATTTTAATTTGAACGATTTCTCGGTTCGATTGAAATGTAAAATAAGCTCAATAAAGATTATAAAAAAGGAGGTATAGTAGTTCTTAGAAAACCTAATCGTATATAATTACAATGTTGCTTCAGACGAATTACGACGTGGCAGGATAAAGTATTCGCTTTACATGTTGTTATGCACATATAGCTGTGCGAGACTTGTCAGGAACCAAAATAAATAACAACCATGTATTTTATATTCGATTCGAGAGTTTTACGACAGCACATGCGTTTGCGTATTAAACATTATAATAATAGTGCGTTGTTTTAATATGTGCGCGATGCAGATATTTAAAGATTTTTAACGTATTCCGACTAAATATTGATTTTATATCGGACGCCGGTAACGGCTAAAACGCGCTTGTCTACGACATGCAAAGACGGTTTAATATATCGCATTATATTTGGTCGTAGTTCTGCTATACATATAATCGTAGAAATACGCCTACGGAAAATTGTTGAACACTTGCCAACGTGCTGTTTAGCATGCGCTCATATGTTGTACGCGAATAATGATATTAAATCGCAATAAATAATAAAACAATTAAGCGCAGCATAAGAGCAGCCGTCCTGCACAAACATTTGTATATGCATTACTGCACTACATAATATATTATTATTACAACCGTCGTAACAATAATGTTATAATTCCGTGCTATACACAATACACTACATGTATATGTGCACTGTCGGATGAATTATTGTATTGTATATATATTTACCGATGAGCGATGATACGGCGAGAAATCACATTCATATTTATTCTCAAATATCGCATATTAGAGAATCTTGTGTGTCCATACTGCCAATAATAATATTTACAATCGTATAGTTATGGAACATTACACGTCCATTGTTCACTTAATATATTAAATCGGACGAAAATCCTGTGTTGGGTGAAACTCCACTGTTGTGTGATATAAAGGATGGCTGTTTTAAACTTAAGACCAATGTGTATCATTGCACACGAAAAAACGTATGATAGTGGTCGGATTTGGGTGGATCACTTGATATTTCTAAGGATTGTCGATAGGTACAGTGGTAAAATCAAATTTCTTAATAAGGTGGGTTGAACTTTTAATGTTCTAACTTTTGCAAATAAAACAAAGTTTCGAAAATTATGAAGTGTCTAAAAAACGATAACATAAATACTCGGTACATGTTTCGAGTTTCTATACGATCAATATTTATAACAACCATATAACTTGATTCGTGTAGTCAAAATTCGTTAAAAAAACTTATTTCGTGAAAATTCCGTTTTCTAGCCCTTATAAAAATTGTTTACGACTTCCCGGTAAAATTATACTATATAGGCTACAAAGAAAATGTGATGAAAAATCTTGTAACCATGCACGTTTAAACAAGAAGATAATGCGCGATGAAATATACTAGACGATGAGGTGCCGGGTTTGATTTTCGATCTCGGTAGAAGTTTTTCGCAATTTTTTCAATTATTTGGAAAACAGTTGAGAAATTAAAAAAAATGGCTCCTCCAAGTACCATGTAAACGAAATTTTCTATTCGTAAAGTACCATGTTTGTTGATATCGGAGCAATCCTTCTGGATCTAAAACAGTATTTCGTCTGTACGATGCTGCAATGATATGCAGCATCATGTATATACAACATTTTATGATTTAATAAATAACGACTCCTTCGGCACACACACAGAAAACAAGCAATAAAAAGGGCCAAAATCCAACGGTTCCCCATTGTTAATAACTAGGTCAATCCTCAAAGGAAACTGCCTTTGGTCAAAAGAACCATCCCACCACATATTCAGCCCTCTCAATATAAAGTCTTCAGACAACCTTCTTGGGCCTCTCTGTTGCAAGTCATCAGTGCGTGCGCACCGCTGCCGGAGATAATTTTTACAACGCAAGCATCACTTTTAAAAACATTCGATTTGTGTGTGAGTGTTAGATTTTGTGTACTCATTTGAACATTTCCTGTGAGCGTCACGACCATCGACGACGGCGCAACGACGAGAAATGAGGTGAGTATCATTATAATAAGCTTGTGAGACCTACAGTCACCTACATCGGTTCTCGGACCTTTGTGACCCCGAGTGCCTTCCTTATAACAAGGAGGAAGGTAATAAACCCCCGAGCATTTTTGTCCCCATTTCCTTTTCTTTTACTTTTGGTTTATTACAATGCTTAACCGCATATCATCGAACACCGTGTAAGTCCCCCTAGTCAGTATCACGCGTGTTGCAGTACTATAACGATCAATTTAATAATATAATGTCGTCGAATGTCGCCACAGTGCCATTAATGAAAATCGCGTCACGGAGTAGAGAATTAAAATATAGAGAAGTTCGACCGTAATAATATATACGAGTACAGTACGTGTTACATTTGTTTCGTTTGTTCGGAATTATTAAGTCATCAAAGCGCACACTTTGCGTGAAAACACATTATCTCTGCGTGTCCGGCTAAAACGGAAACCGAACGTGCGTTTCCGACGGTACATCATATTATTATCAATATACCATGTACGGACACGCGGTGTAACTTCGTACGTGCACGCGCGTTAATAAAAAATAAAATACTTTTTACACACAATATTATTATTATTCCATCATGATCATGCTGTGAACGAAAAACCATTAAAACGCGATTTGAGCGAATGAAAAAAAGTGTACACACACAAACACGCGTCGTAATACGTGTATAATAATACACACACCGAGGTACACAATAAGGCACTGCTGCGACGATGTTAATGCGCATGTACAGGGCGGCGTCCGGCGAACCCTGTTGTACACGCCACGCGCATCATAAGTAACCGTGAACACCCTGTACCTATACATTATATATGGTTATGCCCGCGTGTATAATAACATGAAGGTATTAAACATCAAAATTTGGAACTTACCTTCGTACAACGTCTATATGTGGTACACATTTATACACGCACCACGCGATGGCATATAATAACATAATTACATTATTATTCTTATTACGTCACACGGCGCGCGTGTGCTTGAGTGTACACGGCGGCGTACGCAACGTTTGTACTGTACATAATATACAGCTCTAGGAGTCGTGCAGTACTTAATGTGATAATAATTGTGGGTACGCGGCGAGGGCGTCTTACCGAATATGATTATTTTCACATTTGAGAGAACGCCGTCGCCGATTGTTTGGCGGTTTTTAGTGTTTTTTTTATTTTCTCTTTTCCGATTCCATCGCTTGTGTTGCTCCATATCCACCATGTCTCTCCGCCCCTCCGCGCGGTTCCCTATTTCTGTTCCTCTCTCGTATCTACGCATAATCTAATCATCTCCGTCCCTCCATCCCGGTGTCCGTCCTGTAACAATATACGTCTTCGTGTTCACTCTCACTCACTCGTATATACTTTCAACGACCTCGGGTTAAATTACCCGTCACGGCCGGTGTTCGTATGTCTACAACGCAAAGGCGAAGCGTGAAAAGCGTGAAGAAGCGAAATACCGAACGTACGGTACGATCCTGTAACTGCGCGCACGTGCATAATATAGACAACTCCTGTCACTTCTCCACGAGCGAATTGGCGAACGGGCCGGATCGTCGGAGTTGAGTCCTTGGGTCCTGAACACTGGGCGGTAATATAAGGGTTAGGTCCCGGATTATTTCAATCACTACAACACTATACGCTAACGCGTTTTCCTTCCCGTTTCAACAGACTTAGGACTGTCCGCGTTTTGGTATACATACGATAAGTTCTGACCAAAGCGATGAAATGTTTTTTCGCTGAAGTCGTGGATCACGTCGAATCACCTCAGCCAAAATAATAAACATTTTAAACCACGTGCATATATAGTTATGACTGTGGTAAAAAGTTAACCTTAATCGATCCCTGCAAGTATTTTAGAACGGGAAGGAAAATGTTATTACCGCAGTTACATAATATTATATTATAGCGTACGGTATTACCGAAAGAACATCTGGGACCCAGCCGATGTTTAGAAACATTAATTTCGGGTGCCGACCGTACGATTCAGCCGCCGTGGCAACGCAATAACGAAATAATACGAAATAACAATGCGGATTGTCGCACAAGTGTCGTGTGGCTGACGGTCCGAAGATCTTGCGCGATAACGCACGGTACTTATACCCAATCGAGGTCACGCGACACACGATCGTCCGCGATACCGACGTTTGTGACGTATTGTTACAATACACGTAGACCATACACTGTCGTCCACTCGTGCCCACCCTGTGCTGTCCGCCCACGCGCCGTTCCGAGTTTAACCTCTTCGACCGAAGGCGTCGGTAGCATTGTACACAGTGCGGACGTAGGGTGAACACGGTTAAGGGCACAGGTCTCGTACACACGTCTCCGCACATATTGCTATGACGAAATCGTAGAACAATGCGCAGCCGATGAACACTCGTAAACGTGTAATCTCCGTCGACGACCTTCCTCGTATACGCGCCGTACGTACCCACCACGACGGTCGAGCTGCACACATTGCGAAAGATCAATGCAATGATGGCAAACCCCAGCCCTCCTCCCCTTCACTACTTTACTTCACTTACGTGTGGTGTGTAACTGTACACGTGTTTTATATATTCTTAAGCCCGCGTGCATCGTAAAAGTAATCGACGCGATATTAAAAAGTAAATCGAGACTTCCCGATAGAGATCGTAGATCATATCCACCGAGCCGCGATCGACGGGAATGCTTACGTAATAATAAAAAAATAAAACCGCGAACAAACACGTATATAACGTTATACGATATAGAGCACAGATGAGATTATTACAATAATTATGCGTCGTACGTTTTTGCCAAAACCTTGACCGATTTTTTCCCTCCAAATTAAATGTTGCTGCCTTACATTTTTAACAGCTCGTTTAAAGTTCGTTGTCTTTCCATATAGCGCAAACGATAGTACTATTATGTTTTGTTACTTTTATTTTAAATTCGTTTCAATTTCGTACCACGTAAGAACTATACACATTGTTCAATGGACGACCAGTTAAGCACTACAAACGTGCGATCGCGTTCGCTGATGGGATAGGCACGTGTGTGAAAAAAAAACAAAAAAACGTATCGACGAGACCCATATCACAATGGAAGAATAACGGTTTGTTTAATTACGATCAATCGTCATTTTCGTTTCATTTTGAATTTCATCGTACGATTAAATTACTTTTTCCATCGTTTCCGAGTTTAATTACTCGTAATTTATAAACTGATTAATATTCTATTAATTTGCTATTATTCTTTACAACGTGTAATTACTTTTTATTTTTTATTAATCCGAAGAATACGTACGTACTAAAATTATAGCAAAACATGGTGGTCACAAGCCATTAATATATATTACTTGTGCACTGATGGAAATTTACCACAATGAAGTAAATTGAAATCATCGTTTTGGGTTTTAGTTATTGTATTTTTATCCCTGCATTTTGGTTAGCACATAATTATTGATAATACAACATGATACGTTCTACGCGGGTACGGAATCGCTTTAATTTTTGGTCAGAAAAATGCTGAAATTGCTTGAATGCATCTACAATTCTAATGAGCTTGCGAGCGATACTTGAAAAAGTTTTTGTAAAACGAAAACAATATCTATAGAACTTATTAATTTTATAATATTAACTTATAATTATATAATATTTATGTTACTGAGAATTCAAAATTGTGTCAGCATAATGATTCGGAAACAACAATAAGCGGCTTTCGACACCATTCATCGTGGATTTCAGCGTACCGAAATTAATGTACCATATGGCATTATATATTTAATTATTTAAATAATAATATTGCTACATTTATATAGTTTTTTGAAAAAAATGAAAAAAGGAGTGAGCACGTCTAAAAAATCTTCCTGTGTACCTAAATAAGGTGAATAAGGTACATCGCAATGTACGACGATTCATAGTGACATACTATGTATTATTAATATTATTTATTACAGTACATTAGTTCAATATAAGTATTTGCACTATAATATTTATTGTTATTTTACGTTGTTATTAGACGTAACAAAAACAGTTATTACTTTGTTCAGTGTAAACGAATATTATTTAAGTGAAAAAAAATTGTTTTTCATTTTAACGAAATTTCAGTGTAACGAATTTTTTTCCGAAAACCCGTCAAGTTCGTTAAATAGATGCTAAATTCTTTTAACAGAAGCTTTGTGCTTGATTTTCTGCCTTGGCCAAAAGTGACTCCGGTCGCCATCGTTACTCCACAAAGCTTTTTTTATAATAATAATATGATCTAATTTCGTCACGCATTTAAATCAATACGTGCGAGATCGCGTCCGATTTTCACCGCACCTCGAGCACAAGGTGTTTTATATAGGTACTTATTCTTACTTCCGGTCGTGTTCTCCGCAGCAACATGTGCAACAAAGTAATGCTGCCAAATGTCGTCGTCGCAGTCGTCGTCATCGTCATTACCGCGGTCGTCTGCGTCCAAACCGCGCCTATCAAATTAGCAGGACTCATCACCGAACGCTTTCATCGCTGCTCCCGTGAAACAGGGCGAGTGAGTACATAACTGTGTACGCGCAACAATATCGCGTTCCTATCGCAGGAGAGTCGCAGGAGAGCCGCAGGATCCAGGACCGTTATCTAGACAATCTTACGCCCGTTATTCACATCGTTTGCAGGCCGAGTGCAACGACCACTGCGAGCGACGGTTATATTATTATATATTATTATAAAAACGACATTATCGTTTTGATTTTTTTCTCATGTCCGTCAAGATGAAATGGACACATTATATGTAAAAAAATTTCGCAACAGCTAGGAATTCGATAGATTTTTCTAGTACAGATTTTGCTAGGGTCTCAACATTTTGCAAATTGGAACACAAACATGCCAGTGCCCACTAGACGATTTTGCTAGGTCCCCAATAACCTCTTGGTTGGGGGGGGAGGGAGTTCAATCTGTAGAGGGAGCACCGGCGCATTGTCTGATTCGAAAAAAACTGTACCGAAATAGTTACGGGATTTTGTTAGATTTTGATTGGAAATTTTCGGAATTTTCCAAGCATCTTGATGACAGCTACTGAATGTAAGAATATAATTCTTATTATTATTATGTGCTTAGTTAATGCAGGTAGCCCACCCACCGCGGACGTTTTTGTTTCGGCATTTCAGACACGAATCGTAACTGTCTCCTCCTCGACAAATCTTCCGCCGCAACCTTCGATGCACGGACACGGTGTTATTACTACGTCTTAATATTATTATATGATATATGTATTCACGCGAATGAACCCGTAGTCGTCGTTATTATTATTATTATTTCCCATCCGTCTTCGTTTGCGAACCGTTACATACACATGTCTCGCAGCACCGACGGAATAAAACGGAACACCGTTATGATATGGACGAAGGAATACAATATATTCCCTGTTGTTTAAACAGTTTCGGATTGCACATTTTTGTTCGCATCATCTAGAATAGTCAGTAGAATAACGCAAATCGATCAATATGAATTCGCGATGACTAATAAAATATTATTAATTTACTTTTTTAAATGTAGACTGTAGAGGTTAATTTTTAATAATGCACCAACTCAGATTGATTATATTTTTGGTAAGAGTTAAGACTGTTTTTGTGAAGACGACCAAATAACAAAAGACAAAAAATATTGAAGTTTTCGTACACTCTTTTTTCCATGATAATATCTAACAAAATCAATTTTTTTTCAATAATATTAAATTTCAATGGCATATTTTGTAGTACATTAAAGTATTTTTGGATGCATATTTTAAGAGTTACGCAAATAAAACCGTTTCCTAATATACAGTGTACAGGGTGACGTAATATTACACTGTATAATACGTATAATGTGCTACGGGGGAAAAAAAAGATAAATAAAAAATACATTTATCTTGAAATGAAAAGAAAAAGAAACCGAGTAGCATTTGGTACGTGTCTGGGGTACATTAAACGTCGCATTCGATGTTAAATAATATTTGTCAACCTTTGATCGATGGGAGGGACTTAACGATTTTCAACGGTAATGTATTATAATGCGCGTCGTAATGTTTTTTACGCTTCGCACGTTCAGCTAGCAAACCGTCATCGTCGTATGTTCGTCCTCGGCGATAATTCATCGCGTCGTACAATAATTATATAATGATATATATGTACATACGAAATGAAGCCACCGGAACTGCGCGCGTACGTACTGCGCGGCCAACGTTTATTTTTAAGTCTCGCCCGTTGAGGTCCAAGGAACGACACTGTGTATATACATTAACAAATCCAAAAGCGAGTGCGTAACATTCACGGAAAGGAAGCGATTTTAAACTGTTTTCCATTACTTTAAACGAACGACGGCCTTTGCCCTGCGGATAACTGTGGTAATGACAGTGATAATAATAATAATTTAATCGCTAGTAAACAAAGACGTACAAATTGAAACGTAATAAATTATATGCGAGTATCGAAAACGGAGCGCGCTCTCGGCATACTATATTTAATCGGATTCAGATCGAACCCGATTCGGTCTCTCTCTCTCTCTATCTCTCTCTCTCTCTGAATACAAACGACGTGTTGAGTACTTTATGTTCGATTATTCCAAGAAAAGCGAGAAACGTTGTTGGTTTTAGGGCGGTTTTATGTTTTTTACCATCCAGTAAACAGGTCTTTATCGGATACGATAAAAACGCACCAACCGTGCGCTATTACTTTCGATGGAAAATCGAACACATACAGAAATTTGCTCCGGAAAGGTCGCATATTGTTCGATTTTATCCGCGCGGTAAAGCAAGACTTTTTGAGGATTTACGGTATCTCTCGGGGTATTTGCAGTGCTGATAAGATATCATAGCGGCTTTGTTTTTTAAGATATACAGTTTAAACTCGATAAAATAAATACATTTCCATCAAGTAATTTTTGAACTACGATTCGCATAGGATATCTTCGACATATCGCAATTTATATACTCGCAGTGCTCGCCTTGTTGTAAAAAGAATCGCGAGCTCATAGTATTTCGAACTATAAATTAGCCAACACCAGTCGTCCCTGCGGCCTGTCATGCGTCTGTTGCGCCACAGAAGTCCGCTCGTCCCACGAGTGCTCTTCCCGTTCCTTATTTTCTACGACGATTGACCACGACGAGAAATATGTTAGCAGGAACAACTCGAGCGGGAAGCTCGGCTCAGGTCGAAAGTGCAAGCCTACAACATCGTCCACCTGTTCTGCCCGTTCGTCGAGTACCGGTACTTGATCGTCGCGGCGATCGCGGGTCTCGTCTTCTTGTGCGCCGTGGTGTTCGTCTACTTCTGGTACTTCTGCGACCACTGTCCCGAGCAGTGCGAACACGATGACGTCTGCGCGGAGGACTGCGAAAAATTGAAGGAAGGAGCCGGCGAGGAGCGAAAAGGAACGCCGCGGTCGATGCAAGGAAAACGGAAATAGCCGTCCGAAAGATGTGCGTACGCGTACGTATAGATTTAATTAATATTATTAAATTGTAATGCGCGGACATCGTTACGAAATGACATAACGTACTGTCGTCGGACTCGCGTGTTTTCGCGGTCGATAGTATCACGTTTTATGTGTACCGTCGTTACCGCGGTCGCGACATTATGAAAGTTAACGGGACTAATAAATATTACGTGTTATATAATATGATTATATATGTATTGTATGTATTGTTACACCGCGTTATCGTTCTGGTCGTGAGGTCCCCGTGCGAACAGCTGTACCGCGATCGCGATCGTTTAGTTTATTATACCTACTGATAAAAATTAATATTATGTACGGGAGGGACGAAACAATACTCACGCGAATGCCTGACACCGATAATAACCGCTGGTCTTGACGTAAGTTCGTCTCCGGCGATCCTGACGCCGCGTCGAGAAACGATAGTGACAATGATTACCACGTACGACCCAGTTATGAAGACCTATTAACACTTAACGATTGTTATTAGAACCAACTGGATTTCCTGTGATCGAGCAGTTGTGATATTAGTATACGACGTGTAGACGTTTTCATTCATATGATATGACCCGGGCTCGGAACTTTGTGCATTTGCATATTTCTTAGGGAACTGCATGTAAAAAAATTTGATTCGATCTACGTATTCGTTTCATAATACGTCGTCGTCCAATCGGAATCCAGAAATGTAATTTGCGAGTTTAAAAGTGTTGAAGCATATCAAAGCATAATAATATTGTGTTTGCAAATTAACAACAGACAATTATTGAATAATTTATAAATTACAGTAAATGTAACTATTGTTTTAAATCGTAAAATTAATTACCATAAAATGTCGGTAAAAAAAAACATTCGGATTTGATTGAGGACATCGAGGTGTATATTTTTCATCATATAACGTCCCAGTGGCTAGAGCATCGCCTTCCTCAGTTGTAGTATGATAATTCTAACCGATTTTTCCCGCAAACGTACACGTGCGTAAAATGTGTAAAAACAGACAGCAAGTGACAATAATAATTAGAAAAGAACAAGGATGAACGACGGAATACGAATTCGATATGTCATTATAATATGATTTATGACGCGTGCTGCGTCCGACCAGTCGTCTTAGAACAACGAACAGAATAACGAAGGGTTTTCAATGTGCTTTATGCGTTCCGGAGTTGCAACGTGGTCGTACGAAAGTGTCCGTACGAAATAATTGATCGTATCTAAATAAAAACCACCCGAATTTCGTTTCGGTCTGTGGCGATAGCGCACGTCGCGCACGTAATATTTTTATTACAATGTAGCGTCCGGCACCGCGCGGGCACAGCTGACATTGCCAACGTTTTATTTTAAAATAACTCGCGTCCGTTGTGGTCCAAAGGAAAATGATTAACAAATCAAATCTACGAGATTAAAAAGTATTTTCAATTAATTCGCGGCGTTCGGGACGAGAACAAAAATAGGACTTACGTCCTCGAAAAACAAAAAAAAAAAAACTATCGCTTTACACGCGGTACAGGTTAGCACCGCGATGACGTAGTTACGCGTTATTGTTATTGTATCCTAACGACATATTCGGCGAGACGATATTCGCAATACTATTTCATTGCAGTACCAGAAGGGCGGCCGGGCTCGGTGCAGGCATGATCGGATCACCTATTTAAATAAATTCAATTGAGTCACTGTAATATCCGAACGTTTCAACAGATTGGTTTATTTTTTAAAAAAGCCGTGTACGGTTCTCGTGCGCAAAAATATTTATATGTATCGACTTGTCCGAGAAAAAATTATTATGAACATTAGTTCTTATACAGATTCTATAATTCTATAGATAAGAGCTAAGATACACTTTCAAGACGACATTTAGACTTAGACAATTAATTATTCGATAGTCATTTTGTAACTTACGTAACTACTTCAGTAAAATATCCTCTACGTACTTAACAATTCGACCGATTCCGTCTCAAGTGTCATTGTTTCAAAAACAAAAAAATACAATTTTAGTTTCAAGCTCGTCAACTGTCTTATACTGCAGTTGAACTTTGAATAGGTAACTTTACTAACTACTACTCTTTAAGTACATTCTTTTTTTTAAGCTCAAATAGTAATTATTCAGTATTATTTAAGAATTTAAACAAATGTCTTGTTTAGTAATTATCTGTATTTTAGTTTAAGTTTTACTTTTTTGTTATTTATACAAAATTATTTTGGCTATTAACGTATTTCATAAATGTATAAACATTATACACTTTATCACGTTAACACTTACTGAATATTATAATAGGTGTTAAGGTGAGACTTGTTGGGGAATTGGAAAACCAAATGCTGAATTTGAATACATGATTTTTTTTTATAGTACTTATTTACAAGCCCATACGAGTTTTATATTTTTATTTAGAAACCGTAGTTACTGTTGCATTTATCGTATCAACTTTATCAATATTTAATTGTTTACAGTCATTGCTGGATATCTAATAACAAAAAAATAATAATATTGTCTTAAGCTCTTAAAAATTGAAATCGTTATTTAAAAAACATTTCAGTATAAAACCTTTCGTTAAAGATACAACAGCACTGATTCTGGAAGTATTATAATAATATGCAGTTAAAAATATAAGCCTTTTTTAAAAAAAAAAACAGATCTCACAGTATGAGAGTATCTTCCATATTCTTAATTTATTATAATTAATAACATACCTAGTTATAGAAGTCAACACCAACAATTTAAATTTTTTTTTCTTTTTGAATTTTCTGAATAACGTATAATAATAAAATATGCTAATAAGTAATGAGACATAATTGTATGTTATTCTATATGCTAATGTGTTTCGTATTCGTATAATCAAAACATCTAGTTACGCCTCAAGTGCCCCTGTGAATGCAGTAATGAGTACGTTCGTTGGATATTGATCTTGTTTCTTTCAACTACTGCAGGTGTGGTCAGTGTTACGGCTCATTGTACACATTGTGTGTGTGTGTGTGTGTGCACAGTGTAAAAGTTTTTAAAAAAAAAAGTTATAAATATTTCAGTGTTAAACGAATAATTATTTCGACTACGAAAAATACGTGTAATTCCCAATAACACCGTACATAATTACATAACAATACACACAAAAGAAATTAAAAAATCTTATCCAGAGAGCAGGAATTGTTTTAAATAATTTCAGTTTACTTATCGGTTCGAAAAATAATATCATACTTACGATGTGGTACACGTCGAATGAGCAGAAAATAATCGTTATTATTTACGTTCGACGACTTTTTTATCGAATATTTGTATCAAAAATAAACTTATCTTGTATAAAGGTTCCTTCGTCCTATCCGGACCTCTAACGTCATAATTAAGTTAAGTTTAGCATACAATATAAACAAACGAAAACTGCCTAATCGTTCAGCTGGCTTCAGAGACTTTCCCGGCCGATCCAAATGGAAGGATCAAACGAAACCGGTCCGGAGACCTACTCCGTACTCAGCATACGCGTAATACAGACTATATAACCTAACAATAACCTAATCACATAAGACTATATACACTGTAAAATGTCAATCGACCGCGAGTCTTCCTTTATCACGACGCGCACCATCCTAACCATATAGTGCGGCACTAGTATAGACTATACATTGTTTATTTTCAAATAAACGGTCTTTTTAATACATTATATGAACATACGAATTTTATAGTAAACAGACAACGTCAACATTCGAGTCGATTTATGGACATGAGGCTATTGGCTATTGTTGCAAGAACTAGCAAAGCAGCAAGGGCTACGGGTGCAATTTTTCGAAGTGCGGGCGTCGGTTATATTATACCGCGGTAGGTATTACGTATACCTGAAACTGAAGCGGCAGCGGTTCGTTTCGGCTAGATTGGTCTCGTCCGGAGTAATCGCGCCGATGATCGTCATCGTATAGCTTTGCAGTGCCTTGTAAAATCATTCGAAAATATTATACACGCCGTTACCACCTACACGTCATAATAGAGTGTAATAATTATAATGAACGTGATTATAATAGTCGTGGCGAATGTTTTAATCACTTCGAACGCGTTGATCCGACCCGCAATACGCGTATCGTACTCTGGTAGTGTTTTTTATTTTTTTTTATTTTTTTTGTTTGGCAACCACAAGAGAAAACAAAATAATACGCCGATGTTTCAGAGAGGTTTTTTTTTCCCACCGTAAGAGCTTTTGACGTTCATAACACGTTGATTTCGCTTTCGGGCATAATAAAGTTTAATAACATAACAAAACATTAATAAAAGTACGTAATAAAGTTTAATAAAGCTTAAGTTCGCTTTCGGGCGCGTACTTAAGCGACGTCTCCTCCCTTCATGGTATGGTTATTTACAACGAGATCGTTTCAGTTTCAAATAGGATCACTACGTTCTACCGTTTCGAACGATTCGATGAGTGGGTATTCTTATTACTCGGTATTATTATAAATTATAATCGCGCGCACGAGCACTACGAAATCACAACGACGCGAAAGCAATGGCATTCTTATAGCCGGAAAGTTATTGGTGAAGTAAAAAACTAAAAGATACAAATACGCTAAGGCTATTTCATTTTTTCAATTTGTCTTATTTAATCAGCGAAATAGTATTCAAAACTCAAATGAAACCCATTAAACGATAGTAATAATATTAAAAAACTTTTAAGGAATTATTAATATCAACATAATAGAATCCGACCTGAACGCATTCTATACCTAATAATACTAGTATATTGTATCAGTTAATAATAAGTACATTTACGCTTCATAATGAAAAAAAATCACACGAAATCTATAACACAGTGTTGTTTTAGAAAAAACTGAAAACTGGAGCAATAAATTAACAATTTTATTGTAAACAGAAAACATTTTAATTCGTACCGGACAAAATGAGTCCCAAGTCTCTAAAAATGGGAGAAAAACTGTTACTCTTACAAAAACAAACAGCATCACACTTCATATTTTATACTTTGTATTTTATTAACTCGCCCGTAAGAACTCGTGCAAACGATGCGTTAAAAGGGACGGGTATAACCGTTACATGAAATTTCGTCCAAATGATATAATAAATATCTAGATGTTCGACATTATAACGTCGTATTTAGGCAAACTCGTCCGAATGAAAGCCGCCCGGTCGCCGGGAGATGTGTCAAATTGTAATTAATGATATTAGATGTGTTAAAATAATGCACATTAAAATATATACCGACGAAATGCGAAAAAAATATTTTATTTCACGAGCTCTCTACGTGCGGAAATAATATCGCGGAACGGACTTGGCGAGATGCGCGCCGTGAACGCGACGGTGACGCAACTAAAACGACGCGAAGGATCGGCGAGATGGCGCGTGCGCGAAAGGCGACGGGTGAACGGTTTCTATCGCCGGTCGGGTCGGCAGGGTCCGTTGATCGGGCGGGAACGATGCGCGAACGAGTGGCCGGGGGGGAGGAAAATTCGAAAGCGCCCGGAATCGTCGAAGGGTTGACCGTCGCGCGTCCTGAACGCGAGTCTTGGGAGTTCAAGTCTTTTGCGGTGCAGAGAGTGAAAGAGAAACGGCGGCGTCGTCCTCGCGCGCCAGGTCCGGTTTTTCCGGTCGAGCCGAAGACCGGTGCGCGCGACGTAAAGCGTCCACGAACCGTCTCAGGACGCAGCCTCCGTTCGAGTCTCCCATAAGTCACTTGATTGTTCACGCACGTGTTCGCTACACGCGCGCGCTCGGTCGTGTTATCGATGTAACGACCGAGCCGACGTAGCGCGACGATCACGCGTTCTCCAGGTCCAGGACGATATTTTATACACGCGGCGCGCGGCAGGAGTGCTCGCCAGTGTTGTCGATAATTTTCGTGGCTCCTGCACACGCACATGCGTTCGTTTCGAATCGAATTCCGATCACTTGAACGTGGCAAGGAATCGATACCGCTAACCATAGACTAACTTAATTAACCCCCTCCCCACCTCCTCCGTTCGCGTTCAACTCTTCAATTCTCACAAACCAGTCCGTCGGGTGTACACCGTTATCGTTGAAGCACGATTAAACTGCCCTGTTAAGCAAAAGTGCCGTAAAATAACTGATACATGATACGTTTTCAGAAAAACGCGCATTCGTAAATTTAACTTTATCGTACCTCAATTTTATTGTTTTTTATTAAATTTGATTTGGTGCGTACAACGATTCCGCCCTTGTAGTTTCGACGTGGGACGCAAGGAAAAAGTATTATTCGCTTATTATGCGAACTGAAGTTATTTTTTTTTTTTTGGTTATTCTCAGCGATAAAAGCTGTACTTAATCAGGGAAAATGCCGTAAGTACATTTCACGGCATTATTGCGGCTCACCAATTTTATCAAACGCCTATAAATATTTATCTACTAGAATAAAATACCGTTCACAAATTTGTATTAATTAAGGTATGATATAAAGTATATTAATTCTAATTTGAAACAATGTTTTAAAAAATGTCAAAAAGGAAGATAAACAGTTCCAAAACTTACACCGTTTTATTTAGTGTTTATACAAAATACGATTAATTATGAGACGTTTTATTTTTCCCAAAACTACTTTTTATTTTGTGGTATGATATGCAATATAAACAGCAAATCTACGCGATTCGCTAAAACATTGTTTTTAATTTCGTTTGACTCATTAAACTATTATCGTCTAATTCGTCTTAGATGTGTATGCGCGTACTTACTTTTATTGTTTCCAAATATGCGCTAGTACACGGCCACTGATTAATGTTAATGAACCGCAGTAGATAACTCTATATTATTATTGCTATGTTGCACGTAATATAGAAACAACAATGAATCGTTACCATAACGATTATAGTTTGTGTTGTCGTCGGCTATCGTCGCCCATCATAAAACTTCTCGTATAAAATAATGAAAAATAATGTAATAAGTACGCGTTGTTAATAAGTAACGTTTTTTTTTTTTTTTTTTAAACGTTACGAAATCCATTTGGGGCCTAGCGCCACGGTAAATTCTCCATCTCATCGCTTGTTTTCGTAGACATTGAGAACACCTGCTACACAATATTGTAACGCACACGAAGTGATGGAAAACTTCTTGTGATAATTATAACACTGTTTCCGCGACCAATTCGTCTTCGGTATTTGTTTACCCTATCAGTGGACTTTTACAAGATGATGTTGCGCCTTGCGCGCACACCCCCTCGGAGTACACATACGCCGTAGCGCATATTTAAATAATCGTAATCACGTCTGGACGGCCAAACACGGCGCTCGCGCGTCGTAACTCGACATTATTTTCACGTGTACACCGCAACGCGCGTAACATATTATCGCCATGATATTATTATATTAATATTATTATTATTATTATTATTATGTTATGGTAATCGGCCGATCTCTTCCGTCCGCGCGAGAGCCGGTCGGAAAAAATATTACAACGTCTTAAGGTAATAATAGTAATAATATGTTACGCGCCGTCGGCGAGGACGGCGACGTTGCGCATGTAATAATGTAATTCGGTCGTTACACGCGTCGTGATAATAACAATTATTATTATTATATCGTATGTAAAATAATAACACTATTGTTGCACGTCCTCCTGGCCGCCATCGCCGGTGCATTATATTATAATACATCGTAATACATTATCGTATGCGCGCGTCGTCGGATCGCGGATTTCGGCGCGCGCGCGTTCTTCGAGATCCTGCCGCTATAACACCCATAATAATTATTAATACAGTGTTTTTCGGAAAGGATGCACGCATTCCTATAAACGCATTCCTCGAACGCCGTCCCGATCTCAAGCGCAATGCCACCGTGACGATAAATTATTATTGCTGTTTTTAGTGTTTTTAGTGAATACGTGTTCGGTTTTAAACGGGACAAACACTGCGCAGGAGGCTGCTAGGCGATCTTTCGCTGTTGAAACGAAATCAACCTTTCCTTGTAGACAATCAACTATCGACCGTCGTGATGTTTGGATATTGAGCATAATTGTGTTACAACTGTTTACGTTTGCTCGCACGGTTCATAATTAAATTTCGAATCTTAAATGTTTATGGAATGTCTAAGTAAAAAGTGATTATAGATGTGCAATGATTATGTGGGGATATGCAGTCGGTTTAAAAATAAAATATGGTTTCTAGTCCGCTCAGATTCGCGTCGAGGAATGCAAATGGCCAATATGGCATCACCCTTCATCACAATAATGTTCCGAACCCCGTACAATATACGCTTGGACGCGATCAATTCGCGTTTACCGGATTCCTGTGTAGGTGAAACGAGAAAAAATAATCGTACTGTCGTGGGTATCGCTCTATCCTCTCTTTAGTATTCAAAACTAATAGATATTAGTTCAATTATTAAGAGTTGATGGGTTTTCAAAATAAAACAATAATTCACACCAAAATCCTATTTTAATTAAATCACAAAAATAAAGCGTGGCGTCGTAGTCTCTACACATACGTGCTTCAACCGAAACACACACACTCTGCCCCGGTCTCGTCCGACCGGCTGTCTTAAATATTAATTTACAATATGCTACCTCAGCTCATTTGCTTCACTGGCCAATCCTACTAATAAACTTTGTCTATTTGACCATTTTTGTAATAATTACATTTTGGCCTAGTTGGCACATACAACAGTACCTATTAAAGCGTAGAAATATACAGAGTACACTCACGCGTGTTTGGTTTGAAATCGTTTCCTATGGCGTCGAATAATCTTTTTTTAATGGAAACAGAAGAGCCCTAGCAAAACGTAATCCACGCATCACTACACGATTTCGGACTCAAGGGGGAGCAGCACGTGGACGTGGTAATCGCTACGTCGTTCGGCCAGTTGAGCCTTAGATAATCCAAAAATAATGTAATTAAATTGAATTCGATGCCCATCCCCATCCCGCCCGAACGATTGCTCACGTCCTACCCCGAGCGTACAACTACGTAACAATACCTATTACACCGATCTCGATTTATATCAATCGACCGCTTCTTACCGACTGTGTCTGTCGTCTATTCGAAGAATTAAAATGAAAATGAAATTATACAAATATAAACTATGAATCGTATAGGTAGGTAGGTACGTGAGGGTTGTCTTATTCTGCGTTACACCGCTTGTTGTACGGTATACGTGCGACACATTTACCACTTCGTCCGTTTCAGCGGTCTTAGACGCTATGCAATACATCATATTGCACTGCAGCTCTCGGGGAAATCTACGGAAAAAAAAAAACGGAATCTTATTCTCCAACGTACAATAATTCTTGCGATAAAACGCGCACTTTCGAAACGATATTGAGAGGCGAATCGCATCGTATCACGGTCGCGGACGATACACGTTGGACACGTCGAAAACTTCGTTCCGACAACATCGTCGCATATCACAGTATACTTAAGCGTTGAGCAATCAAAGATTGCGGCGCGACGCGGACAAGACGAGAAGAACATCTCGCGTTTATCATCATTACCGCAGACGTATTATTATTATGACAGTCGCGTCGTGTAACTTTCGTTTTGGTCCTTAATTTCGGCGTGCAAGCCGCTCAGGACGGTCCGTCGCCGTCCGACGGGTTTTTGAAAAATTATACATTTCGAGAGTTAGAAGAAAAAAAAAAAATTAAAACGAAAATAATAATTCGCATCTGCGGTCAACGCGTTTTTACAACTCGGACGCGTTTCACACGATAAAAAATAATGTATATATATATATATATATATATATATATGCCTAAGAAGGACTGCGCAACGCTTAAACTTATCGAATCGCTGCGCGGTCAAGTGACCGTAAAATTATTATGATAATAACCGTTGCCGGAGATTTAGGATAATCCTGATAATATTATAATAATGATAGAATAATAATGATCGTCGTTGTCGTCAACCGTCGCCGTGTCTAACGGTCCTCCACAGATGTGCGGTACTACGTGTAATGCGCGCGGCTTTGTGCCAACGAATATTTATATTTTCATCGAGTTTATTTATTCATGTTATTACTATTATTATTATTATTATTACTGTTACGTTGTTAATAAATATTTAATCTAGCGATCGTTATTATTATTATTATTATTATGTATCGTCTGGGACGTCTTAATAATTTTTCACAAACCTTCAATTAAATAGGTACACCGAGAAAGGTACCAATCTCTTTTTTATTTTAAATAATCATTTATTAACCTTGGAAATAATTGTACTTGTAAGTTGTCTACAAGCAGTCTGCGGTGGCCGTGCTGGGTTAAGTGTTAAATCGACTACCGTGTGGTTTCCTTATGAACTCTACAGGCGGCGGTCGGTGCGCATAATAATTACTAATATTTATGCGATTTTATAAAAAAAAAAAAAAATTATAATAATAATAGTACTTCAAAGACAACGAACTAATTCGCGTGCGCGGTCGTTGCTCGCGCCAAAAACGTAGCGGTGTAGAAAGTGTTTGTACTGTTGGACTAAATATACGACTGGTGTACCAATTCTGTTTTGGTATTAAATAGACAAAAAAAAAAAAAACAGAACTCAATCGTGAAAATGGACTAGCGTTCGTCGATGTTAAGCATCAGTGTAATATACTATAATACTTATTTATAAATATCAAAATATTTCCAAGCCACTACAGGAAATCAATAAAAAGGATAACATACTTTAAGCAATGGATTTCTTAGAGTACTTTAAAAAATGACATAACGACGGAAATGTGTATGACGTATGGATAATAGAAGTACACATATTTCGCAAATAACGATACCTACGCGAGAAGTCCAAATTAAAAAGTTCCACACTTTAGATAATCGCTCTGCGGTAGAACACGAATGATTACCGGTAAAAGAGGAAACCTGGTCGTCCGAGTTTAAGCTTTTACTTTTACATTCTTCGAAAGACGATAAGTCGCTCACGGGTCTCATGCTCGTTACGGCGTCTTCCTCTTGGTCTTCATCTTTGTATGCAAACGCATCTACTATTTTTTTTCTCTACGCCCGCACGTCCATCTGCTTCTTCCCATCTCTCTCGACCGTCTTTCCAGCGCGTTTCGGCGCCGATAGTGGAAATTTATCAGCTGTATTATTTTACATATATCCTGTGTACACGGGAATCCGACGTTAATCGAGACGTGCGAGCGATCAGGAAATGAAATCAAAAACTAAAAATGATGTCGCAAAAAAGTTTACATCATATCATTACGAAGGTCTGCATTAGTGATACATCATGAATGTATTGGTTTTTTTTTTCGTCAGTTACATTTTTTTAAATTTATACAAATTTAGTCAAAATATTTACTTAAAGTCTTCAATAATAGTATAAGTTCAAATTTTCAAAATAACATATTATATTTGAAGTCCTGAGGGATATTAATGCCCTCCCCAGTCCCCACTCGATGGTACTCTACAGCAGGGAGTAGTAGATTGTTCTATCTTTTTAAACATTGTTGAAAAATACAATACGAAAGTCAATAAGAGTGTCACTCGTTAGAGTATTAATTATTTAACATTTTACGCAAGAATCAATACAATGTAAGTATTAAGTATTTGAGGAGATGAAAAACTGCAGATGTGTTTTAAGTGCATTATTTATTGGAAAGCAAAAACGGTCACTTACAACAAGTACAAATATCGTAAAATCTCATATGTTTACCGAATGAAGAAAATCACTTTTCAGAAAAGCAAACCTTCTATACACACTGGTAAAAAACATTTTTTTTTTCCATCGTGTGATACGAAAAATTGAAAAATTATAGATCCTGCTTTCACGTGGGTCCAGGTCCTGAGCTATAGTATCGCATCGACGACGACGACGACGACGACGACGACGACGTGTATGAATGATAAATCGTCGCGCGGGGCCCGAGGCGAAGCGGAAGATAAGTGATTAGGAATAGGTCGTGGTTCCTTCACTTGCGTCTGTCTGCGGAGAGTGCCCGTACCGTGTACGTTTGCGTGTACAATATAGCGGAATATCGCTGTACACCGGTCGTGGGTGGGCGTACATAATGTCGTCGGCGAAAATGAGAGAATAATAAAAAACAAAAAAAAAAACAAAAAAATAACCACTCAGCTGCGTGTTTAGTCTTATAACATGTAAGACGGGCAAAGATCTTACCGTCGCGTGTGAATGCCGCGATTCACCGCACTGACCGGACGAGGGAATTAAAATACAAGCATTCCTTCACGTATGGTCGTGTACGGTTTAAGTGCAAAAAAGTTCCTATACACGTTTTCGTCGCGAAATCCGTCATATCCGTCCGACACACGCGTACAGGTGCATACTATTATTTGTAATACACTCCGGAAAATAATAATAATCACGTCACGAACGATGTTTTTTTTTTTATCTCGACCAGATGAGGAATGCAGCACTTTGTAGTTTCGTCGTCCAACTCGTGTTTGTTTAATTCTTCTGATCATGTGCAATGTGTGTGTGTGTGTGTGTGTTTTTTTCATGATAATTTTATCATTTACTCGCGGTGCGGACCAACAACCTCCCACGCAAGACACGCGCGTAGGCATCTCGCTTTATGTACGCATATACATATATATAAACGCGACGGTTCGTTTCCCTAAACGCAACTATCATATGTAAACACTCGTGACAGGATATTAAAATATGCATGTAAGTTTTGCGGCGACGCTGCAATATCTCACGGTGTCGACGTCTATATGGTCGGAAAAATATGCGCGAAGCGATTATTGATTAATCGGATCCTTTTCCGAACCATGAGTTATTGTCGGAAGAATTGTGTGCGAACCGACGTGACGTCACACAGATTCACGATTAATTTTCGCCCATTATTCGAAAAAGTTCAAAACTTTCAAGTTATACGGCGCTCAGCCCGCGTGTACAGTCCTCGTACGAATATATTATATACATATCTTCGTATGTAACCGTTTTATTTTTCTCCGCGGACTTCCCATCGTTATATTACGCGTGTCTCTTGAGTGATAAAAAACGGTAAACGGTGTTTGTATCATAACCATTTGACTGATTCACTATTCGGATAATCGCGTTAAAATTACCTGCAGTATATTATAATGCGATTTTGAGATGATGGCGCGGAAGTGCAACCGTATATATATATATATATATATACTGGGCGTTTGTCGGAATCCCGATTTTCCCGGAGTTAAATCTCGGCACTTTATAAACGATAAAAATGGCAATCTTCATTTCGTTCTGTATACATAAACGAAAAGTTCGTCGGGCAAAAGCTCGCACACCGCACCCTTGGGCTTGTACTGCTGCTGCTGCTGCTGCTGCAGGTCTGTTGTAATTTTATCGTTTTCTCGGAAAAAAGGAAGAAAAATAAGAAGAAGAAGGAGGAGAAGAAAAAACAACAACAGCGAGAACGGCTACAGAGAGGCAAAAAAGAAAAAGAATAAAAAAAAAATGGAGAAAAAAAGAAAGAAAAAAAAGGGTCGACGTAGTCCATCAAGCAACTATCAGAATTATTATAACAGGCGTTTGTATAATATATACACGTCAGTGTGACGTGGACCGGACGGGTGGGAGGGGCGGGAAAAAAATACCCGCCCGAAAGAAAAGCGTGCACGAGATTAAATCGCTCTGGGAGCCCCTAGATAGATTATATTTCTCGGCGGTTGCCGGATAAAAGGAGGTTCGGCGAACGATAGAACGTGGGTGCGACGGGCGGGCAGGCCGTGGCGCGGCGGACGGCGGTGATAGCCGGGCGGTGGCGGGGCGGCACGGGAGAAAAACCCAAGACTTATTTGACACTTGATGGATTACTGGCCGGGAAAACCGGAGGATTTTTTCCCTTCTCCTTTTTTCCCCTCTGTTCGCTTCCCGAGAGAAAATGGACCCGGCAAATGGCGTCTGCAGGTCGAAACTTTTGTGCGCAAAGATCGAACTTTCCTTCTGCTGCCCGCGCCCCGTCACCCCGTACGCCACGCGTCACATCCATCTGGGTCCTTTTAATGTGGGAAAAGGCCACACAGGAATTCAAATTCCAAAACTACTTTAGAACCTTCAGCGTAACGCGCAGCGAGCGGATGAAAAGGGTTTGTCAGTCGGACAAAAAAAAAAACGCGGAAAAAAAATCTCAGCCGTTCGATCAATTCGTTTATTGTGCACGGGACTCATTGAATTACAACGTTTTATCCCGCTTTGAAAAATAATAAATCGAGCAATTTCAATCATTTAGATCTAATTTGCATTCGTTTCGAATAAATAATATTTTAAACTTTTCCGTACGCATATGAATAATAAGTGTACTGCGCCTAATTTTTGTACGTACACTTAGTTTTTACTTGTGCTTAAGGTATTCGAATAAACATTAGTACGTTAAAAATATCAGCCGTCACTATACGTTAAACATTTCACGCGATTTAAATGTTCAGCTGCTGAATCGTGTATGAAACTCGCGTAATTGTTTTTTCGAAATTATAACCAATAAGCGTATGCATTGTTGAGCTGTTTAAATGACTTACTAAATTCGTGTTGTACACGACTGTAAAAGAACCCAACAGCGTATCTGCTCGTTGCTGAACCATAAGACTGTGTGTATAGATTCTTTGACTCTTGTAAGTGTATTGAGGGCAAATTATTCGTGTAAATATTTATTGTTCAGGGCTTCGATCAATTACGCAAATTGGGCGGCTGATGCTACGGTTTCTCGTCTAGATTTATTATTTTTTGTACGCTGCTGAACGTGGAACATCAACATCCATGTATTCGTAATGTTCTTCTCGAGGCGAAAACAAATCGTCTTTTTGTGCGCTAGCGATTTCCGTCCTTCGCGCGCAGAATAATATTTCTTTCAACACGATAATACAACACATTTTACATACGTATTATTTATATTTAAAATTTCAAACACAACTAAATTTCATTCGCATTATTCAGTCAACGTTTGTGATTTTTTTTTTTTTAAAGTTGTTGATAACCTCACGAAAACGTTATCGACCCACGGATAATTTATTTTGGAATAAAATTTGCATTTTTGTTATAATTTTTTCTCCCTCTCACTCTCTCACTCTAAAACGATAAATATATTAATATATGCACTTTGCGCGCCGCGATGGTCGTCGTCCGTGGGTTTAGTATACACTATATTATCTAACTATTTCTGGTCGCGTCAAACCGTCAACTCCACGTATGCGTTCAAACGATCGCCTCTGCTCGGAGCTCAACACTTTCTTTGTTATGCCCGTTGAGATTTATTATGATTGTTTTCTTCGTCTTCGCGTTCCAGCGATCCTAATCGTGTATATTTCGACGATCTAACGCGAATCACTGATCTACGCCAACCTCACACGTGTAGTGTACACATTATAGCGCAGTGTAGGTACATGCCGTACGTATTATGGTGGGTACGTCGTATGCAAATGATTGGCGACCCGCGGACAAACTGGTAATATACGTGCGTCACGTCGCTCACGTCGTTTATAACGCGTATTATCGTGTTCGACTTTCATCGGTCATCATTCACAGGTATTCGTAACGAGTCCTTCAGACGATATTTATCGATTTGCATAATATCATCATCGGAAAATAGTTACGTACAGATATGATGTACACGCGATACGGTGACTCGAGTCCGCGGTCGACATCATCGTTTTCGTGTTGTGTGTCAGGACCTGCGGAGTGATCGGCACAAAGGACTGTGCCACGCGTCAGTCGAACACTTCAATAGCCGATTGGATTGTGTCGGTGTTAGTCGTTTCCCAAGCAATGCCAGAAGTGTGTTTACGATGACCGACAGCCCCCCTTCGTTCCAATTACGTGATATTAATCCTACTTCATTGTTATCCGCGTATATTGCGGTGTACATCGCGAGACATGATCGGGGGGGGGGGGGGTCGAATATTTAATAAAGTACGGACTCTCGATACTTCGAAAATCAGGGGACCGAGTTGAAAATTCTATTTAAATATAGGTAGTTATCGATGTATCGATAGCGCGAGTTGAACGTTTTTATTACAATAGTTATTGTATTTCTTTAAGTTCGATTGATAGAAGTTTTCGAATTACCGAGGTTCAAAGAGGTACCCAGAGTCTACTGCACTATTATAACATTATGAATCGATGGTTTGTTTTATTTTTCGTTTAAGCACGTTTTAACCTCAACAGGAATAAAACCGTAAACACACGTGCGTCTAAGCAATGTGTATTTTATATGTAGCTAATAATACCTATATCGTGTGTACGACGAACCGAGTGTTTTAACAATAGTCATTAAGACGTCGTCGTGCGCGAACACGTTTGCTCGTGTTATACGTTAATTTGTCAGAGACGGCGAGCGTTATTTAATTCGTTATGATCATGATTGCTTATTTTTATTATTATTATTATATTTTTTTAACGTTTGTTTTTATTCATGTGTGCATCAAACATACTTATACATGGGGCAACGTACGAGAACCGGCTTGATCGCGCCGGCTCTTGTCTCCGGCCGCGGCGGTCCGTTTGTTGGAAATAATTATTAATCGACATTTCGAACTCGTGATCTAATATAATATAATATACTTACTTACACGTACGCGCTTGTACGCCGAGTCGCGCCGGACAGAAACGACTTTATTAGTGTATTACGTTTCAACGTATAGTAATATTATGAATATGACTGCACCGGTGTATACGTACAGCGACTTAAGTGGTTTTTTTTATTTTTCAATCGATAACGATTATACGCACGTGTTTGGGTGTATGTTACAAGCGGCGGCCGTTTACAGAACGAGTCCGTCCGAAAGAGCGAAATCGCGACTTTACGCTATTACATTCTAATATAGACGATCAATGCAGAGCGTATTGGGTTTCGATGTTATTCGTCCTGCGCTTCCGATATGAATAGTGTATAATGTAATGAATGCGCGTACAGTCCGACCGAACATCAATGTAAACGTCACGATTTCGGTACGTACGCTACACATAAGATACGTAATATTACATAATACCCGCCGTTCAAATAAATTCAGCGTTTTGAACCTGGTGTATTTTTAGATTCGATTGATTTACATTGTTATTCCGGACGTGTCGTGTACAGTACACCGAACGAACTCTGTCGAACGACCGTGTTCGGCGCACACGTTATTCGTAAATATAGGTACAATACAGGTAAATGTACTTTACGAACGACTCGGAAATGATGTACCGCGGTACATGACGTTTTAGCATAATGTGAGCACTGAGCCGCTGCGATGTCTGTTGAACTCAGCCGGTTGGTCTGGTGCGTGAGTACTATGAGAGTGACGAAGGGTAAAGTATGCGCGCACGCGGTGTTTTAGTCGTAATGACTTTATCGATTACCTAGAATAAAATTACGATCTATCGTACGAGAGCTTTCGCAATCTGTATTAATTTACTCGCAAAAACGTTTCGTACCACAATAATTCGGTACAACGCGAACCTTGTGCGCTAGCTGAAACATAATATACGAGCTGGCTGAGACGGTTGTAAGGATCGTCTGATACCCTGCAGTAGTAAGCTTGTAAGCTCGAAACGTGTATTGTCATATGGTGTAATCGCGAAACGTAGTTAGAACAGTACGATGAATATTTTTTCCTTCTTTTTTCAAATCTTAAAATTCAGACTGCGGCGACGATGCCCGGTCCGATTTGCTGCACGTAATCAGTTTGATGCACGGCCAGCTGCAGTGGTCCGTCATTTAATCGTTTTTGCCAAGATCTCAGTACACGCGTAGTACACCCCACCTTGGCGTGTAATTATTGCAATGATGGACGAGAGATAATTAATATAAATGGATTCAAAACGTTCTACTCTGTCGACGGCGGCTTTGTCGGATATAATATAATATTTCAAATCCAACCGGAAATCTCACGGTCATCCGGACTTTTCTTGGAAACAGTTGAGTTCGCTCTTGTGCAACGAAACTGTTGTGCTGTGTCACCGTGATTCCTATGGAACGACGTGTAGGTACGCGAAACCATTTCTCATAACCTGCCGTTACGTCATCACCTCTATCGTTCCGGTAGCGATACGTTACATATGATTATACGGTACAAATTGTGGTAAAAAAAAGGTTTGGAAAAGTTCGATTGGTGCTCATGTGGGTTCTGGGAGGGTGGACATCCTTAATTGAAAATGGATTTCGAGGGATGGGTACTGTTGACTTTGGGTAACTTACCTAAGCGATTCTCTTATCGTTTTAACACGATTCACGTCAATATAATATATTGCCACGTTTTCGCGATAACGTTCTGAGGACTTTGTCGTGACCTAGTACGTAATCGATATCGGATCGGATAACATCGTTTTGAAGTGTTGGACCACATTTTTTTGTAAACGCGATACTTCGAACACGATACGTACGAGCTGCGTGCGACGACCACCGCCGGGTGGGGGGGGGTAGGGGTTACATGTAATATTATGTTATACGCGCGCGCGTTTACCCGGGCACTGGCAATACTGTGCATAGGCATTTGTTCGTACCGAGTCGTTGCGGGTCCGACAAGGGATATCATCAATTCCCACGTCGGCACAAAAGGACACAACGGCAGCTACGTATTATATACAGCGCGCTGCACAATGGGTGCGCACACGTTACACGGGACTATACGCGACTGCTATTTTATATATTAGACGTGTACCTACTACCGCGCGCGGTTGCCGCGTAGGTATACCGCGGCACCAGGACGAATACGCGCGGGGGCTGATCGCGTAGGTATGGTAGGTACCTTCGTAACGATGTCGCGGACGTGTCCGTAATCGATTTTCGCACGGCTTCCGTAAACATCGTTGCGCGCTCATACATTTTACCCATTGCCGCCGCTTAATGCGCGCCGCACGAGACCCCGCGCTTACACATGCCACCGGCCGGTAGCCCAATATTTTGGCACGTCGCGAGAAGCCTACTGCGTGGACCCTGCTACACGTCGGGAGGGTCCCCCGGAGCGGTCGCGGTCTCATACCGGGAATTCCTCTGCCAGGACACTGGCGCGCGACAAAGACGTTGCGTGCGGCGAGCGGGAATTCGGGGGGGTTGAAGCCCGTGCGGGCGTGCACCGCTCAAATGACGAGTATAAATCTCGCGCCGACCGAAAACCGTCGCGTCTCCTCGTCGTAAATCCTGCTGCACCAGTGTGAATACTCTCCTTTGTTATACGCACTCGTATATAACATATGTTCACCACTCGTGCGTAACAATATTATGTACACAGCGAACGCTTCGTAACATATAGCCTCCGTTGTATTCGTGCAAATCCGTCAAGTTGGCACCAGGCGCAACCTCCGAGGGGTTTCAAACTCGAGTGGCATCTCCGACGCATTGGTCAGCGTCGAAAACAAATGATTGTACCAAAATATTTACGGTATTTGCTAGATTTTCGTCAATATTACTAGACGTCCCTAGAGCACTGGCACGGGGTGGCAGGTACAAGTTTGGGGACAGCTTTAGTAAGATTTCACATTGCAGTACCAAGATGATCATTACTTACATTCGTTCAAAGGCATACACATAGTGCAGCTATGTACATTAAGGTATATTCATACGCGCGTACTCGTGGTTCGCGAAATTATTCACGAAAGCATTGTTTTTTATGTTTCAGCACTTTCATTGATATCTGTTGGGATCGCTTAAAATACAAGTGCAATAAACCTATTTGAAATTGTATTATATTATACAAATTTATGCACTTGTATATAAACTCTTAGGACCCTGGTGGAAGCTTTCAATTCCGTCTAAAACCTTGAAATTATAAATGCGTTCTGAAACATTTTGAATTTTCCACAAGTACTATGTTTACACTTTATACGAAGCAAATCAAGTTTAATAGTGATTTTATCTGAGGTTTAAAAAAATACTTTACATTATGAAGTATTGGTAGCTATAAAATCGCGCAATATTGTAATAAACGTCCGTGGCTTAACTTTTACTCGTACAACATTTCATTAAATTATATCGATAACGAATTCGAGTACAAATATAAACGATCGCGAATTTCATCGACGTCAAACGCGTTGGTACGCGCGTGTTTTTCCAACGCCAACCGATGCAGCGGTACAGTACACACGCAAGTATACACGTCCTCCCGGTACGAATATGGAAATCGAATTTCCCAGAGGAAATTACATTCGCCCGTTGAAAAAATCGCGTATGAAAATCACGGCTTTTAATTTGTTTTTGCCGCGCGTCCCCCGTGGTCCCTGCCCCATCACGGCCCCGTCACCCGGCGTTTGTGTAATAATATTATACATCGTTGCTGCAGCGACGTTTAATTTTGTTACACGCCCGTGTGTGGATGTGAATATGTGTTCACGTTTGCGTCAGTGTGTGTGGGTGGTTGTGTGTTTGCGCGTGTGTATACGAAACAGAACTCTTGACGCGCTGCTGCAGTATATGTGTATAACATTATTATAAATACGCATTTAGAAGCATCGCGGCCGTGTTTATGAGCTATATGATAACTTTCGGGTAAACTGAGCCGGACAGAGCATAGCAAGTGTTGCGATCGGACGAAAAGAAGAAAAAAAAAAATAAAAATACGATCGGTATACGCGCGATTGTTGAAGAGATGAATTACAAACGTTTCGACGTAACCCGAGAATGGATTAATATGTATTTGCTGTACGCGGCACGCGCGTTAGAGTTTTTGATAGTAATAATAATATTAGAGAACGCGATTCGTGAGATAAAATAAAAAACGAAAAAAAAATTACGAGATTTATTCAGATACATGTTACACGAGCGCGCGACCAGGACGAGAATAACCGCCGCCGCCAAGTGTATACGAAACTGGTTTCGAGGAGGCCATCGAACCGTCGTCGTCGTGTAAACGTCTCGTGCATAGAGGTATCTACTCCTTGTGCGCGGCGGTCAGGATGTATAGTGCTGCAACAGGACTGCATTATGTGGCTCGTCCGAAGAATTTTTATACACGGACATTATAGGCGGACTGTCAAGAGTCTCGGAGTCTTTCATTAGGCCCGGCGGACGTGACAGGACCAGCATGCCGATTCACCCTGTGCACGAATACATGTATACGGTATAAACGTCGTTTACTATGTACACCCGGTTCTGATATTCGTAGACTAACCTGAACGCGTCGTGACGTCCGGGAATGCGCCCGACCCCACCCGCCACGCCTTGGCATTAAAATATAAAACAGTGAAACGCGCGTACGGTACGGTGTACACACAGACGGGGTAAGGTCTGTCCGAATATTAATGAGACGATGTTCCCTCGACTGCTGCGCTCGAACGATTCCCGTGTATTATTGGGTTGAAATCGGTTTTTACCCGGTATTGTGTACGCGTGCGTTCGATGCACAGCAGCGGTAATCTAAATATAATGTACCGAATGAAAAGTACCATTTATATATGTACTACATATTATGTAGTATTTGGCAATAATATGTTCAATTTATATCGTAAACAAGTCACCTTCAAATTCTAACAAATGTATGATTACATACACACAGTAAATTTAAGTAATTTTATTCTTTAACAAATTATGCTGATGTTCACATAGTAATGTTCGAATCAATTAAGCAATGTTAATACCATAAGTGAAATAAATATTATTTTAGTCTAGTAAGTGATTTCAAGTAGAACAAATTGTTAATATTAAGTAGGGAAATTATGCATGAAAAGGGGAACAAAAACAATACCGGGGCGCTCTTTTGCGGTGGTCGTATGACTCGAAGACCGTAGGGAGAGATTGATATCGACTCAAGTATTAACTTATTTTGTGTGTTCCTTGCCTGTACGTTCGACTTGATCGGCGTGTACGACATATATAATATATATATATATATATGTATGCATTCGCTCAACTCTGTGGAGTACGCCGCGATAACGGTCTCCGAGTGGAAATATTTTACGGGCGAAATCGCGCGCGCGAAAGAACTTCGCGAGACGTAATTCGTTTTCGTGCACACTTCAAGACCGCGTGACGAACTGCTGCGGACGAGGCACGTTTTCAAATATTTTTATCACCCTGTATTGCCGGTGGAGGCAGCAGCGATGTGCTGAATCGTAATAATTAATAGTACACGTCGTGTGCCATTTGACCGGGGCGGACGCCAAGACCGACGCAGCGTGTTCGACTTCACCTTTTCCGACATAACTATGCTGCAGAAATAATTCGACGCGGTCAAACGCGACGGCGGCGGTCCATTTACTTACTAATGGCCGGTAATAATTATTATTGATTCCCTAATGGTGGCCGCATCAACACGGGCACCACACGGCTATAACGTATACTGTACGATATTGTTATACGTTCGTGTAGTAAATATTTATTTATATATATATTTGGACCCGAAACGCATTACCGTTTATGTTACATCGTTAGACCGACAATGCACCCGGCTCGCCGTCGCTCGGCCACGTACACTTATTTCGGTTCCGATTTTAGGTATTTATTTCTATTTTTTTTTTATCCCACTTTAGTCACACGTCGAACTCCACGCCAAACGCAACTCGCGCTTGCCGTACAACTGGTAAAAACCACTACACCTGTACGATCCGACGATCGGGTATATTACGTAATAGTTGTACGCCGACGACCGGTCGACCTAACCTATCCCAACCCAGCTCATGGTCATCGTTCACATCGTCCGAGGCGACGACGGCAATCTGCGAGACGAGACGGTCGCGATCAAGACGATAGACGACCTCCAGCGCGAGTGAGTAGAATAATCACCATTACGCCGTACGTTTGTACCGTTATGTACCAATAATAATATGTACGCGCAGACGATGCGAGGATCGCGATAAGGCAGCCGATACGTTGCACGCGACCGTATCGAGTTTGTTCGACCCCTCCCGCATGAGCTTATACCACCCTAATCGGGCAAAAAGTCGTCGAAGAGTTTAACATAGTCTTACTGAAAAATGTACGTTTGGTTTTCTCCAGAATACATGTGATATTATCGTTTATCCCTTATTATCATAACGTGTTTGCGTAGAGCTTTTTATGAAATTTTCTCGGTTCGACAGTTTTACAAGACCTATAAGTCGAGTAATGACAAGCCGTATTGGCGGAGATTTTCTCGTAGTCGTAAGCTTGCGAAGGAATCGCTATAATATCTTGTATTTTCGTTAAGCATACAAATGTACAAACCGTTAATAAGACACGTATGACGAGATGGTACGAATTCAATGGAAAATTATAATAATAAAAACGAAATATAAAATGGAGAATCACGTGTTGAGAGAAGAAAAGATTGCGACAGTAGATAATTGAATAGGGTGTGGAAGGAGAGTAAACATATTTTATGCGATAATCGAGTATTCATCCGCAGAGACTATTATGTCATATAAATTATACGATTATCGGCTGTACAACAATGCACACTCGACAACTTTCATAATATTTATGGAGTTGCGGAAATTATGATTTACTCTCTACATCTTGTACGGTAAGTGGTGTAGTACTGCTACGATTGTCTCGGACAATGACGTCGTTTCAATATATTTCTTTCGCTGAACTTGGCACAGTAACGGATTTCTTGAACGGCCCATTGGGCTGAAGTTAAGATTTTAGAGTAGTTTTTAAATTCCCTTCTATCTCAGCATAAAACATAATTAAAAATAATAAGCGTTTGCCATTTTGGTACGGTGTCCATAACAGATATGTGGTGTGACGGATGACTTCCGTTCTCTTCGCATTGAAATTCCCTCGAATAAGCGGATCGGTACAATACGTTTCGTCTCTTTACGAGTAGACAGTACACCATTTTATTTAAATGAACCTTGAGCTTATAGATACATTATCCCAGTACCCCCACCTCGGAATTAAGGATTCAAAGTAGGAATCTTTTTAAGCTATGGGTTTGTGCCCGAGTTGGGAGTTTTTTCACCAAACCCGGATTTTAAGTACACTATTTAAATTGGTGGTGCTCCGTTAATGCTATAATGTATCTATCGGAATTATTAAATTTCGAAACTGCAGTCATTCGTTTGTGTCAGGTTTGTCATAGGCTAAGTCATGACGATTGAATCACGATTGGATACGCGAGAATGTAATCGAAGGGACGCAGATTATCATATACGAGACGCTATAGCTGCCCTCCTGCGTCGGCAATGGGTTCAAATAGCGAGGCATCCACTCCGCAGGGGGGTCATGCGCGGTGACGAACCCCCTCGCGAAACGCGTTACCCCTAGAGCAGCGGTTCCCAAACTTTTTCAGCTTCGGAGCCTTTTTTTAAGGAGAAATTTCTCGCGGTGCCCCAAGAAATATTTAACGTTAATTTGCATTTGCCTGTGTTCTATGAAGCATAATTAACGCGAACTGTATACATACGGGAGTCAAATTAAAATTATATTTATGAATAAAGGAAACAATAGTTTTAAAAGAACCGGAGAAAATATTGTTTATTATTGAAATGTATAAAATTATTAAATTTTTGTGGTATAACGAACGGATTCCTTGGGAAACCATTGCGGAGCCCCAAGGGCTCCGCGGAGCACAGTTTGCGAACCGCTGCCCTAGAGAAACGATTTCTATTCCCCGAGTGCGTAACGGTGCAGCGGTCCGTAGACGAGATGACTGCGGGATACTGAATCTCGACCGCACTTTTTTTTTGGGGGGGGGGGGTGAATCGCGATAAAATGGCGATCCCGTTTTCCGTTCCGAGACTCACTCCCACGAGGGTCACCACCGCGGCCGCAGACGTCGTTATAGCCGCCCCGAGCCCTCGAGGGGTCGGTCGCCGGGTTCGCCCGTACATATTATTATCACATCGAACGCGTATCGTGATAATCAATCATCGGGCGCGCACGTCCGTACGGACAATAGATCATACCACACGCCCGCCGGGAGGACCGCGAGACGAACTCATTTGTTATCTCCCCGCGGACGGATACTATTATACCATTAGATGCTGCGGAGACGGACGTATGGAAGTCTTGTACCGACGCGCCGCAGTGACAAGTTTACCGAAGCGATTTTTTAAACATTTCGAATCACGTTTTCTCCTGCCCCGCGCCATCGCGGTCCCCCGGCGGCGGGCGCAGCGCGTCGACGACGGCCGCGACGAAATGCGCCCGTACCCGCCACGGGGCGCCCGTAAAACATTTGTGCACTGTACAGCGTGCGTGTACGCGCCGCAACGACGACCGAATGTGTACAGTATACACGCATTATCGTATTATTACGTAATACGTACGCGCACAATACCAATCAATCCGACGCCACCGAGGAACGTGGACGTGCAGGAATTACAATAACATTAATATTTATATAATACGATTGCGTTCGTGCGTGGATCAGTTTGATCCCTCCCCGTGTGTTGGAAAATAACGACAGACGCGAGCAGTGACCCGAGCCCGACGCCCCCGATCAATAACAATTAAATATATTGTAAACATTTAAACTGTCGATAAAAATGTAACCATAGAAACGGTGAATTACCAAAATCGAAAAATAGGTACGCCACATTATATTGTGTATGACAGCGGTTCTCAAACTGTGCTCCGCAAGGTTAGTCTAGGGGGTCCGTGGCTCCCTAGGCCCTGGGCATATCTGTATTGATTAAATTCAAATTATTATTATATTTCTTAGCTACATTTTTATACATAAGATTCAATATTATTTGTACCGTGCCAATGTATTATTTTAAACATTTAAAACCTTTAACTATTTATAAATCCGCATAATATCTTGTGTCGTAGTCAAAATGAGATTGGATAAGAGTCTGGTTTTTTGTTCTTTTTACATGTACGATAATTTTGTTTACTCATCTACAATCTTCGAAGTTCTAATAATATAATAATTTCTTCAGTCATAATGCATTCTTGTTTCCAATAGACATTTCTGAATTTTGGGGCTCTGTAATTTTTTTTATGAACATTTGGGCTCCGCGAACAAAAAGGCTTGATAACCGTTGGTGTGTGAGACACTTTTCTTGGTTTAGATATAGAAGGTCTTACAAGCCAGCACATGAATGTATACAACTTAATGTTAATTGAGTTTAACCGTTTAAGGCAAAACGTACAGTTCAATTATTTCGAAAACCTTATAAGTCATAACACACGAGGTTTCCCTACACCGCGCGGTTTTGCGTCGGTAAGGGAAAACGCGATTCGAATAATTGCAGGTACCACAATAAGCATTTGACTCGCGTATAATACGTGTTCATTATGTACGGGGCTCACTGTATTTGTCTCGGTTTTATTTCGCCGCGGAACACGATAAACACGTCATTTTCATTTATTCGCATTTCTCAAAACGAGGAAACGTACTAATGCGAATTTAACGTTCACCGTGTTTTTATTACGCGCGCCGTGCACAAATGTTTTATGTTTTAATACAAAACGCGCGAATACATAATTGATTTTTAATTGTCCAAGTCGGCATTTTTCCCCCCCTTTGAGACTAACGGTGTACAATACGCAGGACCGTCTCGCCGCGGCGCGCGCGTGCAATCCGGGGGCGCCGTCGACGAACGCAACGACAACAACAATAATAATAATAATAGTAGTAATAATAATAATAATAATAATCGCGAATTATCGATCTTCACGACGACGATTCCAAATCCCGCGCTCGGGTACGTGGGTATCTCATCGGATGTCACTTCACGTGTGTAATGCACGTATTGCGTCCCCGAGCACGTGTTGTATACGCTCCCCGGCGGCGTCGGCGGGATTAACGACGTGTTCGGGTTTCCGTCGAAAATCGGTTGCCGTCTTATCCGGCGGCCTTACATAATGGTCGACGGGAAAAAGTTTATTCCCGTCCAAAGTTGCCGCGTGCCCCGGAGACGGATAGAGTTTCGGCGTGTTGAAAATCGAACCGTTTTAAGAATTCTGCTCGTGAACGCGCGACGCCCGGGATCATCGTGTCTCTTCTGGCGCACCCTACCCTACCCTCCCCGCGCCGCCATCCCGACAGGCACTATCCCGGCCGTGCCGGCGGCGTAAGCCGTAATAAGTCTGACCCGCGGGGGCGGTGAAGACGGTTTGATTGTATACGTTGAATACAAAACACAATAAAGACTTCTGCAGCAGACGACGGCCGAGTGGGTGTTGGTTGAGATAGGGGGTAGACGGAAAAAAATAAAATAAAAATAAAAAGAACAAACTTATTACGGGATTCGGGGTCAGCTTTAGACCGCGCGCTCGTATATATATATATATATACGTATATACAAAGGACCTTGCGAAAATGACGATAAGGCGTGTTACATGTATATTATGTATTTGCTCCTTCGTTGAAACGAGTTATTGTATTCTACTAAATTGCTGTAAGGTTATTAGGTATTACGTGCGGAACACGTCTACGACGGATCGCGGTTCATGCGGACACAAATAAAGGACATTTTAATCGACGATCCCTTCGCGAATTATTCCATTTTCTTTAGGTATTTTTTTCGATTGAAACGCAATTTCCCGTTCGTTTTCACACGTGGTTTTCACCGTAAAAAACAATTTATGACGGATTTCCCGTCAATCCGAAGTTATATTCAATTACATAATAAAATGTCACCCCATGATTCACGGATAACTTCACACCCTTCACAAAAATCCATGGGCGTTCGTTCACAAACATCGTAGTGGGGTAAGAAAAACTTTCACATTACTCAAAAAGCACAAACCGAAATTATTAAATTATTGCAATTGCAATACGTATTGATATTATTTAATTCGTGGGTAATGGGAAGGAACCTTTTAAGTTATTACGGATTAAGTTATTACGGATTAATATTAGTAGAGCAAATATTAATGTTTGATTTTGTCTTATTTTATTTATGTTACACCTTTGTTGATTTTCATATTATTTTGTTTGTTTTATCAATCAGCCGAAATCATATATTAATATTATAGGCAAATATATTATAGTGCAATAAAATAATAATTATAATTAATTATTAATAATTTTCTCTGTTGCAGTATAGTCTGACGTAGGCAATATAATATGATTCGTTTCTCTATGGATACACATAAATAATTTGAATTTTTTTTTCCCACCCAACGACGAATAGAATCAAACGTTGAGTGTACAATATAACGATATTATATTCGACGTGCCCATTTGTATTGACACTGCAGGAGTTATGCCGTTAACTCTCTCTCTCTCTCATGATTCATATATACTCGTATTATAATATTTTGGTTGATGGAATTCTTTTATCATAACACGCGCCCTTTGTGAACAGTGATTGTATTGTTACACGCTGATCGATTAAAAAAAAAATAAATATGCGTATGAATCGGATTTTAATTAAACGATATCTCGAATTCACCGACGTGAAACCGTGCAAGCGAACAATAGTTATTTATGTTATTTTGATGTGATGTATTACACCTATCATTATTTATCACAGTCGTTAAACAGAGGTACGCACACGTACGCATATACGCCGTTTTTGAAAAGCACTCTTGCCCAAATGTTGAAACCAACATTTGGATTTATTGAAATACGATTGGGAAATAATAATATGTAAACGGCTACGAGATCCGTGCGGCTTTCTACACTTCCACCTGAACGTTGATCTTGGTCGACCATCGTCGGTGTGCAGGTACGCTTTGACAGTACTACGATAGATACGTGCTAAAAGTTTTTGATTATATTTTCGAATCTCGCGGCTATTCGAACCACGCCGTCCCTTTTGATAACTGTGTTTGAAATACGGTTGAAATGAAAGAGGAAACGTACAAAAACTATATACATAAAACCGCTCATTTGTCAGGTCAACAGTGTAAGCTTAGAAAAATTATTTTAAACTAGTAATTACGCTCGCAAAAAAACGCACGCACACATACACAAGCAAACACACGGCCGCGAAAAAATAACAACGCGGAGAAAAAAAACAACAAAAAAAAAATTACAGTTATTCATTTTCGGCTTGAACAATCCGGGGTGGCTTCCGGCGCGCGCGGCTCTGCTGTTGTCGCTGCCCTATTAATAAATATTAAAATGAAAAACTGCGGCCGCAAAAAAATGCAATATATTTTGGGCGCCAAACACAAAAAGCTCACACACACACACACATGCGCGCGTGCGCGTGGGCAAGAAAAAACTCGGTGGACCGGGATAGGGGTGAAAAGCTCCTCTGCACCGACCTCGGTTACGGAAATACGACGGGTGTCGTCGGCGGAGCGTTGCTGCCGCGGTGGTGGCTGACGGTGGCAGTGGCGCAAAGTATTCTTTACAAGAAATTAAATCGGGTCGAGGTAATTACAACTTTCCGGGTGTTGACTTCTCGCGTGCAGCGGTAAACAAGGGGGTTGAATAATAACGGGGAAATAAAGAAAAGAAAAAAAGAAAATAATAATAATAAAGCCTTAATAATATTACACCTATACATGTATATTATGCGAGTAGGTGCGGGCACCGAAGGGTAGTAGTGACTATGTTGTGCATATATCTATATATTATATATACATACACAGTACGGTGGCGGTTCCTTCTTATATTTAATTACGTTTAAACACAATAAAGGTGATTTTTCAACTCAGAGATTCACCCCCCCCCCTCCGCCCTGCTGCGTAAGCATGTATACATAATGTTGCGTACATCGCACGTTTTTCATTTATTTTTTCTCTTTATTGTGTTTCCAAAAGCGTTTCCTTCGCTCCATCCGGTCCTGTCGCAGCGCGCCTCAGTGCCGGCGGGACGACTCTTACACTATTGTGTACACGCGTTGCAGTGATTTCCACGCGCGCTTCACAGGATACGTGGCCTGCAGGACGTTGTTATAATATTACATAGGCATACGTATATTCATGTCGAACAACTCGTCGCTTTCATTGTTTCCGCGGCGAAGGGTTTTTTTATTTTCACGCGCTGTACAGGACCACCGGTGCACACGTACACGGATGAGTGCGCTGTTGTTCGCGGCACACCCCGCGCGCAGTCCCGCCGTCGTCTGCGATAAGGTTTACCGGGAACGCGCGGCTTCGCGGGCCGCAGACGGAACGGGACGGGATAGCGATGACAAACGAGCAGAACGAATTCCTTAACGTCGAACATTAGTCAAAGTCAACATGTCCGCGGACTGTTTGTACGTACACGCGTATATTGTTATACGCACTCGGCGAAACGAACGTACGTAATATGTTAATATAGAATTATGTACATTCAACGCGTACTTTTCACATCGTCCGGTTCGACCGTCATCGCCGGCCGCGCGTCTCGCTCGGTCCCTTGGAGCGCGCTTACGGCCCCGTAATAATGTGATCGCGACGCAGGACCGGCCGGACGACTTATATTATACGCGTGTGCGCGTTCTGGTCAGTTCAACGCGAGGCTTTCTTATTGGAAACGGTATATATCTTCATCTAATGCCGTTTAGATGGTCCAAAGGTTAAAAATGTCATGTCTTGAAATAATTAATGTCCGTAACATATGCGGTGTCCAATCGTTCGTATACGCATTCCTGACAATGTGCCATCGGCTCTTTCAAACATCTTAAAAATCCGAATCGTGCCGAAGCCATCGGACCACCGATCGAGGCCACTATACAATATATATTTATATACAGTGTAGTTTGGTGAAAAAATATACTAATATATACTAATATCAAACTCCGGTCCTGTTGACAACAACTTGTTAAGGACGAGGCACGTTTCCATAACAGGACTCTACACGAGCAAATCCTTAATTTAATCACGGACATGAAACCCTAGTCATTATATCCTCAACCTTTGGACCAATGTAAAACGGCGTATAATGTAGACATTTTTTTTTTCAATGAAAGCAATCGCACATTTTTACACTGCCGCGAGAGTAATTATAAAAGTTTCCATTTCCCGAAAGGACGCAATAATGCACATGTTGGCGAGTACACGAATACCGTGCACAATCGCGTCGAACGAACCCGAGCCGACACGAACACGCTCTGAAAGTGGCGTCCGGGAGGTTAGGCTCTGGCTTCACGAACCATTAAACGCCGCGTTCTGATGCATCGGATCGTGATACCGAAACGCGCGGTCATCACAAGTCTTACCAACTTTGTGTACATTACACGCTAAAGCAGCAGCAGGTATTGGAAATTAATCGAGCGGACCGCGGACGCTCGAAGGATAAACGCGCTGCGCTGGTGATGGCTGGAGGATAATAACAATTGGCCGCGGTCCCTCGGTCGGCGCGATCCTGCGGGGTCGGTGGAATAGGAATTCGCGAACAATTATTATTCGGCCGAGATGGTTCGCGCGCGTAGTGTCGACGTAGGTATTTATAACACTAGCAATAGCGACTAGCTTAATCACCCGGCGACGCCCGGCCGATATTTTACTGTACATTAGATTAGAGCAATTCCCATTTCGATGTAAAAGAAAACGTTTGGTTGAAAAAAGCGCACAATCGTCGTACGACAAAATGGTATTTGTTTTCGTTGAGCCGCATTGCTTTGCGTGTATACGTTATACACCGATCGGTAACCGTTGAAATCAACACGTTGAACAGGATAAAACGTTTCCCACGCAGGTAACCGAAAGGAGGGAAAGCGGGTGTGTAATTCCAGCCCTGAGACCGAAAAACTGTTCGGACACTTAAAAAATGCTATTTTCGGAAAATCCTTTCTCGGCGGACACTGCGCTTCGACCGCACGTTATTGGATTCGAGAATTATTCGTGTTCGACAAAAATCTCCGGGGCGTTACGCGCACGGTCGTTCTCGTCGTCGAAACCACCATCCCGGTGCAGGACTCGGCGGAATTCGCGTAAACTATTCGGCACGACGCGTGGGAGTCCGCGCGGATATCTGTTGGAATTCCCGCGCGGCGAACGCGCACTTCGGACCGACATAAATCACGGACAATTATTTACAACAGCCCGCGTATTATGTTACATGTGTACGTCGTGCTCCGCGCGCATTCCAAACGGTTGGACTAAGGGCGCGGTGTAAGAGCCGAATTTCGTTTTCGACCCGTTCGACTAAGTCTTTGCTCTGTATAAAACCGTTTAATTGCAAAAACCCACCAATTGCGTTACATATTTCTATACGATACGTATTACATGTGCAACATACCATCATATACTAACTGAATTAGCCGGTTTCACCACAGAGATATTTTACTGTTGCCCGTAAGAGCAAAAATTACTATTTCGATGTAAAAATTGATCGAAAAAAAGCATTAAGATAGGTATTACGAACATATTACTTATGCTTTAGTGAAGTAAGGTATATTTTCGTGATATTATATAAAATTAATATCACATTATGTAGACGATTGACTTGAAAATTACATAAATTGTTCAAATAATAGAGTATCCCAAATCAAACAAATTCTCAAGTCCATCGTCTGAGAGGCAATTACGTGATATTAACATTATAATATACATGTACAACAAAACAATATATTTCCTAGGTAACCAAAATATGAAAAAGTATGTACATCCAGCCCTGAGCCTAAAACTGTTTCGAGGCTTAAAAATGCGATTTTCGAACATTTTTATTGCGCCTATAGTATATGACAAGTATATTCACTCAAAATTTCAAATGAATGGGTATGTTAATTTCGGCCCTACGCTGATCAAGTGTTTGAATGAATGTTGTTTGAATTTTGTACATTATATAATATACTACACTATATTATAGATTGGTCAGTACTCAGTGATTACTCGAAGAATTGTCCGATGGCGCGAGGAATAAAATAAAATGTGCGATAATCCTGCGACCGATATTGAAACGTTGAACTACACGATTCATTTTTACTATTTATTCGTTTAAAATGTTTAAAAGTACTATTTCGATGTAATTAGATAGTAGGAATAACATTTAAAATCATAAAATAATAAGTAAATGCATTTGTCCGAAGGAAAAAAGAAAACCATACAACTTGGTACAACAACCAGCAAATTAATCGAGCCAAATAATGTAAAAATAATAAAATTAATGAAAATGAGATATCCTCACGTCGACTAATTATTGTAATCAACATGATAAGACACATAAATGTACTATAAATGGCCACGAAACGAAAGGCATGGTGAAACTGTTTAAAGCATAAATTATACGGTGCGAGAGAGCAGTAGTTATTCGGAAAATCCTGCATGGCAAGGCGAGAATTAGTACGAGTTGTATTCTCGTTAAAATTCTCCGTCAAATAAGTTTAAACGGATTTTAAATGTCCAAAGGCTGTTTGGCTCTGCCACTCAACAAGACGCACCGGACGGGAATATCGTTTAAATTTCCGACGGTCAAAATCATCATCGATTTCGTACCAAGTTCAACTTCGAACTTAAATCAATAATATACGGCCTCTCTTGCTAGCGCAAAGCCCATTTAAAAGCAATGTACAAGGCAGCACGTAGTAGCCAGTAGGTACAACTACCAGCAAATGAAAATCATAACCAAAGTATTGGTTCAACCTTGTTGGATTCTTTAAAAGTATCAGAAACGGTGAGTTAAGAATCAAGACAACCCTTAATTTTTACGGTTCTAAAGCAATTTTAGTATTCCATACCCCTCGAAACATCCCTCAAAATTTACTCGTTGTTTGCACCGAGAAAACGTCACTCGCCTCATGTGAATCTATATTCGCGGTCACCGTTGTTTCCTGTACGCACGCGCAAGTGTATATGCACTGACTGATGATGATGATGACTTCCGATACAACGACGGTATTAGCTATGCTCGTTTTAGATGACAGATATGATCTACTATGCTCGATTTTTTTTGTTTATTTTTTCTCTCTGTTGTTCGCTCCCAACGACTGCGTGCAGTGTGTACCTACAGCTTTATTATATTTATGTTATACGATTCTATACACCGTGATCGGAATATCATGTCACAAAATGCATTTGAAAACACAAAAATCAATAACTCTAGATTGTACCGTTTTGAAATATTCTATTTATGATTTCTACTGCGGTTTGCTTATTTTAACGATAAAACCACTGCAACATTTTGTTCACCCTGTATCTCGCACGGTATACTAGCGGTCGTCGTCGTCGTCGTGCAATTAGTCCCGCAATACAATGAAGCGCGTTGTTATACGATAATATGGTACGATATGTTTACGAAATAAATTCCACAAACATTAACGAATTAAATTCCACAAACATTTACGTTCGTAACACGAACGTAGTCATCGCGGTATTTGGAACGCGTGCATGGGAGTAAGAATTCGCGACGCAACTAATTAAAACATACTATTATTAAAAAACGCATTTCGAAAAATGTTTACTTCTCGTGTCGTTTTAAAACCGTCGATACGCAGTATACTCGTACGTATTATTGTACAATAATAATAAATTTCACCTAGGGATGATGTGGGCGAATTGTTTTTCCTCCCGACCGGCTGGAGACCGTCGTCGAAGTAGGCGATGCGCCATTATTTGTCTTCACCGGAATGAGTGAGACCGCGCGCACGTACGGATGCATAATTATTTCGGAACATAAATCACTCGTCCTAATTATGACGGCGATCGCATAACTGATTTTTAACAGTGCAATCAATTTTAATTTCCATAGTCGTATTTGCCACCGCGAGACGCGTGCGCACACATAATATTGCACTGTCGCAGCGTTTCTTAAACTGTGTTTCGCGGAACCCCGGGGTTCCGCGAAGCTTAAGTATTTTTTTCAAAATTTGCAAGAAAATTACTTTAAAATTTCCAACTGAGGATTAGTAGTGGGGAAAAAAGTATACATCATTGACGTAGTCGTCATTTAGAATCTGTTCATGGTGAACTCAATGAAAAAAATGTAGAATTCTTGCTCGAAAGCGTGATGAACTATAAAAATCAACTGTACGAGTATGGTTCAAACTACAAAAAACGTGAATGAAAAAGCAACCAAGGCTTCTTATTTTGTTAGCTAAATACCTTTAACACACTATTATTATATAATTATAATTGATTTGCAAATAATCCTAAAAAAGCTAAAAAGCTAAAAAAAGTAGGGGTTCCACGTTAAAAATGGGCATCAAAAAGGGTTCCATGGATAAAAATGTTTAAGAATCGCTGCACTATCGTAACGAACACCGTTGTTCGTTCGATATTTTCGTGTGCACTAAGGTCGGTGGGTATCCATGTACCGATGTGTTATAGTGCAGCGATTCCCAAACTGTGCACCGCGGTCTACGGTTCATAACAATTAATAGTTTAAAATGTATAGATATTTTCTGTTATTGTTATCGTAAAAACTTTATAGCAAACAATGTAATATTTTCTATTGTATATTCGTTTATATTTTTATTTGTCTGCCTTTAAAATGCATTTATTTATAATGAAATTAGCAGTGTAGCTTAGAATGCTTAGATTGTATTAGGTTTGGTCATCAACGAGTACTTTTTTTGTTCTGTCTTTCATGTTATATACAGCAGGGCACCGTGGCTAACTTGGGGCCCCTAAAATTTTGAGAACCGCTGTTACAGAGTATAATATCACACGATGTCGCGTATCGTATGCAATGCGTATGCGTACGGGCAGACTACGCCATTGATCTCGACCGATATCCGTTATAATAGTGGACGATGTACGAGGTAGGTTTACCTATTATTATTATTGTTGTTATGCGCGTACGGAAAACGATTCGTGAACGGAGTGAAAGATCACGCGCAACACGTCTTTGCGTACCGGAAAGTGTTTTTCCGTGTATTAAGCGGCCCGCGCTTTCGTGTTATAACATTACAGCCTTCATTCATGGCGCGCACACGCACACACGTCGCAGTGATTGAATGTAATCCGTTCGGTTGTATACCGTTAAACTACACATAATACAATATAAATATGTTTTACACAGACACGCGCACGCACGCGCACCGGTGCATTATCGTCGTACGCGCTATTACTAATATGGTATGCACCGTCTCGTGCTGTACGACCATCTCCGCTGTATCACATTATATAATATTATAGGTACGCATCGATGTAGACATCAAAATGTTCAAATGTATTATTTTGATTGATGTACCGGGTTCTAGACGAGCTTGTACATATCTATACATATATACATTGTAATATACGTACCTTGTGCAAACGGTGCACCGAAGGATTTTCGTATATTTTTATTTTATACTCGTATCGTATACGTATATAAATGCGTGTATACATAATATAATATGCCCGTGTAGGTACCTGTATACATGTACTATCGATGTGTAGTGGATGAAAAACGTACCGTTCTATCACTCGAACGGAATATAATACATGTATATATATTTTTTGTGTTTTTTTTTTTTTTTCAGTTTTGTTATTTTCCCTCCCCGTCGTCGTACGCGAGCGCAGCGCTCCGGCGGCCGACCCACCGGGGACCGTAATTCATTTCCATCCATTTCCATATTTTCACCTGCCTCGGGGGCGCTAATGAAAAATGATAGCGACGCGCGTCATTACTCATCGGCATTGTCATCGGTTATCGGAAGTTTTTTTCCGCGCGCGCGTATGCACACGACGAAAAATCCAATTTATCAACGACAGATATTGTTTTTAGACCTGCACCACCACCCCGGCCTCAAATCCCGGTCGTCACCACGCCGCGTGGCCATCCCTGCGTTCCCCGGGCGACGACCCTCTCCCATCCGGGAAACTCCGCGGACGCCCTAACCCCACCCGGCGCGTACACCTACTCCCGCCGACGCTGCCGACAAAAACCGGGATGCTGATACAGGCCGCCCCGCGTTGGGAACGAGATAAATTAGGTGTATTGTTTCAATCGGGCTCGCACACACGCGTGGTATAACTTCTATTTATATATATATATATCGTGGATTATATACATATTATATATTATAGAACAATATATACGCGCTGTATGTATATAACAACCCTGTGGATCGGCCCTGTGGCTTCCGCCCCGCCGTCGGTGGTACGCGCTATTGTGTTGTATGATCCCGTCCGCGCACCCCATCATCATTCCTTCCTCCAGAAGCTGCGAACCGATCCTGCGCGAAATTATGTTTTTTTCACCGCAATCGACTATACAACACGGACACAATTAAGGGTTATTTGCTATTTATTTTCATACCTCGCAACGGACCCGAACTTAACCTAACCTCCGACGATCGTGTAGTGTACGGTATGATGTAATGTATAATTTATAATATAATGATCTATAAACGTACCAGTGCTAAACGCACGTCGCGGTCGGCCGGTGTTTCAGCTATAACATATGCAACAGCTGCAGCTCTTATACTCATTTTTGGTCCCGTTGAAGCTGCTGGTATATTTCTAATAAAACCTGCAACAACGGTAAAATTATATATTTTTATTGTTATAAGCATACGAGTATATAGTTACGTATTTTTAAATTTTCTACGAATTTCTAGCGAATACCTCCTTAAACGAACTCGGGGAGGCTATAAGATTCCACGAACCACGGTTTGAAAAACGCATTAATCAAGTACAATAAGGTTGGAGACTTGGGACGTTGATACGTTTTTATATTATGATTTCCTAGAGACGAACTCATCCCATCATATTATTTGTGCATAATATATAATTATGTTTCATATTTATACTCCAGTATTGAAGCCTAAATAAAAATTAGTGGGCTTTTAAAAAACAAACGATCCATATAATATCTTAATAAAAAAAGGTTTTTCGGTCGTATTTGTACGGTTTTATTTTTATAAAACGCGCCGAGCTTATAGTAATAATAAAATAATTTTTTAAAATGTTAACGATTAGTGTCGTAATAGGTACCTATTAAATCTATGCTGTACCCACATCACGTTACCGGACACCACTGAAATGATATTTTAATCATCAATACATATTATTAGTCTTCACTTTACAGATTAAATTTATATAAATTTATTTACTCAAAGTAGGGTCAAATCTTTTCCACTTGGGTTTTTTTTTAAGTATTATAATGGAGGAGGGACTATATTTTATTACTAAAACCATTGATGTATCATATCTATAATAGTCCAAATAGTTATGGTATCGGAAGAAACGATGTTTCAAGAGCGGAATCGCGATTAAATTCTAGAATTCTGTGGTATTAATAGAATTTGTTGATACGGAAGCGAAAATTATTTAGACTTATAGCTGTTATGCAGGAAAAAGAAACTATTGCATAAGTTATCGAAAAGATCCCGGTTGTGAAACTGTTGAGTGGGTTAATAGAACGAACGAAATTTTGTTTTAAATTATGATGAGCTAATATCGAAATGCATCTTTTTTTATGCTTGAGTTTTTAAGTGCCTTGTGGCAAAATGAAGTAGTTCACAACCCTTATTTTCAGGCTTAAAAATTAATCGACTAGTATGCATTCTCGGTCATGATTGTGTATTAAAATATAACATTTTAGAATAAGTAATAATTTAGAAGTTTTTTAAGACATATTCGTTGGCAACATGAATAGTACCATCATTGTTATTCATTTATATTTATCATTATTTTTGAAGAAAATATATTTTGATATTATTACCCTTTTTGAAACCAAATAGTTATTTAGTAAATAATTATAGTTTAGAGTCATTTGTTTAACTCAATACATGTATAAAAAAAAATCTCGAAGGGTGAACAAACCAAAATAACTATTAATTTTCCTACTGAATTGAGTTAACAACAAAAATAACTTACTCTCCATAATACGCTGGTTAATTAAAATTAACTTAACCTTATAAGGTAATTTTTATTTTTAAATCGTTTAATGACCCGTCTGGCGTATTATGTATGTATATACATTATACGCGTATTGCGCCGCGCAAAACACAAGAGCTGTCGTTAAAATAAAATATAATGTAGTATACTGCATGTAATATTATGTTAATATTATGTATAAATTTGATATCATACAATATGCATATAAACTCGTTAGCGTTTTACTTACCATATATCGTGTTATAACGAATGCTTTGCAGTTTTACACCCAAACGTTTGATTTCCGAAACTATAATAATTTTATTGCTGACGCGACGGTGCGTATTAAAATGTGCGCGTAGAATTTTCGTCAAGTGTATTTTTACGCTCGCTTATATAGCTTGTTCACATATTATACAAATTCTACCGCACATAAACAGGATTCGTTTTTAGTGCACGTAAACACACGTTCAACTCACTACCTACCTAGGTATATATTATAATACATATTTAATATTTATGCATGTACGCGTATCATGCATAGCATTTAATATGCTGTCGTAATTATTTAAACACAAGAACATCGGTGGTGTGTGTGTGTGTGTGTGTGTGTGTATAGAAACAATATTAATTGATAATGATGCGCCTATTAATGGAATTATTTCCGGGGATCCGTTAAAATAATTGAATTATTACGGGAATGAAAATTACATGAATTATTCATATTGTTTACAAACTTTTATAATAGTATTGTATACAGTATGTTTGTACAAATGATTTGCATTGTAACTGATACCCGTTTTTTGTAATATAAACAATTGTTTAATTTTTACTATTTCCACGCTTAACTGTTGTAAGGGGCCTGCAGTATAGAAGCGTTATGTTGTATTACTAAAAGTAAACTGCGGTTCAAGTGCACTTGACTATGTAACATAAAAAATACTATAAAAGGGGACGGAACAATTTTTGACGTATAAAAAAGTTGGTGTTGCCGTATGAAGAACAACAGTTGGTTTAGCATCGGGATACAAAAATCTATATTTATAGAAAATAACACACACACACACACACACACACACACACACGTACATTTTTCCATAAATCAAAATTTTAAAAGATGCAAGACTTCAGCATAAAAAGTGCTGAGCCCATGCTAATATTATGCAGTATGGTAGTGCACATATACATATATATTACATTTTTTTTATTTACTATAACTATAAAATTTTTTAGCACACCTGGTGCTATTAAAATAGTAATTATATTTTACAATTTTTTTTTAAATTATTTATAAGTTAATTATAATTGTTAAAAACATATAGATTAACAATGATAATCATAATAATGCATGTGTACAGCGATATTATTTATAATAGAATTGAGTATATTATAACTAATTAAATTAATCTTAATCTCCTTCTTGACTCCTTCGGACTCTTCGGTGTCTCATATTAGAATGTCCTGTTGTTGTCGAGGCCGCCGGTGACTATACAGATTGTTTTTCTTCTTGTAATAATTATACAGGGGCTCCGTCCGAGACTTTTAACCATGCGCGAAAGCTTTCGAATCGGGTTTTGTTCCACGTATAAAAGTCACAGAAACTTATGTTTATACGCGAACGTACTCGTTTAATATAATACATGTGTAATCCACATTTAATATTGTTTTATCGCTATGAAATCTTAATTATTTTAGCATACGATTTTATAGTAATTCAACGTTATTTTATGTATCTATATGTATGCTATGTATATGTATATGTTTGTATCTGTATGCTAATTACTGCGATTGTAATTAATTGTATGCACGACGTGCATACACATATGTATTATTATACACACTTTTCAGGCGGCGGCAAACTTTTCTGTCGTCTGATAGATTAGAGAGTGACGATTTAAAAAGCGGCATCTAATATTATAATGTAGTTCATAAAACTGATTAAGTAATACGATATCCCGTGACCCGACGTTTCCACGGCACATTAGTTGCAGTGTTTGCCGCATAGCTATAGGTCACCGCACCACCGAAAAACTCGTAAGCCACGTACCTGTAATAATAATAATATTGTTTTGTAGACGTATACGCGCGCGTGTATATTTTGTGTGTTCGAAAAAAATATTTAAAGAGCACGTCAGACCACGTGTAGGTTTTATTGTACATATACAGGTACCATGCAGAGCGTATCAGAATCTCAACGTTTCATCTGCTCCTTGATTTATAAACACGAACGAGCGCGTACATATTATTATTATTATACCTACACTTCATTTTATTTCGTCGTTAACCTAATTCGATTTCGAAACCGGCTGCTGCTGCTGGTTTTCCGTCAAAACGACATTGTACTATTATACCGCGGTTACAAATGATGACAACTACGTTATTCTACGTAGGTATATTTAGAGGGGACATATTTTTCCTATGGAAAGTCCAATTCATATGCATTACGGTATACGATAAATCATATACATTTTGTCAACCACCGGTGCTCGACATAAAATGTACGGATTTGAAAATTATTAGAAAATACTCACCGTTCTATCATGGTATTTATCTACAAAGTAAAATCATGTTTTCGTTTTTTTTCTATTCGATAATTTCATCCGCGACGCTCCACTAACAGAGTTGAGTTTCGTTCATGGTCGCATACCGTGGCATTGAAACTCGCTCGGTATTATGATAAACGTATAGTTACAAGTATAAGTACAATATTGTAGGAATAATATAAGAATCCGTAGGGCACCTAAAATGACTATACTAGTAGAGCATTTACGCGCGTTTCTCGAATTAAATATGGCATTCTAATCGGAAAACATTTTGAATTCCAACTGAGGTGCAGCAGCATATAATACTTATAGTATCGAATCGTCATATAATATGGTACGTTATACTAATTATGATGTTATTTTAAACACTATATTATCCCGATAAAACGTATATACTCGTGAAATCCTAGTAAAACCCGCAATGCAGCGGAACGTAATATGTATATTTTGTGTATGTATACCGCGCACATTGCTCATATTTTTATAACACGAGCTGAAAATGGGTGCGTGAACGATGGTATGTAAAATTATTTACTGGCGTACAGGTGCAGCAAGTAAACAATTTAGGTGCATTAAATGTGAACTCGCGAACACGGTGCACTTTACGTTATATTTATTCGCAGCTAGTCGAGATTGAGCCCGCGACGACGATGGTGCATTTATTATAATCGTGCGTGATCCGTACTTAAGTAGTACCGGGGGGAGGAAATAAACGCCCTAGTTTTTCTTAACGACATTTAAACAATGCGTTATGATCATATAACATTGTAATACATCAAAAAAACAATTTACTATTAAACATTGAACAACGCGATTAGATAATTAAACAAATTATGTTTAAACGGAATAATCAAACTGTTCATTTGACATTGATTTATATTCAACTCGTTCGTGCGTCATGGTAATTTCATTACAACATATTATCGCGTATCGAAGAAATAGATATAGGATTTATGACGATAATTTTTTTTTTGTTTTTCCAATGGTCCTCCGATCAGTGTATTGTTGCAAAACTTGAATGCCGGACGTGATTATAGGGTAATATGTACGCGCTGCGTGTTCTTAACAATGATGTTTCAACCAGACGCCGCAAACAGCGCGTACACGCGCATATCATCACGCGTTACATTGGTTGTAGGTAGGTACTATATGCGTGATGGCAATAATTATAATATTGTTGTGCACGCGTGTCGGGCGCAGCGGCGACACATACGATATATCGTACGATACGCCGTAGCATTGTCGCAGCAGCGACGAGACGATCGGTTTCAGCCGTCGCCGTTATTACATTACGTTATTACGACTTCATCCGCGGTCGCCATGACCGATTCGAAGGAGGTGAAAAAAAAAATGGCCGTGTGCGTATTATGTTGTACGTTTATCACACACGCGCGCACGCTATACGTGTACACCGTGTACTATACATGTACGTGTGTGTGCCTACACGCACGCGCGCTCGTCCGCGACGTTCCCAAAGACCGGTCCCAGGAATTTTACCTGTGCCGCCACCGCGCCGGATTAAATTATTTCCCTCCCCCGCCGCAACCGACCTACACTTGCCCACCATCGCATCGGATCCCATCGCGTGGTGCACGTGTGTTTATACGCCGGCGCGTGCATTCTCCTACGGAATATCACGTACGTGTAATGTATACAGATAATATATGCTTCACATTGTCTCCGTGATAAATGGCTGATAAAACAGCAGATTTAGCCACCAAAACAATTATTGTACATTTCCTACAATCACAAACATTCCGCTAAATTATATCAAAATATCGATAGACAAGAAAAATAACATGGCTTGGCAAATTACATACTGGGATTCTATTCCGTCTTCCAACAAATTAAAAAAGGATAAAAATGTACCCAAAAGTGGCACATTCCTAAAAACTTAAACAGACGACAAGAAACTCTCTCTGACCAGAGCGGGAATCGGACACTCTTTTTTGACCCATGCTTTTTTAATTAGTAAAGAGCCACCGCACCCATATGCGACAAATGCCAAGCAGACCTTACCATACAACACATCATCAAAGACTGCCCCTTCTATCAAAACATTCGGAACACTTTATCAATTCCAAACAACCTAGATGAAGCTCTAAATGAAGATAATTCTACTAAAATCTTAAACTTTTTCACAAAAATTAACATTGTAAACAATCTTTAACCTCATTGACATACAACTTATATATGCCCAAATGTTAATGTAACCTACTCATTAGTAACACGTATACAAGGCTAATAACCATTTCAATATATAAAAAGAATAATACGTATATACTGCGTGTGCGCGTGCGTGCGTGGTTCTTACGGGGTAAATTTTATCGCCGTAAATCAGTTCGAAGAGGGTCGTGTACCTCCCTGTTACATTGTAATATAATATAATATATATATATACTTGAACATAGGTGTATTACACGTACAGCACCCCGTCGGACGATTCGCGGGAGATTATAAACGTTTAATTGGACGACGACGACAACGACGACGACGTCGTTTGTGTCACGAAATAATATGGCCGAAGAAATTTATCGTATAATATACTCGTATACTATGTGGTATACGCACTGCACGCGCCGGGTATCGTTTTTGTACATTGTTATTATCGTGTTATTAGTTTTTCCGCGTCGTTCACGCGACGTAGGTAATCGTTTACGGATGAAATGCCTGTAAACGCAAGAATCGCATTTAACGTATTACAAGTGTACACATCGAGTCATCGAATATCGAAATCGTCGTCCATCGCGTTCATCGGTAGTACGCAAATACGCATGTATATGATGGACCGCGAAAAAGTCGAAAAACTATCTAAAAAGGAAATTAAAAACCAATGCCCGCCCCATTCGTATCGTATAAATGTTACCCGCGGCGTAAGCCGGGAAACTGTCTAAAACGGAATGCGTTTAATACTCTTGGCTCCGTCTTAAGACGTTTTTCGTTGGATAACGTAGAAATATCATGCGTACTCCGCAGTACTCGCCCTTCCCGTACAGATATTACACGTTACTATGTTACAACGCCTAGCCTATTCATAATGTATGCGTGTCCTATAAAATATGATTGTTACGGCGTGTGTACACATCGAGAAGGTTTAAGTGTTCCGACAAAATTAAAAAATAATAATAATAATAATAAAACGAGAATCAAACGATTATATGTGTATTAAGTCGTGCGGTAAGTTAGGCAATATTACGTGCGTACGTAGAACATATAGGTACATGCATAATAACATATAAGTATAATAACACGGCCGGTTAACGCTGTTATAACATGGTACGTAAACGGTGCGCGCGTTATGTGTGTCTCGGGGGCGTTTGTTTTTTTGGTCAATTTTTTTTCCCATCTCACCAGTATTTCGTAAGAATAATAACGCACGTGTGCCGACGAGAAAAAGCGAAAAATTAACGATTTGTCGGCCACGGCTCGGTTCGCCGTACAATCAAATTCCCATTAGAGTTATGGTTCTGTGTGTGTGTACGAATGTACGTATACACGAGTACCTGAGTGTACGTACACAAGCGCGAATAATTGTCTTAATTATTCGCTATGTGTATATTATATTGTTTCGGGCGGAAGGTCAATGTCGAATTGTACTCGGCCGATGCGAAATCACGAACCGTCAGACCTTCCAGACGCATTTCGTATGATTCATATAGGTATACATGCGCGTACAACGACGGATAAACATAATTCGATATAGATATTATGCTATAACAGGCGCGTTTGTGTTTTTTCTACTTCTCCTTCCCGAAACCACGTCGTACTGTACAATAATATATTGTTACCGTGTGTTGTCCCAGCGGATCGTACCGTTCAAAAGTATGGAGATCATATCGCGGACGATTAAATTAATATTTTTCTTATTCTCTCGTGCCGCGACTGGTTTCTTCGACGCAAACGAAATAAATCATTCCAGCATCGTAGTGTTCGTACGGATAATGTAATTATTTATCGATTAAAACCGCCTCGTAAGTGAACGATATCATAACAGTCGAAAAGTTGTGCCCGCGCTCCGACTCTTTGTGCCCGGGACCCATACGTATATAGTGGACACCGATACGCATAATGTTACTCGCGCTACCGAGCGTAGGTATTATACGTTATAGGGCAGTGGTCACCAAATGTGCGGCCCGCGAACAAATTTTATCCGGCCCGCGGACAAGGAAAAAAAAGTAAAAACCTGTGGCAAAATACGAATAAAATTCGATAGCAAAGTTACATGCCATTTTCCCCACTAACTTTAACCCTCTGTTTATATAATAATTACTGTTAATTTATACTTAATTTTTTTCAATTTATTATTTTTTTATTTGTGTTACTTTTGCATTAATATGTTAAAAATATTTGTTTGGCTATTTTGATGATCCCCGAAAATGTATTAATTGGTGGCCCCTGTTATAGGGTGTGTGCCACAGATACGTACGTTTTCCACGATCGTATTCAAAAGCGTATGTACACTGTCCGTCTGTGCCCAACACCCAACTACACGAGTGTCAGCTGCTCGATTAGTGCAGGCGTGTGACGTGTACACAGCGTGATGATAATGAAATATAACCGTATGCAAATTCGAATTTCAATCAATAAACCCGCGTCCCCGGTACATGCATGTTACACATATACAGTGCGTACGTGCACGGGAACGATGTGCGTGCTTCATCGCATAATCGTAATGAAATAATATGGAGTTTCGGTCGTCGAGCACAAATAATAATATTATACCATTATGTAGGAATAATTGTAGACGTATATAATTATAATAAGGTGTATATGAGCATATTTAATACGAGTGCTTATTCGGCCTGCGGCGGGAGGTATGACGGTGTGTGTTTACACGTTATTTCCGGCGTGTGTATGATATAGTATTTCCTTGTATCTTATTTGAGGTTAAATCATCGTCGTGTAATTCCCTCTTAAACATATATCATTATATATACTACATTATGTTTACGTTAAACATATAAATGAGTACCTTTCGTTCCATCTCTCTCTCTCTCTCTTTCTATCTTTCTTTCCGATGTATAGGATAGATTTTTCTTCGGCATCGATCGCGGTGTACAAGGAACGCTGTTACTATGTTATTACACTTTGAACGACGACTGAAAGTTATACTATAACATGTTAATTGCATAAATATACGCCAAATGAACGTGTACTGCACGGTTTGATTAAAAAATAATAATCGTTGAGCTCGGTGTAACGGATAGATAAAAAAACTCCCGGAATGCGTTGCGTGTATTTAAATAGGAATATAATACTGCATTTCTGCGTATACCGTATACATGTTATGATATGCGCACCGTGTCCGGAAAGTGTGTAAATGTTTATTTTACCAATTCAAAAACATCGTCATGACGTCATGAATCCTATCCACGATTACCTACGTATATCGTCGGATATAAGATATTCCTCGACGCAATCGAATTTAAATGCGTACGCGGGACATGTTGAAAAGTATGTAGCGGGCCATAAGATAATAATATGGTTCGACGTTCAGAGAAAAACATCAACTGCAACGGTTCGTAAACGAGGCGACGGCTAAGAAAATAATATTGTCAATCGATTATAATAATACATCATTAATGATCGTGTCCTATACTGAATCTAAATTATTTAGCCGTAATAATTTGTGTGTGCCCATCGTAACACAACGTTATCGTGTGACCGACAACACTACGATTCGAATAATACTCAGTACATTATAGCAGACATCACTCTTGCAGAATAATATTGTTTTTCGGTACTTTTCAAAATCAACACGCATAATAGTCGTGTGGGTTCAATACGCGCTCTTCAACTGCAGTCGAAAATAAAACCGTCTCTATAATATTTAATCGTACTAAATGTTAACATTTGTACCGTATATGTGGATGTGTGTGTGTGTGTGTGTGTGTACGCACGCGGAGAACGATATTAAAGCTATTGCTTTTAATTATATAATCAACAAGTAGGACGTCGATGAAAAATGAAACAACGAATGTAGCTCAAGGCGCATACATCATGCACGAAATGATGAATGAACATAAAATTACTTTCAATTAAATTATTTTCCGATCAATCAACTTTATTATTTCGTTGTTCTGCTCGACTAATATACTATTTGCTGGGCATTCAGTACACATAATCTTATACACAACTACATTAGCCATTATAAAGATACGGACGGAAATATAAACGTACACATGCCATATATTCGCACGCGTCGTGAATAATAAAGAATCCAATTAAGATTAATTAGCGAACAAATTATCGTTTCGATAGCCACGGTTTAGAATAGCAATGTAATTACGTAACGTAGTTAGTTCCGATATGCATTGTAATTTTTCGAATATCACATTGATTTTATGGCGAGGAGTAAGGCACAACGATTATAATATGAGATGAAACTATGAATTAATTAAACGCGCTTCATTACATAGTTTAACGATTTCGGTAAATACTATTACCTGTTACGTGTACACATATACAAACGAGCAAGTACCTATACGGTATAAAATATGCGTTGAACTTTGATTCGGATTCGACGTAATGTTTATAAACATAACGATTCATATTATATCTAGATCTAGGCGATATTATGTAATACCATAAAATCGGATCAATATTTACAATAAAGACTGAAGTAGTATATCCCATAATAGTCCAACGTCTACGCGGACAGGCGCGTACACTATATTATTATGTACGATTGGTCAAATCAGCACGTTTAGTTGACTTATAACGTTTTCCAATATTTATTATATAGGTTAAAACTACATCAGGACTTGTTATATGTTACGCAAACACACACTCACACACACACACTCTCATATTGATGATATATAACAGTAACGGTGGTCTTAATTATATATCTATTAAGTATTATAATTTTTCTGTTTAGTCTGTTATATCATATTATGTAAATATATATCGATTAAGTACGATAATAAAATATGATCCGAATGTTATTAAACATAAATAAAATAATTTAAGTTTTTTTTTCAGTATACGAATAATTTCCGGGCATTTAAATTTTGACTTGACAACAATATTTTAAGTGCAGTACAGTAATACGTCGGTAACGCTGCACCGTCTATATAATAATGTAATTTCTTCTCGGAGAATCATTTATCGTGTAAATAGGTTGACTTTCGAATAACGTTTTCGTCGAAAACATTATACGTTTAATGCGTCTGAGTAAATACGACGATGGTCTGTTTGACCGTATAAACGTTCTAGCACGCGTTTTATTATAATACCGTATAGTGAAATATGAAATCTATTCATATTAAAAACGAAACAATGTCTTATACGTCCGACGACAATTCATCTCAATAGTACGTTTTTTTTGTCGTATTTACTTTATAGTAATACGTATATTATACTACGCGTACTACACGACGTGTGCGCCTACATCGACATAACCATTTTAAAAACGATGCTTTTCACTGGAACAAAAAAAAAACTAGCCTAAATTTATTCATAGATTTAGATATGAATGCGCGCTCGCGTTGCGGCGTGATGAGTCTCCGGCCGATGATGGAGAGTAAAAAATAAAAAAACGTCGAAGGTGTAGTGCGTGTAAATACATTTATCTCAACGAATACTTTTGAAGGGACTCAGGATCGTACTCGGGATCTCGAAGATTTCCACATCGTGGTACCTAATCCGCGGTATTATAAACCGTGGCTCTAAATACGCATAATATATTACACTAATATTATGATGTTCGTCTAACCGTACTGCAATCGGTTGAATGATCAGGAGAAGAAAAAGGAAAACACCCCGAGCGGTGTTTCTGCTTTATTATATGCGTACGTGATGATTTGTATATTTTATACATTAATGCGTTTATACATATTTACGTGCGTATTATCATCACACCGAGAATATTATAATATAATAATATGTCTGATAGAATAATATAGGCTGCGGCCCGTCTACCATACGTCGATAATATTATGATTCCATGTGCACATCTATACACAAAGCTGGTGTTCTGCAGGTGTAATAACACGCGAAATCGCGACGGTAAATGTATAATAATATATTATATATAATGCATACTTTTAACCGTTATTTTGAGAGCGTAAACTCCGCGGCGTCGGGCATTTAAGTGCCGTAGACCGCAGTAGCGTATAAATGCGCGATGAAAAACTGAAATCAACATATACTAATCGTACAATATTTCGCGACCAAAGACAGATCGTGTCGCAGAAAACATTGAACGTCAAGCTCACTGTAGGATGAAAAACGTCGTGGTCTTAATTTTTTTCCGGTACCGTTTACTAGCAGAGGGGATAAATTCTAAAATATAAATTTCCCTTGCGTTTACATTGAGTTTAAAAATTATTTGAAAAATTCTCTCCACGTATTGTGCATTTATGATTTACGTATAAAACGCGTTGAAGTGTCTTACATTTTTATGCTTCCCATTAAAAAGTACTTATTTCTTTTCAAATTACGTATTTTTATAAAATAAATTGCAATTCACCGATCCAGACCGCGGTTAGATATTTGCAGTGCTTGTATATAATATGTATGTGAAACGTACTCGTCTAAAATATATTAAGTCAATTCGGTCCAACTAACTGAAAGCTGGTTAGGAGGTGTGCACACTCATAATGCCGATGGTAATATCCAAGTGCATAAAACATAAAAACAGACGAGAAAAAAGCGAAGATGAAAATTCCACGCGCATTCTTCACGAATCAACCGAACGTCATGATGCGAAGAGGCGCACGTAAGAAAATTATAATATGCGTACACGTATAGACACATATAATCAGCTATAGTTCATCGTGGACCGCGGTGAAAAGTTTTCTCGTCCGGACACGTAACTATTATCGTTTCAGTTGTACCGTATTATTATTGTCGTTAAGCCCACGACGTGGTCATACACATACCGCGGTATATGCGAACGCGATCGCGGATACGTGCACAATATTGTACGGTGCACACACCACAGGTATATACCATTATAAAACGTGTGTAGGCTCGCATATTGTGTATGTATACGTGCAAATCATGACGCGTCTCCCGTAGTACAAAACACGCATGTGCGTATTACATTGTTATTATTATTATTTTTATTGTTTCACGTTTACGCGTCGTAAACACTTATTGTATTTTATAGAAGGCACGAGAAGTATCATGGCTGTGTCGCGTATAAGTAATACACGCTGCAGCAGCCATAGTGCAGCGCACGGTGTAGGTAGGTGCCTGCGTACAGTGCGTATCATAGTATTATATTAATATACATAACGAGAGGTCGTCACTCGTTTGGAAACCCATAATTTCCGTGTCCCTCGTAGAACTGGTTTCTCTTGTCGGGTTTTTTTTTCTATACATTTTTTTTTTATAACACACATTTTCTCCACCGCCGAAGACGCGCACGCTTGTTCCTGCCGCCGTTACATATATAGCTAGCTATACGTGCTATTATTATTATTGTTGTATTATTCGTTTTTAATACGAGGTAGAAAACCGCGCGCGACGACGACGACGACGACGACGACGACCATGGCAGGGGCGGGCACCGCGACGCGACCGCCGCGAGGAGCTGTTGTGCGGTTGCGGTCGGTCCGGGGAGGGGGGAAGGTACGGCCGTGGATGGCGTGAGATTCCGCGGAGAAGACCGGACGAATAAACGTGTACAGCGCGCGCAGCTGTATCATTATTATAATATTCGTATATTATATTTGTATTATTATTACTATTATTATTATTACACACTTGCAACGGCCGTCGAGGGGAGAGGGTGGAAGGGGGAAAAACAAAGCGTTTTCTCGCGCATAGTTTATACTGCAGAGGTCGCGGAATTAAGTCATTATCGGTGACCACGTGTAGGCAAATACCAACGTGTGCAGCAGTGCGCAGGTATCTCGTATCGCGCTTGCACGGCGTATATATTATATACCAGCAATACAGTATGGACTTAAAACGCGCGCTCATAGCTGATATTACGATAAATATTATCATCGAGTGTAAAAATGTTCTATAATCGGTTTCATGATGTGTTACCATCAATTGAGTGTTGGGCGAGTACTCGACGGTTGAAAATCTTTTTCCTATTGCTCGGTATACGGCATCACGAGAAGTAATTGTAAGCGCTATAATCATTATATAGGTACTACCACATCGGCTTGGTATAATATATATATATAGGAATCAATAAAAACAATTAAAACAAAATGTATTTTTATTCAAACTTAATCTGTTACTTATTACAAATAATTAAAAGTTAGGACTCACAGAACAGATTACAAAATAAACATTCTTTTGCTGTTTTTTTTTGCATGACAAATGAATAATCAAATAACAAGGCAATAAGCATTTAGAAATATGAAAGCAAAACATACAATGAAGGTGACTAATCCATAACAAATTGTTATGCATTTTAAATAAAAGTAACATTTTAATTATGTTGAATAGAGTTCAAAACATTATCCCTAGAAATATATAATGTATTGAATGTATTTAATTATTTTGAATTTATAATTTCTTAAATGGTTTTTTTTTTTTTAGTCGAAAAACTACACTGATGGGTAATATACTGATATTGTAGGTATTACATTGTACCACATGTAAAGACAAACATAGTTTGAATAATAGGAAAACTGTTTAACAACATTCAGATTGAGATTCTAAAGCATTCTTATGAACGTTTTTACCTAAAACCCAAATCAAAATAAGTTTTCACAAAACATTTCTCAGGCATGCGTGTATCTAATATGGTCGACTGTTTCTATAATAATTATGACGTCCAACAAGTCTGGGTAACTTAACTTCAATATATAGTTATTTTAGTATAATTTAACTCTGTTTACATATTAAATAAGACCGTTCATCTCATTTACTTCTACATTTTTCAAGATAGGAATCATGTCCTTGATATATTTAGACCGTGAGAAAATATCTTCACATACACATTATTAATATTTATAATCAATGGTTGAATGAAATATTTGTTATTTATGTTATTATGTCTTACATCTTGACGATGATATCTGTATTAAGTATCGTCTACCTATCACACCTCGATGCCCCGTAAAACTACCACTGTCTAGTATACCCGTGCGGTTCAAAATACTCTACACTTTCGGAGTACTCGACTTCACAGCTCAACTTAACAACTCGACCGGATTCGAAAGAAGTATGTAATACTTGACTCGAAATAAACAATACTCGCCCGACACTGATCATTATTATTATTATTGTGACGTCGACAAAATATTCCGAGCGGACGGGACCGCGTCCGGACAGGCCATCAGACTACGTACATATACATATTACATATAATACGTGTATAATTTGATCGATGATTGCGCTTACCCGCGTTATCGCGTGCGTGATGTGAGGTGTATATACGACACGCATACACTTAATATCTATACCGTGTGTGTGCGCGTGCGTGTGTGTACGTCGCGTCGATTGGTATCCGATTATGTCCGGCCGAGAGGGGCTTGGTCCGCGCCCGTGGCTGTTGTTCCGCCGAGGCAGACGACCTGTAAAACGTACGTCGTACATATAGGTGTACACGTTATTATTATAATATTATACGTATCCAATCCGACAACACATGTGCATCGCGTATACCGGGTGAGCCGCACATACGGTCGTTTTAATTCCATTTCACACACCTGCAGCAGCAGCAGCAGCAGCAGCAGCAGCACCACCAGTGTGGGCAAACGGAATAAAAAAACACCGAGAGTCGATACGACTATAATATGTACGTAATGCGCTCATCCGTCCGTCGAAAATATACGTTCTGCCGCGGACCGCGCGTGTATGATACGCGTAGCCGCGGGTGCGCGTTATAATAATATGTACCTATAAATACCTTTTACGATGTAAAAATAAAGAAAAAATTATACATACACTTTATACGATGTACATACGCGCCGAAAAAAAGTGACGGAGTAAACTACATTTTCTACCAGCGCTACGTATTGCGCACAATCAATTCGATTCGTTTTCAGACTGTTTTGCATAACATTATGTTTCAGTTTCGTTTCACGTGCTTACTTATGTATGCAGCATTATAGGTACCGTAACGAATGTCAAGAATAATAAATATTAATGGCTGTAATGGCCGGAGTGAAAATACAACGTGGTCGAATGTAGATTTGACGTAATCCCGAATACGATTATTATTAACCTAGTCACATGTACAAAAAATAATACATAAATGCATGCATACATTCTTATAGGCGTACCGTAACGTATAGGCAAGTTGTAGCTACCTATACTGGCTGGCGTCCGGCTACTGTATAGTTACTATACTTTAATGTTTCTCGCACAATTTATATTGAAAACAAAACTTATATTTTTCTACCGGTATTCGGACGATAAGGGTCTATTTGTCTAGGTCGTTTCGTTGATTATTATGATTGCTGATGAATACTCAAACATTTTTAAACTTTTTTCGAACGGATCGACTATATTATATCTGTACTCGTATGTAGGTGAAGTAATAGCTATTAGCAACAATTTAGTCGGTCATAACTCATAACTCAGGCGTATAAAGGGTGATTTTTGGACCATGCTCACACCCCTTTTTCAGCCGGATGTTTCTTTTAAATTTTCAATTGACCATAAAAGCCATGTTTTCCATAACGTTTATGCTACTTTGAGGGTAGGTAGTATTTGGAGATACAAACTTTTTTTTTTAAATGGAAACATAATTTTTTCACGGAGATAATTTATTTTTCTGTGAATTGTGATGTATCAAAATCAAAATTCGAAGAAGTTGCAGTTTTTGAATTATTCTAATTTAAGTATTAAGGAAAACAGTCTTATGATACATAAATACATAATATTATGAAATAATTTGTAACTACATGTAATCGCTAATTGAAACTGATTTGAAATAACGCGAATTTTACAATTTTAAATTTGAATAATTCAGAAAGTATTGGTCAGAATTTTGAATAAATTACATCAGAAATTCTAGAAAAATGAACTGGGTAATATGATGCGTAAAAAATAGTGTTCCCATTAGAAAACAAAATTTGTATAGTTACAGGACATCTTTAAGTTTGTATGAAAAAAAAGTGAGAGAAAATATAGGTAAATTATTAAAAAAACATAAAAATCCAAATTTCAGCATTACCTACGCACAAAAAAAGTTAACAAGTTTAAAAAATCACCCTGTATAATACATATTTAATACTTATAGAATAATTGACATCGACAATACCAATATAATATCAGTATCTGATTTTTATTTATGACGTGTCACTAAGTTTAAAGTTTTTATTTTTATCCACGATCAACCAATGCTCTCTTAATATTAACCTAACATTTGAGCAGGTACATTTCATATGAACTTATTTAATATTCAGATGTAATGACTACTTTCCATAAACTGCTATAATAATAACGAATGTTTAATGTATATATTATGTAAAAAAAACACCATTAAAAATGATTTTATTAAAATAATATTGTCTGTTTATATTATTATGAATAACTCAAAATCTCAGTACGCCAATTAAGTGAATTATATTTAGACCTACACGTTATTATCTTCGATCTGTACATACACACGCACAACAGGTACCTTTCTTTAGTAACCTTGATAACAAATACGAAATTCTTAGAGAAAATCAAATTAATTAATTTGTATGCACATGCAAAAATATATATTATATAGGTACTGTCGTATACCGCACTTTCGTGGGTATCGCTCTATCCTCTCTTTAGTAATCAAAGCTAATAGATATTAGTTCAATTACTAAGAGTTGATGGGTTTTCAAAATAAAACAATAATTCACACCAAAAGGCCAATTTTAATTAAAACAAAAATTAAGCGTGGCGTCGTAGTCTCTACACATACGTGCTTCAAAAACACCTACACACACTCTGCCCCGGTCTCGTCCGTCCGGCTGTCTTAAATATTAATTTACAATATGCTACCTCAGCTTATTTGCTTCACTGGCCAATTCTACTAATTTTATAATAATTAAATTTTGGCCTAGTTGGCATATACAACAGTACATACGTGTATATACACTGTATAGTGTATACACATAATCGTGCTCATCAATAAATCAATACCAACGTTAGTACGCAGTATAATTTTATAATTGTTTCGACTAGATACCACGGTTGCGGGACACATACATTTAGGCTCATTCGGTGTGAGCTGTTATAACAACTGGAAATCAGCCGAAAAGTTTGCGTGAACACACGTAGTATCATAAAACAAAGTTCATTATTAATGATTGACCTATGACACTAATAGACTGTAGCCTATAGGAGTGCCAGAATTCTGTGTTCGTAAATATTGTCTACAACGGACGGTCTGCGACCGATGCGCATGGAAGTGCCTTCTCCAGCTCAGGGCACTAATATAAATACGCCCTCGCACGCACGCAACGGCAACAACGATGGCCATATATATTCTCCCGGTACACGTAATATATTATGTACATATCCTTGTGCGTGTGTTGCGAGAACGAGACCGATGTCTATATCGCGAGATGACATTTAACCGGTTGTGTGCCAATAGTGTAATATTATTATTAAAAGACCTATGTAGTGCAATATACGAGTACACAGTACGTGTAACATGTGATATTATATTATGAGTAGGTTGATACGCGTGGAAATCACACGAGAGCGTAATTTGAGATTAAAAACACATTACGGCTGGGTTAAAAGTAAAATGCGAAACATCAAAATTACATGGTGTACACGTATTATAATAATTGTACGTTTTAGTTTTTCCGCAGTATTTCCTCCGCACGCCTATTACTTTTTAACGAGTTTCAACGATGCGTTTCAAGAAAAACTACATCGAATCGATCATGCGCGCGCGTAAAATAGTTATGAATAATTTACTAATATTGATTAAACAACCGCCGTGGTTTGAAAAAGTATAAGTTTATGCCGGCGTCGAAAATCCGAGTGTCGGCAACAAATTATCCGTCAATGATCTCAATAATTGTTATTGCTACGGGTGATTTAGTATGTCTTCATTTATATGGTCACGTATAACTTTTTCATAATTTTTTTTTTCTACAAACAAACTCATAATTACAGCGAATCTTACCGTGAAATGCACCGCAGTAATTAATCGTGTCGTACAAATTGTAATACCTTTATAGCTGTTATTACCAGTCGTTAACTGTATGCCTGTATATAATGATTGATTTATATAAATGTATCGTCCATAAAATTAACTATTAAACAAACAAACGCTTCGTTCAGACGGCATATTTCATCACGGTGTGCTCCGTGTGATACGACTAGCGTACGCGCTCGTATAGTTGCGAACAGCCGAAATGCCGTTTTGGATAAATAAACAATAAACGTGTATGGGGTGCCAGGATTGCAAAAGAAACGTAATGCGCGCGGCGAGGTACGACGTCACCACCGTTTTCGTGATAATCGATCACACGGTTCTGCGCCGGACACATAGGAGTTCGAAGGCCTGGTGCGGAGTATAGGTAATGCGTACGACACGCTCGCACACATTTATATACAAATAGAAAGGATTAAACGACCGTCGTCGTCCACCGGTCGAATGTCTTTTGGGGAGCTTTTGTTATTATTGTTTCTCTCCCGCCTATATATATATATATAATCATGTGCTGTATACGCATCTCGAGTGCGCGCGCGCGCGTTCTATGCGACCGGCCACTTAATGTCTTTGACCGTTTTTTTTTTCTGCCCGGCCAAATCTATGTTTTGTTTCCTGCGGGTCATTTACCCGTTATAATACGAAAAGGTTTCGCCGGGGAAAATTGATGCGTTTTACTTTTTGGCCCCCCTTCCCTTCACTCCCCTCACCCCGCGCAACAGCCGCCGCGCGCCGCCTCACCGTTCGAGGATACGGCGAGTAGGTACGCCGCGCGCGCAGCGCACACGGGCGAAACTTTCACAAGTCCGTTCCAGTACCCGGCGCGAACGGGTTGTGCGGGCGGATCGGTGGAGTGGGTTGTCAAGGGATGAAGGGGGTGTACGGGTCGGTGCGGTGGCGTGCGAACAAATGGCCACAGTCAGACACATACATTTGCCTTTTTCAAAAAAGGTGTGCGCCGCCCGGGGGACGGCGGCGACGACGGAGTACTGCGGCGGAGAACGGCACGAAAAGGGACATGTGCGACCGGAGGGGAGGTAGGGGAGGTGGTGGGACATTCGGACTCCGAAATTCCATTAAAACGCTTAACGGATGACAAAAGGCCGTGCCACGCGCACTCGTCATATTCAACGGGCCCGCAAATACCGAAAACTACCCCGAGGGAAAAACCATCCCCATACACACATACATACGTCATACGTGTACGCCTATACGAGTGTGTATATGTACACTAGTATATGTGTATAATTTACGTATATGTGTGGTGTGTGTGTGTGTGTGTGAAACGGACGCACTCGCTTGCTACAGTAGGCCTTTGCTCTGGGTGGGCGATGAACGGCGGGGTAGTGGACGACAGACAAATAATCACAGCTCGTTAATTCCGGTCCCGAGATATGCCCCGGGAAAAATCTGCCACTGTTGCTGATGCTGATGCTGCGTGCAACCGCCGGAAATGAAAAACGCTACGCGTGTACTGGCCGGACGTCGTTTCGCCTAAACCAGAGCGTGCGTGAGTGTGTGTATGTGTGTGTGTGTGTGTGTGCGTGCGTGCGTGTGGGTGTAAGCGAGCGTGTGAGTTTGTTGCGTGAGCAGTGCTCAGGGAACTATATTTTCTCTGTACATACTTCTTCTATATTACTCTCACTGCTGTGTGCGAAGAATAATGTCTTTGGCACAGAAATGATATTAATACGGCCGAGTCCTGCGCGAGGCGACGGAACGCGGGTACGAAAATAGCGCCGTTTGAATCTTCGAAAAAACATCGCTAGAGTAATACGCGTCGACCGATACTAATGGAATCCTTTTTACCGCGTTGGATGGAACTTACCCCCCCCCACCCGCCCCTCCCTCCAATCGATTCACAAGACTAATAGTGTATAATTACAAAGTGTTATAGTCGTACGCGTTTAATCGTTAAATTTTTATTTTTTCGTCCTGAACATGCGCTGACGCGTCTTACGTGCGCATGCGAGGCGCGATACACTAATAGAAATGAAACGTTTTGATATTTACGTTTTTATCAACGGTTGTACACTCTTCATTGGTGATCGTTTTCGCGTTGTTATATGTTTCGTGGAAGTTATACTACGTCGCGTTAGCGTACCACGATAACCCAGATACAATGGAAACATGTACGCGAACATGGTATACGAGCCTTGCACGCTGCACGCGTAAACAATATATTAATCGGGTCAATAACACGTCATCAAACCCCATAGCTATGGAGCGATTATTAAACGCGAAACCGATGCAAATATTGCGTTCTACGCCGTTAACTGGTATAAGGACATATGCTATATAGTGCTGGTGACGCAATCGTAAAGCGCCGACACGGGCAACCTATCATTTCATCGAAAGTTTTCATTTAGCCGTCCCTGATGACATTTACAACGTATAGCTAAAAAACTTGAAAGACACAAGAATATTATAAATATATATCATAACTTTTATGATGTTCTAAATTTCTACAAAGACGTACGTTATTTTTCCACACGAATTCCTTTCGATCCTGAAGTAGCATTGAAATCAATCGGCTATTAGGAAAGAAGCGACTTTTATCGGGATTAGAACGAGAAAAAATTAGGAAAGTTGATTAAAAATTTTCTCCTAAATGAATGATATTTTTTTTCTAGTTGTTTCTTCTGATCGAATTAACTAATTGCAGGTTGGCAGAGATGCGTGGAATCGTAATGTCCCCCATATCCACGAACTCTATACATTCTCATCGTTTATCCCACCGTTTATAAAGGTGTGCGATGGGTTTATATATTTATAATATTTAGTGTTTCGGCGTATAAATATTGTGCAGAGGGAATAAAACGTATTTTAAAATTCATTTGATTCCAAACAGAAACAACTGTAGATGAATTGTGCGGCGATTGTAAATGAGATAGCGTCGGTTGACATTTGAGTGCGCAGTTTATCATCTTTATTTCTTTTTTATACGTCATATATTTTGACTGCGTTCAGACGTTGACACACCCCCTCGTCAAAAGCGCAACCGCAGGGACGGGGGAACGCAAACAAATTAGTTATTATAATTGTCTAAAATATAAAGTCTTTAAGTTTTATTTAAGAAAATTAATAACGAATATCCGACGTTTGTTTGAAACTATACATATATACTGTCGTGAATTCGAGTAAATTATTTACAACTTGAGACCGCGGTTCGTGTATGATGTATACGCGTACCGGCAACAGCACCGGTCGGACGGCCGTTATTATTACACGGAAGGTAAATATACTATTAAATCCTTTTACGTGGAAACCGTTTACATTTTATACGGCGGTAGATCGATCAAAAGCTGTTGTAAAACAAACGACATGACGTTAAACATAGTACCTGTGTAACGTCTTGATTGTTGCGTGTACCAAGCATTTCGAAAATCCGACTTCATCGACTGTATACCAAAACAAATTATATCGATTTTCTTGGATCGAAAAAAACAATATCGATGGTTTTGGAGCGAACTACGATTAAAACATTTAAAACTATATACTCATTTGCGCGCGTTGATCGATCGTGCGGTTTTATGAATACTGACGGAATTTCAATATTACGGACATCAATAACCATAGGACTGAAACTTCCGGACAAATAATAGGTATTATAGTTTCATACAGGTAGAGTCAAGGCTTTGTGGTCAAGCGAACCAAAACCGATTTTCGTTTTGTGGTTAATACAATATGCCCACGCGATTTTCTAGTGCCACATGTGTTTCTTATTCGTCCATGGGATTTTTATTCGTAAAACGTAATATGATGCTGTCCAAATGCCCAAATATGTATGGACGTGATGCCTATGAATATATAAATATGTATGTACATTGTACTCGTATATGCTAAACTATGAATAAGATAAACTGAAAACATAAAGTTTTTATATTTTATTATTAAATCATTTTGTTTTTCTTATGACATCGTTGCATTTTTAATGATATATATTTATACATACAGTAAGTCTATAATTCATGAAGCTTCCTGGTCTTAGACTTTATAGTTTTAAGTTTGATTAAGCTTACATATTAATGGAAAAAAATGATTGCTTAATGTTTATTCTAGAAACAATTAAAGTATTTTAAAATTATGTAGTACTACAATGTACCCACGTACATTTTTCATCAAAATATATTATTAACGATGAAAGGATTAATAATATTTACGTCATAGGTACGTCATACGATAGAACTGCAGCAGTTATGTATTATACAAGTTGTAGAAAAGTGCAATGCACACCATATTATGTATTATGGTAATAGCTAGTGTGTGCACTATTATTATAATGCCACGCGATTTATTTTTAAATATTTTATTACATATCAGCTCGTGGTATTTATTTGTTAACAAGATTTCGTATAGTTACAATAGAGATGTCGGCCGAAAACATCTATTCCGGAACCTGTATATGTTGATTAATGAAAACAGCGTGGCTGTCCAATATAAGTATACGTGTTTTTGATAATTTCCTAATAATTAGATATAGATTCGCCTCGCCTGTGTACGAGATACGCGTGTTAAATGGCCCAAAACCGCGGTAATATAATTATTATGTTTACCGCAGGCGTACTTTAAATAGAATATAGATGAAAACATCTTGATTTGATGTATCTGTCTGTACAGGCACATGCCTAGCGTTTTAGATCTATATATTCTTCGCGCCCGACGTGCTATAACGCGATCCATCGATGAATGAGCGATAACGATTTCGAAAACAAATTTGTACCCACTCGCGTCCGCGAGATTGATTTTTTTCGACTCCAGATCTGTCCAGATCTCACGGAAATCGATTAAAAAAAAAAAAAAAAAAATCAAAAAATGGACAAACATGATTTACGTAGTAATTGAGGTGAGGAAAATTATATTATACTGGAAAAGTCTACAAGTCGTTAGTGCATTATATATTATATTGACTACCTGATGCTGAATCCAAATCCCTTCAACATTTTCCTGCATCACAGACTGCAGTTGAAAGATGGAACGGTGCGCCGGACTGCAATTCACCGCACGAGTTAGCCGATCTATCGAAAAAATGAATCCCCTCGACCGTTCGGGAGTATATTATTATATAATATAATTTTTTTATTTTTAATTAGTTTTACGGGCCGAATCCCTTTGAATATGACACAACATAATTATAACATTACAGTATTATATTAAATTTCACGAAGAAATAAATACTAAAAACTAATTTTGATTAATAGAAAAGTGTTAAAAAATTGACGAAAGAAAGAATTGTATGCATTCTTCAAATCAATGTAACATTAAAATTATAACGTGTCACAGTCGAAATCTAAAAGTCTATAGGGGTAAAAGAAAGCTCAAGGAATAATTTGGTTGTCATAGTATAATTCGTAGTCAAATAATAAATTGATTGTGCCGTAATTATAAGTTGTGTATCAGTGTGTATGTGTATCAAAAACATATCCGTGTTCAAAAGAATCTGCACCAATACTGCTGTGTTACATCCGTAATACAAATAGATTATCATTATTGGTTCTAGAAAGCTTGAGGGAACCCTGATTGATATTCTTATCATCCCTCTGTCCTATGGAATGTTAAGTATAAAATATTTGTATTATATACTGAATTCTTATTATATAATATGGTCTAACCAAGAGATTCGTGATTTCGCTTGATGTTTTCATCTGTCGACTGACGTTTTACACGTTTGCGATCCGGCCGGCGAAAGGGCTTCTCGTAATGTCTAATCGTGAGAGAGAGAGAAAACGCAAATGACAAAATCACGAAATCCTCGTCGCCGCCGAGATGACGTCGCCTGTCCGACACGCATGGCCAACCTCGCCGTCGTCGACCGGAGGAGGAGGATAAAAAACCGCTACTGGCTTGGCTCGTACATACATATTTATTATAATTTATAATATACGTACGGACTACCGAAATAATCAATGAGCTGCGATTGAAGACCTCGGCCGCATGTGACGCGTAAACGCGCACGCCTAATAAACACCGATCAACACGCGTCTGTCAAAGCACAGTGTACGTCACGCGTCTAGGTCCTAGTAAGCCTAGTTAATGTGATAATACGGTTTTATCGAAATGCGTATTAGAACACGAGCCCGTGAATAGAAGGCCGTTGTTGCTTCCCCCCCCCGTTTACCCCACGGCAAGATGACGGTGGCGCTCCCGTCATTGATCCTTATTCTTACGCACATCCTGGACGAATCGAGATGGTACGTATACGGATGCCCGAGAAGCAACTATTTGAAAAGGCGAACGCGCCAACCCACTGCAGACTCCGGTTCGAACCTGGTCAGGAAAGTTCCTACCAGTTGGGTCCGTTAACGGATAAAATGTCAGTGCTTTTTGTATTTTTTTTTTTTGTTTTTTACGAGAACAATTTAGCACGCAACAGGGCATTTAAAAATAAATAACACCTTTTAGAGAAGAGTAGAAAATAATACGTCCGCATCGCGGGTACCTACACTTGAAGCGCCAGTAGCGCAGAGACGAAAGTATGAACATTTGGCCCCGATGCGAAAAATGTATGTAATATATTTTGTACACATCAGATTCGTCCAGTCGTCCGATATAATTCCCCACCCTCCTTCGAGGAATGCAGTTTTCTTTTATATCATAAACCGCATTCGTATACAGCTGCGAGGACCGTATGTATATATATATATATATGTACACTGCAGCAGTCATTCTCTTCCCCCCCCCGGATTTCGGATGTATAATTTAGTACACGTGTTCGTTGCACGGGGAAACAAAAAGTATCCTTAACGTTTCTCCCCGGTGACCGAAAAAAAAAAAAATAACGAAAGGGGCGATGTTCGGTCGAAACGTAGTTTTCCCTTGAAAGTCGTAGGTTATTGAAAAGAAGTTTTTCCAATCTTGTCTTATAACGCAGTTATGGGTACAATAACGAAACTATATATAAAATAAACGCAGTGAATTCAATTATCGAATCAAAACACAGCAACGTAACGACATTGTTTGCTCGCTAAGAAACGAATATGCACACTATAAATACAGTAGTTTGTTTATGTAATACGTGTTTCGAAATCGCTTTCTTTGCAATACGAATACAATAATCTAATAAACACATTGATTGAAAGCGCGGTTTTGACTGTCAAGTGCGAATGGAATAAATTATACAGTACACAATAAAAGTTTGTGTTACACTGATTTAAATAAAAAAAAAAATAATAATAAAATAATTTTTTGGGGTAGTCTGGAATAAAGAGAATAAACTATTTACAATTGTAATACGGAAAATCGCAAGTACCGTTGAACTAGAAAAAAATTATAAATACATTAAACCGACATGTTTAAACCATAATTAATATGTTTTGAACGCACGTTGGTATACTTTATATAATACACAAATCAACATTGAAATCCAAACTTAGAATGCCCGTACATACTTCTGAGGCCATTCATTCGCCGTGTCCTCGTCGTAAATATAATATAGTCTATTGTGGACGCGCGCCGCTGTCCATCCTTTTTCGTTCACTTCCGCACGACCAACGGCTCATCGGCGTCTACATCGGTGAGCTGATGGATCAATCCTATTCCGTTAATTTATCACTTTAGCGGTTGTGATCCGATTCGGGAGGAAAAGCGTCGAATCGCGGAACGTTCACGAATAATCAATAATAAAACAATATTATCCAATCCGTCGCCGCTTCGTCGACCGAGCAAATGTAAAGCCGTATTCGATTCCTTTTACAAACGAATATTTAAAACCGACACGTAATGTATTATAATATATTTACACCGTTAGTCCGCCGCACGTGTACGTGTACATATAACGAATAAATAACTAATGAGTTAGGTACATAAACTAAATAGAAGCCGTTCGTTATAAAATATAACCGTGAACGTAATCGTATACACATGCATACAAGGTAGTAATAACGCGTTAATTTGCATTTTAAGAATAAAAGCCAACAAAAACGAGTGTTAAGATCGTACTCGTAATCACATAAAAGTAGTTGTAAGTGTTTGATATTATATTATTCGGGTAGCCGAACGTTTTAGCAACAACGGTGCGGCGGTAGCGAACGGAATACGATTTAAAAACTACTAATTTGGTCATGAAACGACCCGGTTCAACAGTTTAAGTGCAATGGATAAACGTTACGCTTTGGTCTAAATAGTACTAAACACTGTAGGATAATGGCGGGCAATGTAAAGTATAATAAACTAAACCGCGTTCATTAATTGTGTGTATTTGAATACGAGAGACCATTAGGATTTAATGTCAATGTCAATAACTTACATATCTTGCTCTGTGGGAAATCAATTAATTATTTGCTCATCAGTTGTATACATTTTTTTTATTTATGCATTTAACTTTCATTAAAAACAAAAAAACTGTTTTCATAGTCCAAAGAACAGGTCTAGTACGTAGGATACCTATATAATAGAACTTTCAAATACATTATATTATAATACTATCTGGATATTGTGTATCTTATTGGAAAGCAATAATATGTTTAATGTTGATTTTATTTCGAACAAATACTTTAATATACCTACAAGTTTTAGTAGAATAATGTGTTACAGATCTGTACATAATGAGAAAATAAAAAGTTAATAATTTATAATAGGAAGGTATTTTAATAATTAACTCTAATCATATGACAATTTTTTCCCCGTAAATGATAAATAATTTTTTCTCGCTCATTACCTATTTGCCAATAAATTAACTGTTCCTACCATTAAAACTATAACTACTCATTGATATTATCTACATGACCAACGGCTAGTAATCATTTTTCAATATGACAGTTAAAATTTAAAATTTTTGTAGCCCTTGTCCCTGCAAATCGTACGTAAAAACTGAATTTGAATATTTTCATTACCTCAAGATATATCGCAATGGGTAAATCCCAAAATCGGCGTATCACCCTGTATATATTTGATCGTTAGTTTTTATAAAATTCTTTTTTTCAGTGATAATTATTGCACGTGGAATAACGTTTAATTGCTCGACGATTAGATCTCTTCCAGTTAATAAACAACTTTCGTGGGAAATTCACGCCCGCGGTACAATCGTAATGGTTGTACACTTATATGCGTACGTCGTTATGTATACAAATCGGTCGACTATTTCTAGTCCGCACGGTATACAAGCGTAAAAATCGCAATGCGTTGAAGTAAATGCAATTTGCAACTACGCAGTCGAATCGACTTGCCAGGGTTAAAAAAAAAAATGTTTACAATCATAAGACGAACTCTGCAATAGGTGCAAATCCGTCGAGAAGACCGTTAAAGTCCGACGAATGAAATATAACTGAACCGAGTGCGGTCAAGTCGTAGTAACAGTGATCAGGACGTTTCTGCAAGGAAAACACTAGCTTGAAAACGCGCGTACCGACGATGTAGCGATATTACCCAATAGTACTGCACGCGTTCGTATTGCTCGTCGTGATATCACATGGGCAATAGTACAAACGCGAACGCGTATAACCGGTCGCGTGCAAATTATTCAAACGAAATTTTACCGAAGTCGTCACCGCGACGTGGTCTTCGTTCGTTCGCGCGAACAAATCAGATTTGTTTCCCGCGCGCGTTCGTAAAAAGTATACGCGAGGCGGGGTGATGTATTGCCGCACACTCTTGTGATATTATATATATATATATCTAGAGGCACCTAGTGTCGACCCCCGCGTGAGTCTTGGCGGAATATCAAAGCAGATGTGTTTTTTTTTTTTTTTAATAAATATTAACGCCTCGAATTCATTAGCGTTTAAGCTGCGCGCGGACACGCCGCACCGCATTGTCCGCGTTGGCGTACTCTATATTATCGCGCTCTATACAATATATATATATATCGAATAAATGGCACACGTTTAATTTATATGCATATCGTAGTGTGCAAACCGCCGATCGAAAAACTTCTTTATTTTTATGATAACATACGTCACGTATTATATATTACACCATGCTGTCACATTACGCGGCGCTTATCCCATTTTAGACCTATGTGTCAGCGCAATGATGGGCGAAACGAGATGATTTGACACCTGCAGTAGACCGCGGTGCTCTGCAGTGTAGACGATCAACGAATTGTGAATATTGTCGTTAAGTCGCGATGATAACAAAGTGCAGATACCTAATGCGTAGCGCTCAGAAGTAGTAGTCAGTAGCGGTTGCGTGTTGTTCTATAATATGCTCTCCTTGTATAGCAGACCAAGCTAGAAATCCGAGCTGTACTGCAAAGGTGAGCTTAAAAATCGAAAATGTAAAATGCATTATTTTCCCAATATTTCTTGAATTTCATATGCATATTGAAGATTTCGCAGTAAACTGTTAATTTAGCGACAACGATATAACGTTGTCCATTTTATATTTTAAATACTATACATTTATGTTTCCATACGTTGGATTTATTTGTGCGCATATCAATATTAAGACATCAGATGTTTTTTTCGTGCATATTTTGACTTTTTTTAGCTCCTATAAGTTCCGAGGCCTAGTAATAATAAACACCTACTATGACCCAACACGTTTATGCGCTAAAAGTCGTGCAACATTATAAATATTACCATATCGCAATATGAGTTCGAGTGGCGGAGACGAGTTGGTGTTCTGTTGCTGTTTTCCGAACGACACGTATAAAGATTCAAAGTTTTCAAATATTCTCCGCGGGTTTATGTATAAAAATACACCGCACCCAACGCTGTCGGAGAAACGGGCATAGCGTATTTTGTTATTGTATCGCTTCACGGGTAGGAGTGACGATAAATTGTGATAATTTTTTCGCGCACCGATGACGCGCATCTGCGTCCGACATTGAAATACACTCCGCAAAATCATATACCTCTTGCGTTCGAAAATCTTACGTCGAAAATCGGACACGCTCCACAAAACGCGAGGGCGAAATAATATTCGTGTACACATTGCGCGGCTAAACGTGAGGGTGCGACGTAGTTGGCAAAAACTGTTTTGTTAAAGTCGTCCGCCGGGCAAGAAAAAGCGGCGCGCAAAAGTTTCAACAAACAGCGATAAAAAAGAACAAAAAAAAAAAAATAAAGGGAGCGGGGACCTTAAAGCTCTTTAAGAAATTGTACGACAGAATTTGATTTCGTCCTTCGCTTCGTCATCATCAGCACCGGAGCGGCGCCGCCGCCACCAGCGCCCCTCGGGCGAACGGATGACGACGACGCCGTGCGCGGGAGTGGAAGTTTTTAAAAAGCTTTTTAGCAAATTGTAAATTCGCCCGTTTCTCGCCTACAACCCTACCCGGACGCGCGTGGGAGGGAGATATAAGAAAAAAACTGGCGAGATTTCGTTTTGCGAATATAATAATATATACAATAATATAAAGTAAAAGTAAATTATATCTTCCTCGACGGTACGTTTCCCGTTATATATAATGCTTTCGAATATATATATATATATTTTACTCGCGAATCCCGATGACTCCGAAATCCTTAACAATTCGAATTACGTTTTAGGTCCTTATTTTAACGTTTATTTAACTCGTGGATATAATACTGTACGACAATTATTGTACTATTAGAGGCTATAAACACAAACTGCAGCACACTTTGGATTTGAATTATCGTGAATGGTTCGAGTTATTTATATCCCGACACGTCCTTGCGACGCGTTCTGCCAAATATTAATCACACCATCCTAACATCTCGAACTATGAGGTAAATCGTAACATGTATGTAATATAATATATGTATATATATATACACAACATGCTTCTGAGTCGAAACTCCTTAGCAACAAGATGTGATACTTAATCCTATACACCTAAAAAAATTCGTTGATTTACGAGGTCTCATTGCGACTAAGCCGCATTTATGTCACAGCCGATCGTCGAATGTTCACCGCGTTTTTTATTTACTCCTATAGGGTGCATTCGATTCGAGTGTACATTACAGGAGGAGGGAGAAGAGCATTTACTTGGACGGGCGAGAGCCTATATAGGTATAGCCGTTGTATGCATGCGCGTTCGAACTTTTTGTTTCTGTCCGTTTTGCGAGTAATATGCAAATCGCGGTGGATAACTTTTGCCGTTCAACTACGCGCGAGAACACACACACTCGTATATATATATATATGTATATATATAAATGACAGCGGCGGAGGTTCTTCCACCGACACCACGTCTTCGAGGCTTATCCGGATTTCCGAGTTTGTCGTGGTCTTTCTTTATTTTTATTTTCTTTTCCTTAGCTTCGAGAAGTGGAGAAAATAATGTATATATATATATATATATATATTTACGTGTGCGGAAAGAGTGAGACCGAGGAATCGATGGAGGGGGTAAAAAAAGAATAGGAAAAAACCGACCGAAACGAAAATCTTCGGGGTGGCAGCGGTAATCCCCTCCGGCGTAACGCACACACACACACACGTATACAATAGTGCGCGTTCCGAACTTTGGTCGAAAGTGTTTAGCGCGCTCGAAGGACGATCGCGGTGTGAATATATATAATATAGGACTTACACTATATGTATTATAGCTGCGCAAGAAGAGATCGTGTCATACCGTTGGCAGGAGGCGGGAAAATTCATAAAACGCGCGTAAATCCAAAAACCCGGAGACGTGATGTATTTGTGGCTCATAAGGTCATACACACACACACACATTTATATATATATATGTATGAGCGTGTGCCTGAGGGAGAAAGGGCGGTGGTGACGCGTGACACTTTTGCGAAAAGAGCTGAAACTCCGGCGGTGGATTCCGGAAATGAAAAAGCACGGGGGACGACGACGACGACGACGACGACGACTATGAAAGAGGTGGTGGAGACCCGCGTATATTTGAATCACGCGTGGACCCACCGGAAACGAAAGTGGAAACCCCCTGCAGATACTCTCGCGTATATTATTATATGGTATCTGCTGCATAAAGTCCATATATATATATATTGTATAAATAAACTTCCGCGCAAATCCGGCGTCGCGTGGTGCCGGGGGAGGGATTTTGTTCAAACCAATGCTGCAGTAAGTAATAATATTATATTTATACGTACATATGATTGTCCTAGCGAGCGCGCAAACGTCATTTTAAAACAGTTTTATCGGATATACACTATATTTATATACACACTCAAGCGTCGTGTCGATTTTTAAATTTATTCCGAAAACGGAAATCTGTATATTATTATTGGGTAATCTCGACGAAATCGCACCGTTCTCCGGTCCTCGGTCGATATATTATAATATCATGCATAAATACGCGGATGACAAAGTATATGCGCGAGCATTAATATGCCACTAGGCGTTTTTCGATTATACGTCAATTTAAACATTCCCATTTATGTATATATATTTATATGTGTGTGTATTTGATACCTCGCGCGTTATTCTTTCGGCTTTGGGTCGCGTTCAAGCGTGTACACTGTATAATATAATATATTATGACGTGCGCAGTTGTTTTCTACCCGTCCGTGCCCGGAGCCGACGGGAAATTTCGGAAAGTTTGCAGGTTCACTTGACTTGTATGCACTATACATAAATCAAACAGCAGCATTTCTTAAACAATATAAACGTAATAATAATAATGATCGTAAGTTGTTAATAATAGCAATATTAGATAAAAGGTGCTCTGGGGTGGCGCGGCACCGCGTTAAGAGGTAAACACCAAAACTTCTTTACTCAGGTACTACGTATAGGTATACTGCGGCGTGTAACAAAAGCGCAAGTGCGACTTCGTCCCGTCACTCTCTTTTTTAATCAAACCATTATATTCAAAGGCTTTACTGCACCCGTGACATAAACGCAGGCATACCATAATAATAATACTATAGTCTCTGACGTCCAATTTAAACCGGTAGAGTCTGTATTCCGAGTGCGGCCGAAGGTATATTATGCTAATGAGGTGTTGTTGTATCGGAGGTTAGATGCGTTTGGTGTTAGTGATATTTATAACTTTACTGTATAATACGTGAAATTCGATTTCCGGCGTATTTATTAATAATTCATAAAAAAAAAAGAAAATACAGTTCAACGGAACGGTTTTTTATTTCCATTCTATACTTAGGCGCTCTCGACATCATCGAGCGTGGTACATGAATTTACATAATACTATACATGGGGGCTGCAGGATAATATTTTTATATTTAAAAACGTGTACTGTATAATAATATTGCTACAAAACGCAATTACGTTTGGTGCGCGCAAGGCTTCGCAGTTATATACTTCCGCGCGCCGACAAATCTGTCGAATTAAAAACGCGTTTTCGCGAAGTCCGCTCGAGGGGTGCAACAATTGCATAACATTACACTATATAACAAGTGCATGAGCTTGAATTTTACAGAGATTTTTCTTACGCGTATACATTGCGTTGCAACATAATTACATAATTAACATCTTAAAATATTGGATGGAAATGCATAGATATCAATATTTGATATTTGATAGATATTTTTCGAAAAACATATTTTATGTGGTAGGTACTAGAATTGATCGCACCGGTTTAGTAAAAGAGTACAAATTATGTAATACTGCAATGTCATCTTGATCGGTAAACTAAAATAATACAACGTTCGTAAAATTACCGTTTGAATTCACCGTATTTTCTCGATGGAAGTATTCAACATAATATTATGTTAAAGATACTTTGTGATTTTGTTATTATAACATAAAAATAGTGATCACACATCACGTTTTAACTTTATTGGTTCTTAGTCAATAATATCTTATCGTTAGGAGAAAAAAAATAGTTTACTACCCACAGAACAGAACTAAGACTTTTTGTGAACAATTTAGAACCTATCTTTACTCAACCTAATCTAACTTTCATTGTCCATGTCTTCATCTTGGCGCTTTAAACTCCACTAACATATGAACTGGAGATGAAATATTTATTTTATATTTTAAGACCATAAGCTATACAATTAATTAGATTGTTAATTTTAGTTTTCTAACTTTGCCACTATTGGTAAACTATAACTATCAAGTACCGCATATCATCAGTTATATTTACTACTCTATTAATCAATAATAGAACAAGTCCTATAAGCCGTGACTAAGATTTAGTATTTTATTTTATACTATTTGAGATTATTTAGATAATTCTTTAAGATTTCATGAAATTTTGGTGGGGGGCAAACACCTTCAACCACCTCCTCCTTGGATACGCCAAAGGCCGAACGAATCCACTTTCTTTTATATAGATATTGTTAAGATTATGGAATCATTTAGCGCTAACGTTTTGGCTTAGTTCATATACAGTATAGTTATATTAACCTTGAGTCTTAAGACGGGCTGTAACGCTTAAAAGACTAACGATTTAATTTTTCCCAGAATCGACCGTATAATTCGATCGTATACAAGCCTGATTGTTAGCCTTTAAAAATATCCGCATTTGCGTAGCACTGCAGAACGGTTTCCGCGTAAAAGTGAGTTTTGCAAAAATGCGAATTAAAATCTGTTCGTTCTATACTGGCTATACTCGTATATACATGGGCCACCGCGCCCGACGAGCGAGAGACTACGTTATAGATTATATTATTAAACTGGTGGAAAATATACGCGCGATTAATCGTGCACGGTAGTGAAAACGAAAATTAAGTTTGAAAAACGGATATTCTGAGAGCGGTTAAGCTTCCCCACACACATATTGCGCGCGCATGCGACCGGCGCGAGACGAAATTCGTTGTTATACAATTTTGTGCGCTTTTCCTCTTTGCTCGTGACCGTTTTCGTCGTAAGACGCTACAACGGCTACGCTCTTTGTCGGCAATCACACACACGCACGCATGCAACGATACACATAAGTAACGTGGTCGGGGATGACCTGTTAAGTATAAGATATTCAGGGAAGAAGTTCTTTTGAATATAATTAACCGTAGCTCTGGAGCATAAATGGTATATAGCAGTGGTTCTCAATCTTTTTAGGACCGTGACTCAAATTTTCTTCCAAAAATCTGTCGCGACCCCCATAGTTTTACATTTACAGAATCAAAAAAGTAATTTCAAAAAGCAAATTCAACAACATTTTTTAAAAATACCCGTCGTAATAATTCTTATATAATTTTATACTTATATTGTTGTTCAATAGTCTATACTTTTAGAATGTTTACAATTTAAAAAACATAAATTTCATACAATCTGTATAGTTAAAAAACTTCTCGCGACCCACAGTTTGAGAAACGCTGGTATATAGGATCTTAATATTACAAATAAATGCGTATCGGTACGGATAATTATTAATCCATAAAGGTTTATTAAGACTTACTGACATACCTAACAATCATAGGGCTGTTTCGTAGTTGCGCGGAGTTCAAGTTAGCGTGATTGTAATCGCGGAGAACTGGTGTTCTCTCACATACCGATTGTCGACCATAGGCCTTACAATATTAACTGTGAGTGGGTGGGGGAACTTAATGTATAGTCAGCTTATATTATGTTTCTATAATAGTAATACTAAAAGTAACACATAATATATATATAGTAGTAAGTAGTAACGATTGTTACACATACACGCATCGAAAACCGATTACCAGGAACGATTATTGGCGCGACGTGCACGCAAAAGCCAAGCCCATCGACCGCGGGACCCTCCTGATGTGGACGCAGCAGCAGCAGCAGCGGCGAACATTTACCCATACACACGCGCATGCGGTCACACACGTAATCGCACAACGCGTGCGTGTAATGCGTATACGGAACTGTGTAACAACACACGCCGCCGCAGGTCTCGTGTTGCACCGTGCGAGCGTATAAATAAAAGCGTTGCGCGTTTGTTGTACGTACACAGCATTTATACGTACAATGCACGTGTGGCCGATCATTAATCACCGGACTACCTATAATGATAAAAATAATAATAATAATAATAATACTCGCGGTACATGAGCCGTATGTCCCGTCCGTCCGCGCGCGGTGCGGGAGAGCCTGTGCAGTCCGACGGAATATTGTACTGTATCGAATACCGTTGTTGTGACACACGTAACGCGGTTAAGACCATCATTAATAAATATTGCGCACAGAGGTCTCGGGTGTGCGCGCGCGCGCGTGCGTGCGTCGGCCATCATTAACGGGCCACATGTTGCCGCGTGTGCGTATTATTATATGCGTGTGTGTACACGTAGCGCGGGCACTGCGTGTCGAATCGATAAGAATCGGAACGCCGCGAGATTCCAATACAATAACGTTTCGCCGCCGTGCACTTGTGTATGCGTGACCAGGTATATGGTTACGCGACGGACGAGATATTCCGGTGTGTGTTTCTGTCGTTGTCTGAACCGAAGGAAAATCATTACGGAACTTACAACCGCGATCGCACGATGGACGGTTTGTTGTCGACACCCCTGACTAACAGTCAAACGGTCACCACCCTTTTGACACCCTACTCGGTTCAAATTGTTTTCAGATTTTCCGCATTCAAATTTGAAATAAACGTGATTGAAAATACAATTTAGACCAGCGGTGAACTTATGGTGGGAGGAGGGTTGCTGAGGTGCCAAAGCATCCATCGTTCCGCGTATTTAACTGATTTTAGCATTATAAATACAGATATATATCATTTAGTATATTTCTATTTAAACATTGTCAAATGAATAATGATCACGGTTAAGGTAACTACTAACTAGTTACCCGACGAGCTATGATAAAATGACATGGGTATTTATAAGAAGGGATCAAGGGTCGTGGGAGTGGTCATATCTTTCTAGAGGTTACCTAAAATACGTGTTACGTGCAAAAGGAAAAACTGATTTTCCTGACTATTTATTAACGACAAATGAATATAGTTTGTTTTTGCTGCCGAGTTTTACTATAAATGTGTCTGAGGAGAATACTCACCGTAAAAATATCCAAGATCCACCACAGTTTTTAACATTTAAATACTGATAAACAATCGAAAACCACATTGCTATTATGAGCTCCGTTGCTCGTCGTTGTACTTATGTCCGATCGACTAATTTCGAATAAAATGAAATACTTTACAACCATTACCCGATTCGGGTCATAAAATTAGGATTTTAAGAGGTACCTCGAGACATTTGGCCTTGCGCGCGGTGTACAGAAACGTGTGAACATAGTTCGGAAAAAACGGCGATTTCGGGTTTTGAAAAACGGTGACGTATATCGTACACTTTGCGAGCGCGCGCTAAGCAGCACGGCATTATGTTGTACTCTGTAAAATACTACGCATTATTATTATCGCGTTTCGAAACGACAGACGTCGTCTCGCGAGAGATATTTTAGGTGTATATATATTTATATTATATTATTATACGTACGCCGTATCTATAACACGCCGTGTAATGGGTGTTTAACATTCTACTAGAGTATATTATATCGGACCGAATAATCTGATTTCCGGATAGGCATTCGCTCGCGTACTGTGCAGCGTATAATATACGTACATAAATGACGGTAATTTATATTATTTAAATTTGACGCCGCTACCGCCGCCCCCGAATAAAAGTTCAATGTTTAACACCCACCCGCCGGCCGCCGCCGATAACAAAAAAAACCGGTAGTAAATCGAAATAGCGTGCGCGCACCTCCTCAGCGTTATTTCTACATTTATATAATGTGCACGCATTCACCGCGCAGCATGCGATGCTATTGTGCACGCTGTTTCCACGCACAAAGCGGCCGCCCCGGGTTATGCATTATGATGATGGAGTTGTAGTTTTTTCGTTTTTTTGTTTTTTTTTTTTTCTACGACTAATCCATCTCACGATCGAACACGACTTGATTAAAATGAAATTAGCCCCGACGCTCCTGCGATCACGCACCGCGCGCTCTCGGTCTTTCGCGCACCTCCGTACGCGGATATATTCTATGCACATGTGTACGTGCGTTAGTTACAATATTATGAGACGACGGTGTTTTTATCGCGATCAACCCGTTTGGGTACAAGACGACCCTAAATAACGCTCGTCGTTCGCGGTGAACCAACAGTGAATACTATTAAACGCTCATTGCCGGTATGCGTTCCACGAGAGTGTTGTCTTAAAAACGCTAACGTGCTCGTATCATCTCAACTGATAATTACACGGTTAAATTGCAAAATAAATTGCGATCAAGTGTTGTACTCGCTTAAAAAATCATTTATACCGTTATAACTTTAGTATATATACTTTATATACATATATTATTATATGTGCGCTTGTAAATATTCAGTGGCGTATAAAGTGAATTCGAAAGCGTTTTTTGTTTTAGTTGTATAACAGTTACTATATGTATATTATTATAATATTAAAGCATTTATTGTAAGTGCATAAAATACGAAGCCGAATGGGTGAAGGATACCTGTACAGGCTACAATACCGAAAAGAAAGCATTTTTCGTTTTAGTTTCAACATTTTAGTGACGAATAAAAATACTTCAGCTCACTCGTATTCAGTGGTGTTTTAGTTTTACGCGAACATATTCTACCAGTGCCGTGTACCATCAATAATTACAAGTACCATCAAATATTTCATTTTTATTTTTTATTTGGATTTATCCTATTATGCTAGACCTTCGTTTCACCTATAAGCCACACGATCATAACATATACGATGGTAAGGTGACAAGGCGTCACTGCGTCAGCCTATACAACCGCACTGATTATATGAATACGAATATTGGGTACACGTTTCGTATGTAAGCAAGATGCGTTGCCATTATAATATCAGATGAATGTGATTGGAAAGCGGCTTTCGACTACATTATTGTTATTATTATTACGCGTCATAAATCGTAAAGCGCCTACACGTCGCGAATTAATTTTCTAAAAGCCAAACGTCTGATGTCTTACACGTGTAATGATATATTACACGCGGGTCGGAGAGCGGATTTTCACGTAACTCTTTCGACGCTCTCATCCCGCGCCGACGGTGAAGTTTACGCCCCCGCACTCGGCACCTCTCGGATTAAACAGCATCACAATATGCACGCACCCGACGACGGAAAATCCCGGGCGAAATAAGAAGATAAGATAATATTTTATATCGTCCGTCCGAACGATCGTGTCGTTTTTGTCGTCGTCGATCGTTCGGTTTGCGGAGGCCGATTTTGACAATTTTCCGCGCAGTAGCCGCGCACAATACGGGTGCGATTACGCGGGGAAGTTCGACGCGCACGACTCGGACACGGAAAAGGTAAAGGTTTCCCGGACGACCCCCGAGAGAACTGTGTACCGTGTACGCGTTTCGTACACCGTATACCGGTACATTTGTTACGTCACCGCCACCGCGCGCTTTTAAGTGGATCTCGACGTCGTTTATCACGACTAAACATGAGTGTAGTGCGCCTTCGCGTCTGATTAAAAAATGGAAAAAAAAAATTCTAATGCGAAACATATGAAAAGAACCCTATATACCTATAAACAAATACCACCACTATATACGTAAAATACATATTATATATATATTATTTGCAATCGTATCCTCCCACGCAGGTCTTACGATTGCGCCACGCCGCGGTACACATTTATTACTTTTTTATAAATGTATATTGTATATGTATATGCGCATTCATAGTTGCTCACCCTCGTCGCAACCCTAAATTAGCCGAACACGTTTTATTCCGTTCCCGTCGAAAGCTTTTCATTTACAAATTATTCATATACGCGCGCGCGCGCCCACCACGCTAATATACATAATCAATTGCATATAATATACGCACACATAAAACGAGGTCGCGTTGTACATACACGTAATGCCGTGGCCTCGTGACCAATCGGGTGGTGGTACCCTTGGGCTCGTGGGCTTTGGTCCCTTGAGTATTGAGACAGCTTGCAGGGTATCGATCGCTAAGGACGATATTTCGACACCCACGTGTTTGCACTTTGCCGATCTGCCATATTTGATCGGCACCCTCCGCGCGAGACGTACAACGTAACCGACCTGTATCAGATAATGCCGTAACGGGTCTGTTTGGTGAAATTTAGGTGGTGGTAGTTACGTAACAAAATGTGTATAGTTTCCTCGAATTCAAAACCGTTCGAGCCGCCACTGATTATATACGTGTGCATACGTATACGTGTCTGAGGTTAACGCGCGCGATATAGTCATGACGGAACGTATGGTAAAACGCATTATTATTATTGATATGCCTTTTGTGCGTACATACTATTACTATCGTGCGTATACACGCGCGTCCGGCAGTCCACGAACGACTTCATTAGGAGGCGCTCGCTCGATACGAGTCGATACTTATACGCATAATATGATGTGTGCATCGTCGACGAGCGTATATTATTATAGCGCATCGACTGCAGTGTGCAGCGCATCGTATCATGATAATTATTATTATTGTTGCCGTTGCTGTGGTTGTTTTTGTTGTTGTTGTTTAAATATTTAACATTATCATCTTCAAAAATAACTCGTCTCCATGTTTGTCGCTCGTCCGTGGAAACGGTTTTTTTTTCCTCTACCGGCAGGCGTCGACGTACTCGGCCGCGCGTAGTCCGGACCACAATATTATACCATTTATTATTAGACCGTGGGTTGCACCAGGGTTCCGCCTGCACTTTATCCCGTGCACGCCGCCGCTGCTTGATGCACACAATAGCATGTGCATCACATATAAATCATAAACGGCGTTCAACTGGACGTAGAGATGCACGTAAGTTTGATACGGTTTCGCGCCCGTACGATAATCGGGTACGGGTACACGGCGGCGGCGGCGGCGGCCACGATGAATAACACAATAATTATAATACGACTCTGTTGCATCACGATCAGGGCCGTCCTTAGGATTTGCGAGGCCCAGGGCGAAAATACCTTAAACACCTTTTAGGTATTAAATCTATCTATAAACATATTATTATGACATTAATAATTCTAATCACACAAAAAATTTGGTAGGTACCTCAGACACCACCACGAAAATAAAAGCAATTTTACTACTTTTTTCAAACGCGAGGCCCCAAATTTAAGCAAAAATCGCGAGGCCCAGGGCCTGGGCCCTGCTCGCCCCCCTCCCTAAGGACGGCCCTGATAACGATTCACGACACCTCTGGGATTGAAAATCAAGAGCCGGCAGTGTAAAAACCAACATGATTGAGTCCGAGATAATAGGAGAATTTGATATTAAATGTTTTATGTATATATGTTTAATGTTATATTTACTTACGAGTTTATCAGCAGCGATGGATGGCAGTTTTGCTTAATTTTAATTTTAATGTTATACGGCGTGTAGATGAAAACTCGCGCGAAATTGAGTACGAATAAACTCAAGTATTACATTTATATTGTCAATTATGTTATTATGTACACGATAAATAGTCAAATAAACAAACGTATTTTAATAAAACCTATTTATTATTACAATAATCTTGCTCGTAAATAAGAGTCAGAAAAGGTGCTTTTGTACATTTCAATCATTTGGAATGTTCGATAAAACGTATGTATAATTATCAATTTATGGAATTTTCATAACGCATATACGAATAAGGCTGCAGTTGACTATTGCGGAAATATTAATTTAAGCGCCACTTGTTGTTCACTATTTCTCGTCTACGGTGCATAAGCATAAAGGAAAACTGTCTAAGACGGAATCGTGTATAGGACCAAAGAAATATTTTGTCGTTCAAACCGCGTTTGCAGCTTAACCAATAAAATCTTCTAAGTATGAGCACTCTTTGTCGGGACCGGAGGAAAGTTCAGACAGGTTTCAATGTGTGATAAACATGCTGTACATGGTTTTCAATATCTTGAAATGCGTCATATTTCATGCGTTCAGTTAGGTGGCAAATGAAACGGGCCCGTTGCAATATTATATTGTCGTGTCGAATTTGTTATTCGCAGCAGTACCGCCGATGAAAACTATATATGTTATTAATTCGTTTAATACGTTTTCTGCACACTATTATCCGTTTTATTGATCGCGTTTTCTGATAACATATTCACAACCTATATATATATAGGTACTATTCAGTACGGACGTTCATTAAAAATATAAAAAAATTGAAAACCCCGTTAAAATGCGTTTATCGCGTATTACCATTTCTCGCGGAAGAACCATCCCACCCGTCGCGATTCAACAAGAAAACGATATGCCATGTTTCGTAATAATATCTTTGTGTAAATCGTGTAAATTGTTGATTATTTTGGACCGACATATTTCAACTGTCTAAAGAATAATTTTAAGAAACACTCTACAGAAGGTAACAATATTAATATAGATAAATCTTTATACAAATTTTATCCGTCCGAATTGTTAAGGCTGTGAAATTAGTTTGTCTTTTGTCTTTACTTCTACCGTTGTTCATTCATTTAGTTTTTACTTGTAGATTATAAGAAAATAACTATGTACTTGCAGCACAAGCGTTACTTATAGAAGGTAATACCAAAATATTTACAGAAGATTTGTATTGATATTGTTGTTTAATAAATGGTTATAAATTTTAATATTAAATAAATTTAGAAAACAAAAAAAAATCTGTAAATATTATTATTGTAACGAAATAATCTATTAGTTTATCGCAGCAATTAGAAAGAAATAACCGCCACAGCAAATATAATAATAATCGTAATTGTAATAATAATGTCGCCGGGAAACGCGCGCGGTTATCCCGTACACCGGCGGTTCCCAAACTTTTTCAGCCTCGGAGCCTTTTCTTAAGGAGAAATTTCTCGTGGAGCCCCAAGAAACATTTAACATAAATTGCATTTGCCCGTGCTGGGCGTGTATGAAGCATAATTAACACGAACTGTATACATACGGGGGTCAAAATAAAACTATATTTATGAATAAAGGAAACAATAGTCTTAAAAGAACTGGAGAAAACATTGTCTATTATTGAAGTGTACAAAATGATTATATTTTTGTGGTGTAACAAACGGAGCCCTTGAGAAACCATTGCGGAGCCCCAAGGGCTCCTCGGAGCACAGTTTGGGAACAGCCGCCGTACACCATATAATAATGTAATACATATTATACTACCGACAGAAACGTCCGCGCTGATCCGAAACGCATATTTTCACTCGCATTTTATTATCGTGTACGGTGTACGCGAACAAAATCGTACGGTTATATACCATCGTTATTATCTGATGGAGTTCGATAAATCGCTGCCGGAGTGCGCGCGACCATTATTTCGTGGCGCTGGATAAAAGCTCGCGCGAACGGATGTCCGGCCGAACGGGACTGTACTGTAATGCGTACATAATATAATCGTTATGAATAGTATGTGTATAATACGCGGTGGTGTGCGCGCGTTTATACCGACACGTAATACGTGTGTACAGATGTGTATGTTATTATTTACTCGGTAGTATTGAAATAATATACATATACATATATAATATATATATATATATATATATATATATATATATATATATATATATATATATATATATATATGTGTGTATAATAGCGCTAGAACACGCTATCATAATAAATACGTCGTAAAACGATAAAATATATACCGCGCGATTTTATCTGCACGGTAGATGGTGCCTACCCATCGTGTACACCGTGTGTCGAAGAGCGGAAAAATGTAAAATATATACAATTTATGCGGTCCGTTCCGCGGACGTGTTCGACGACCAGCGCTTGCTATATTTACGGTTGTCTTACAAGCGAATAGTACGAAATTCAAACGTTTTTTTTTCACCTTACAAACGGTTTCAAGTGCTAATGATGAAAACAAATTTGGTCGGCACCCAACGATTCGGCTTGAGCACAATAATATACGTAATATTCGTATTTACGGTGACACCGACAATCGGCGACCTGCAAGAATATTCGTTAACTTTGTTCCATTTTTTCCTTTTCGACAACTGAAACCAACAGTTGGTGTATTCTCTTTATTGTTCTCCGCAGTAAAAAAAATCGTAGTATTATACACTTTCGGTTCTTCGTTGTGGCTTTAGATACGTCCTAACGTCGTCGCTGAACGCAAAATGAATACACAACGCGATTTCTGAATAAATCGATGGTCACCACAATGTCCGCTAATATTATATATAGAAAACGAATTGCAATAATAAACCGTTAGACGTTTTGATCGTGATTCGGCTTGAAACGGAACGCGTCCAAAGGCTACATCAATTTATTCTTTGACCCCAACATTTGAAGAGCCTATAATTTGGACTATAGTATAATTAATAACAAACCATCGCATTAATCCGCGCTGCAGCATGTACACCACATAAATACAAGTCACGGGCGTGCGAGAGGACGTTAAAAGTATTGTAAACCGTGAAAAAATGTTCTAATAGCGATAAAAAGTGTACAGAAAATAATACCGACGGGAGAAAAATTACTGGTCGCGTGCAATATAATACAGTATATTATACACACCCACTACGTATATTATATATGTTATATTTATTAATGTGCTCGCGTACGTCGTGTTCAGACTTCATACGTACATACGTCCGCGAACTTTGGCAGCGAGCTTGGAAATTGTTTGACACTCACTCGACGAAAACCATGTTGTTACATTTGTACATTCGACTGTTTAAGTTTTCGTGTTGTTCTAGAGTTAAAGTGAGTGCAAAGATAGGCACACGCGCGCGCGAAACCGGTGCTCTACTATACAGGAAAAACACGAAATCCATAACAAACTATCAAATAACGCAACATCGCGCGTAACTGGATAAAAAGTTTTTTTTTTATCCAAGCGTTCAAACCGTTTATCTTTTTAATATCCGCGCATAGGTACGTGCACTATAACTCATAAGAGTATGTACGACGTGCAATGGAAGTGTTTCCCATCGCGTTTTAAACCTTAACACGTATATGCGTTGCACAGTATTAGCGTATTGTAGTTCTTAAAAACCATACACGCACACATATCATATGTTATGCACTTGAAATACGCGTACGAATACCTAAACGCTTATAAAATAAAATAGGAATTGAGTTAAATTAATTTCCGATCGATAAAAAAGTTATAAACTGCGTACGATAAACGCTTCTACATCTGTCAGTATACCTATATAATATTATAATCATCGGCTACCGTAAACGTGACGGTAAACTGTTGTGTTGACATATTTCCATTTTCGAGGTATTTAAAAGTATTTACAAATTACTATTTACCATGGCCTCATTGCACTTTCAATGATATACTTGTACGTATTGTAATATATAATTTTATCGGAGCTGAACAAGTTACTCGATAAATTATAACTAGTTATAACATATTAAGTAACTCAACACTTGGTCCCTACGTTATTTATATTATATAGTTTATAATAATATACAGTTGAATCTCGACACCTTCAAGTCCTGTAAGAGGAGGAAAAATAATACGAGTTGTTCAAAACGTCGAGGCGTCGAATGCATTGAATGTGTGGGAGATTTAAAAGGGATAGTGTTTCTCGTGCGACTTATCGAAATAATTCTAGAAATACGAAACGTTTCCCGTCAACAGTGAAAAATGTCCATGGAAATCGTGGTGTCCGGACTGATCACAAACTAATATGTAGGTAGACGCTCATCGATACAAGTCTTAAATATGCCACAGACGGAGTATTATCCCTATACAAGTAACACAGTAATATTTTAATAAATATTGAAATTAAGTTAAATTGAAAAATGCAATCTCGCAACTTATCACAAGTAAATTCATTCAAAATGTCGTCTGGATTTTTTATTAACTCTTCATTTTTTTCCCTTTCTATTGATAGCATAGCTAGATGGGTAACGTTATTTTTCGGTCTCATTTTTTTGAAACTTAGCATAAACGTATACCATACTGTAAATAAAAATAGTGAAATGTCCATAATCTCATTTTCCAGAATTGTAATCCTTAAAGGAGTTAAAATGGGGGGGGGAATGTGGTGAAAACTGAGAACGTTAACTATACAGTTTACTGTATACTATAACTATACGTTTACTAACATCAGCTATAGTCTTGATACAAACAGGTCACGCGGAAAAATTACGTGTTATCATGTTAGAGGTACGTATTGTACTGCGTACTTTTGTAGTTCTCCTAGCATGCGATAACTAGATGAAATATTATTCGAAAAATAAATGTAAATTAAACTTTTAATAAACATTTGAAAATGGTAACTGCATTGACCGATGTCTCGACGAATACTTGAAATCTAAATCGTTGATGTCAAGGATAATGTTGGATGGGCCCGGGGGCCTGCACCCTCCGGAACCGGATTCGCAACAAACGCACGCCGCAGATACTCCGGGGCGGTTAGCAGTCGTATCGTACACAGCGGACACACTACGTCTATAAATATTATAAGTTAAGTGCACGCGCGTCGCATTGTTTGCGTTCTGACTGCGCAGTGACACGGGCGTACATCACATTGCACATGCACGCGGCGTGTATAAAATCACGCGGAAGACGTGTAGACCTGTGTAGCTTTCGGACGCGCCGACGGATGCGCGCGCATAGTGCATCACGCCACCGCGCACGATTTAACTTCATTTCGCTGTACTATAATGACGCGCGTCATCGGTGAGCGGCGACGTGTACTAGACGTGTACGGCGGGTAGTACACAAAAACCGAGGAGAACGCATGGGGTTGAATTACGGGACGAGAAACGAAAACCGTGTCGCGCCCCCGTCTACGTCATTACAACCTCGCGACGAAACTTACCCGCGGGAATCCGACAGTAAAATATTATAGGCTCGTACGACGTCGTCGACTTGCTGATGGACTTGCCGCGGACCGCGCGCGTCCGAGACCGCCGTTCGACCATGGTCATCGCGGTAACCGCGCGGTCGTACGCACTCGGTACGGTACATCGTACTCGTCGATGTTATTACTATAATACCTGTACGGATAACGCGTGCACTCGGAAACGCCAAGACTCGCGTACAACAGTACTCGCGCGATTGTCGGATTACCACGAGTCGGTGCGGACGCGGGGTGGAATCGCGAACTGTCCGTCGTGTTAAAAGGTTACGTTCCGACTGCTATACGTGTACGAGTATGCGATTTCTACGCGCCGAGGTCAGAAGTATTTTTTCGGACGGGGATAAAAAAATAATAACAATTCTTTTTGGTCTTTTCGGTTGCAGAAATGAAAAAACCGTCGCAACGCGTACCTATGTATACACGCACACATGGGTATATGTATATCCAATGTATATCAGTTCGCAAAAACCGCGTCACATATTCTATACTTCTTTTGGGCCGAATACGGCATTGGACCACCCGCGATTCGGGTGATATTTTTTTTTGCCCGATCTCGCGCGGCGAGCCACAGGTATTGTGCGAATAGTTTTTTGCGAGCGAAAAAAAAAATGTATACTTACATATTATTATGGAACACCCTCGAGGTGGTGCCGCGCGACATGATGTATATACGCGCGCGCGGGATGGAATTTTAAGGTCTCGTCGAGTCCCTCGAAGACGCGCGTACATGGTCGGTCGCAATAATGCGCGTGCGTTCGGGGTTTAGACCGTAACGGAAGCAATTATGTGCACGTCGTAATGCATTTATGTGCACCTACTTACGGGCTATTGTCGCGCGTAGCTTACCGTGAGTCGTAATGCACATAAAACGATTCGCGTCTCGCATGACGCATATACGAGTATATATGTATATGCAGTACACGAACATAAGCCAAACGTTTCTTTTCCAGTTGTAAAAAAACGAAATCGTACCTATACGATGTTTGTTATACTGCACAATAGCAGTATGAAAAACGTCCGATGATAATTATCCCCGATATTATTATTATTTTTCTTCGTATGCACCTTTTTTGTCCATTGTTTTGCAAATATTGCGATTGCGGTGGGTACATAATACAACATTGTGTAATGGTGATTTGAAATGACACGTTTGCAAAAGGGCACAACTGCGGAATGATTAACGAGTATTATATTATGTAAATTAGTATCTGTGCAAGCCACTAATGCGCCTAAATATGTATATAGGTATGCATCGTAGCAGCAGGCATCGAGACGGGCTTCCGTATCGCGTAGTATGAGAGATGTCCTTCTAAGACAGATTTTTGGCTAGTTCTGCAGTCATACGACGTTCACCACGCGTATTATAGTAATATACGTGACCGGAGTCGCGCACAAATGACATTTATTCCGTCTGAAACGGTTTTTCCTATCTATACGTATATGTATTTATTATCCGAGGTCAGTTCTAGACGTGTGTTACACGTGCGATTAAAGTTTATCCGCGGGGATCACCGCGCACGGGAAGAAGAGTGCGCGTGAGTTTTAATTTCGTCGTATTAATCCCACCCCCGGCGTATCTCGTCAGCCCTTAATCAGTGCCTCGTCATATACGATGCATTACATACGTCGTAACACGGATATTACTTATATAGTTAATATGTATGAAAGCGAGGTAATCGTTACTGCGGTATATAGTCCGTTTGTTCGCAGGTGTTGGGAACCACTACGTACAATATTATAATATCATAACGTCGTGGACGGCACGAAATCGTAACACTAACGCTTCGTGTAGTATAGTGTTATTTTTATTATTATTATTATTATTATAAGAACGGCGGCGACGGTAGAGCCGGCGAACACGAGGACGTCAGCAACAGCATTGAGTGTGCGAGTGAACGAGTGTAGTGCGCGTGCGTGCGTGTACCTCGAGTGTGTGTATTATTATCATCATCCGCTCCCATGATTCATTGCCGGCAAGATGGATGACCGAAACGCGTCGAGCTACAGCACGCGGTGGCGGCGGCGGCCCACCCTCGCCGCGGTGCAGACGAGAGACGACATGATCGAGAGAGCAGCCATGGGGCCGCACCCCGCGAGCAAATATACCGAGAAAATAAAAAAAGTAAAATAAAACAAAAAGGGGGTTACATTTACAACGTCGGATTTACAATAAAATATACGTATAAGAAAAATAGCGCTCGCACACCGCAGTGTATCGCACCGAACTGCAGTCGAAAAACCGATACGTGTACGTAACGTAATATTACGGTAAAAATGTTTCACGGGTTTATATGCGATCGGGTAATTGCGTAGACCAGCGGTTTCCAAAGTGTGTGTTTCGCGGAAACTGTGTATATAAGGGTTCGGTGTAACAATCCCAGAGGTCCCGCAAGAGGTGTATGCAAATATTAAGAAATTACTTCATCATTATTAGTTCATTTGCAAAAAAAAACGTTTTACTTAGTTCTAAACACGTGTATACACTGCGTTATCTCTATGCAATGTGGAGTAAGGTTATGGACGAGAAAATTCCGCGTGCTGTTATTTTGGGCAATGGCAATTAGTCTATATAATTACTAAGTAATTGAATTAACAAGCGCGTGGAGGTAACCTGAAATCAGATACATTTCAGATCCTGGACATTGGGGCTCCTCGAAAGCAAATTATTTTCCAAGGGTGCCGTTGTCGTGAAAGTTTGGTTACTGCTACGGTGTGGACAAAATCGTAATATTTGAAAGAGGTGTGCGGATTCCAGGTATTAAACATACGAGTATTTTGTCCGAGATAACAACAAACTCTTCCATTAGGTTGAAATTGGGAGGCGGTGTAAGGTTGACGGAGAGTAAATAATACCTCATGTTGTGAAGAATTTCAAATTTAAATCTTCCGTCGTCTCGACCAACTATTATTGATCCGTTTATGCGTGAGTTCGTACATTATGTTTTCAGTAACAAATCGTTATATTATTTTATAGTCCAACAGTATTGCGAACAGAGAAACTCGCCACTTTGACGAAAATCATTTTTTCCACCCGGCAAACAATTTTGCGGGGCCGAATGAAATATTTTTGCCATTGGTAACGTGGGGATTACGAATAGTAACATATTGATATACGTACGAGTTTTAATACACGTTTAATAAAAATCGTACGATAGCAAATATCATTACGAGCAATTGCCGCCGCACAAAAACCATGGTTATACTTTGCCCGACTTTGTATTAAGACCAACCGCATTGATTCGTACACAACACATTCGGTTCGATATACGGCAATACCGCATGTATAGGTTTTTATTATGCTCCGTAAAATCGGCCAAGATAATCGAGTGGAACAGTTAGACGGACCATCAAAATTACTAACATAAAAAAGTAGACTTTTCGGTGACACACATAATAATAAAAAAAATACACGTGTGTGTGTGTGTGTGTGTGTTCGTTTATCGACGACTTATACAATACTTTTACATTGTTGCTCCTTACGTTATATACAGTCCCTATAATAATGTGTTGAATGTGTAAACACTAAACGTCTTGTGTAGGATAATATTATAATATAAGCTCTTTGTTTATGTATACACATGTGTGGCCGGTGCATTGCATGTGTATTATACATAATAATATATTTGCATTATATATAGTAGCCGAGTACTTAAATACATTAATTATATATTATCATGGTCAATTTTTTTATTACTCGCCAACAGTTTTCTGTTATAAAATAATATATAGCTTATATGACTTTCGTGATTTTAATATTAGGTATACTGTTGATATACTGTTCCTTTGCAATAATAACTTGTGCAATATCAACATTTTATTTTATTTTTGTACTTCTGACATTTAAATATTTATAATACGTATTTTGTACGAACACACACAATTAGCCCCATTCGTTTGAACTAAGCAGTACGCATAACAATACTACACCACGCCAAACGTCTACGCTCTACGGGTTAACTTCGTGACTTTTAATATTTATTTTTAACTTTAAGAAAAAAAAATGTTATCAAGCGGAAATGTATAGGGAAATAAACTCGGTGGTAAGCACTTGTCCGATAAGAACACACAAATCTTATAGTTTATAATAATTCATGTAAGTCGCATTTTATAATATATTAAGACTATATTTCTGTAAGTCAAAAAATATAAATTACATTTTTTACCGAAAATATATATGTAACTAAATAACTAATCAATGACTGATTGAGGTTTTCATACAGCCATGTGAGTGATAGTAAAAAATAACCAAATTTGATTAGTTAAGTAAAATTAATCGTAATATCATATTTTATCCCTGTATTTATCGAATTTATTATGGGTTTTATTCAAAAAATAATGGGCAATATTGTAACTGATATGATACGATAATATTATAATGTATTATATTTGCGAATTTTGTACGATGCACGTTTATTTAATGTTGAATTGATATAAACATTATCGGAACAATGTGCAAATCATTAGCTGCAGAAAGGATGTTCATTTTTAAAAATGTTGTTCGGTTATTGTATACGTGGGCAGTACTAAAAGTGTTAAAACCGTTTTTTACGAATAACAGACATAACCCTCGAGGTTTAGAGATTCTATGAGTTTTAACAATGTTTGTCGAACTGAAAATGTAGATTAAGTTATCATCATCCCTTATACGCGGCTAGTACTATGCATGTACATATTTTACTCTCATTATCAAGCATAATACGTGATGCGAAGTATAATATTTTATTTGTACATTATCGTACACTTTACGTTACACGGTGCCTACACGGTTCGCGCGGACGGATTATATGATGACGTCACAGAGTACAATAATTTAGATGTCTACGACGCTCCGTGTGCATATAGATATTATAAACTCTATCTCTATGCACTCGTGCATATATATTACGTCTACCTGGCATGTGCCAATGTTTCGGTGGCGAGAACGGCGTTTTAATGTAATTGGTTTTCGTTCCATTACCAAGCCATAAATCAACGGCACGTACACACCTATTAGGTGCATGTTGTACATACGTGCATACGCATAATTTATACGATCATCATCAATCGCGATCGATCGGTAATCAATTTATTATTTTGGTCTCGGAAAACATCGTCGTCGAGACGTGAAAATCGTGGACGTCATCGATGGCATTTGCATTATCATTTCGTTTGCGTGCATATAAGTTAACGGTCCTCAAATGTATATGTGCCCCCTAGGTCTCAGGGAGAATAATCTCGGGGCTCCGCACGGTCGCATCTGAATTAAATAAAATGTATAAATGTAATAATTTATTATTACATTTACTATTGTACATCATACAATGTTATTTAAATAGTTCCATGTTCTGTAAATACCTAGTATTTACATAGTGTTAATAATAAATTGCATTTAGCGCGGTGTGACATGAATCCTGCAAATACCTAGAAAATGCATAAAGTATGGATTTCGGATTTCAGGCTAAAAAAACCTAGTATCAGATTATTATTAAAGAAGAAATCAGGATTTTTGGACCCTCGGACTTAGTGTAAATTGATGTTGTTGCGGTTTTGATATTTTGTCGACTGTTATTCTTAGCTGTGGCTAGTTCTTACGAATTATAAATGAAAAATAAACGCGTATACCATATTTTTTACGAGTTATTTGATTTAATATTGTCACAGCCGGTTGCTCGGGAGGGCTCTGCGGATTATTGTTTTAACGTCTTAACATAAGTATTTACACGTCTATATCATAGGTGGGGACGCGTTCGATCTGTGAACGATTATCAGCTGGCGCGGTGCACGCTGCACGGCACCTAAACGTTTCGAAATAATTAAGATTTATGTACGTACCTGTACGGCTACGCGTGCATCAGTATATTATGTGTACGTACCGTCGTATACCTGTTTGTCGTGCGTCCGTCCCGTTAATGTATTCGTTCGGCCAACAGTCGCAGACGCGTCCTGATATTAATACGTATTTTCCGTAACACACCGAGATATAATATGATACACCGTTCGGTTTGCGGCAAAACCGTACGATTTTTTCACGTTTATAAATATATTATTATATCATTACGTTTATGGATTACGAACACGTTGTGCTCAAATCCTGGGGATACGTGCGTACAACTTAATATACGCTGCGGCACTGTAAACGGCTGTCGTTTTTTTTTTCAGCCGCGATACGTAATGTGGAAAACACAGGAACGTAAAAGGATTAATATCGTGTTTAAAGAATAAATTGGAAATAAATAAGAAAAAAATAAATAAACACAATTCTGTCATGTCGATTTCAGTATAATATGTAAATATATATTTTTGCACGAACAGTATTTGTTATTTTTCCCCACGATTATGAATTCATATTCCTCCGCATTCCGATCGAAGTTCTTCTCGGTTCATACATGTGTACCTAGAACAAAATTACAACATAAATCAGTGTCACGGTAAAAATAAAAGTTATTTTTACAAAATACGTTTAACTTTAAAACCGATTTGTTGTCTTACGAAATTTATCAGCAGCGCTAGGAATAAAATTAATTAGAAAAATTATACCAGTGTACGTTAATATTGATTGCATATTGAAATTTATGCATTTTAAATTGTGCACACTCTTCGGATGTACATTTTAGTCGCGGAACGTGAGAGCAATCTTGAAATAATGAAAAAATAATTCAGTATTCCGACGTTCAGTAACCGCGAGACGCCATAAATTATCATCGGACCGTTAAATTTTTTACAACGATGATTGAATTAAAAAATATAATATAGACGTTCGTTTAGTATTTTTTAATTTAAAAATATGTTCCTTTACATAATTATATATGCGTCGCGGATGCAAAAAAAAAATAACAATGAGCGCGAGATGCTAACAGAATATTCATCGAATGTATAATATGCTATCGACGAACGTCAAAACAGTTGAACACGGTCCATGCGTACGATTATAATATTCTACGTTTCGTTTACTAGAGCTTATGGGAAACAAATGTTTTGTACAGAACACGAGTGCGTTGCAGCGAATTCGCCGTTTTCGTTTCCGCACATATATTATTATTGTGCGTTTAAACATTTTACATCGGCACTTACACCATTGCGGTTTGACATTTAAACGCAGTCGTGGGGATGAACTATACAATGCAAACATTTATTTGTGTGCGTGTACGAAACGTTACACCTTAGACGTACGCCCGCGTTAAACGAAACTATTTCGTGTACATCTTAATATTATTACATAAACTTGCCGGGTAAGTACACGTTATAATACCTGCTACGAACATTGGATTTCCTTAGAGACATCACGCCGTTTGGACGTGTATACGTACGCGTACACATACAATATATATTATCTATATTATTATCTATAAGTTCAAAAGCATACGTATAATGAAATTTTTTTCCCTCTCGGAGTGACGTCCACTTTATAGTTAAGGGTGATTTTATAACTATGCTCATCCTTCCCCTTTTTCGTCGCAAAAATGATTAAATTTGAATTTTGTTTTATTAAATGTTCAAGTTTCCATGAAACCTATATGTTTTCCATAACTTTTTTTTACTCGCCATCTTAAGGGTGTCCTGTGGCGAAACAAACTTTTATTTTTCAAATGAAATCACCCTTTTTCCACTGCGATATTCCATTGAGGGCATTTTTCTGTGTATCGAAATCGAAATTCGATAAGTAATACGATTAGTTTTTGAATTATTGTAATTTAAGTATTAAGTAGAATATAATTATAAGGAGAGTTTTTCACTTTTTATACGCAATTTAAAATTTGAATAACTCCGGAATAATTGGTCTGAACATTGACTACGTTACATTAAAAATTCCAGAAAAAGGAACTGAATATTAATTAACATGTTATATAAAAAATATGGTGTTTCAATTTGAAAAAACAAAGTTTTCTGTACAGCCACAGGACACCCTTAAGTTGGCACGAAAAAAGAAAGTTATTGAAAATTATGGGTTATATGGTAACTTGAACATTTAAAAAAAATCCAAATTTAAGCAATTTTACGGCCAAAAAAGGGGGTTAGATAAAATCACCTTGTGTGTTATATTGTACACATCCCAAAACTTCCTGCCCCGAGCACGCCACCGGTACAATGTTTAATACGTGACAGGAACGTTTACGAACGTATTACAATATTATACATGCAAGTAATAGTGTCGCGGAGCAAAAGCGTTCGATTATTTCCTCACTCATATATTATATATTAAATAATATCCGGTGAGTATTTTCACGCGGGGACAGATTGAAATTCGTTCAAAACCAAATTTACATTCGTTCGAAATCGACGACTCCTTCTACTTTGGTACACCTTAATGCGTACGATAACGGCGGCGCTGTCGCTGGAACGCGGTTCACACGGACTGTCGAATTTTGCACGCGTCGTCGACGATTTTTCACAACGCGTTCCCCGGCATGTTACAAGTACGTATATATACATGTGTGTGTGTGTGATATTACATAATTCGGAATCCTTGTGCCGCCAACAATGGAAACGGCTTTTCCGTTATAGTGCACGGACGCGAGCGGCACAAGAGCATTAGTCAATGTCTGCAAAGGTGTCCGCGACGATCCCTCTCTCGCGCGATACGGCGTTATATTATAATAATAGTATGCCGCGTACCGTGTATTGTACGTGAAATTAACGGACGGACGGACGGCGTGGCAACGTCAGCGAATTATACGCGAGAAACGTGCGTATATATTCCCTCCGCACCGTCACCGTACGAGTCCATTTTGGCGAGTTTAGTCGGCTCCCAGCACCCGAGGTCTTTTTCCTTCTTTTCTTTTTTTTTCTCTCTCTCTCATTGTCCCCCACAGGTCCCCCTCGCGTCTTTCCACCAGTGCTCGAAACGCACACAATAGACGCGAGCGCACACTCACTCTCTTTCCATACTTCTCCCCGTCACCCCACACCTCTCGCTCTCTCTCTCTCTCTCTCTCTGTGCATAGGTATTTATATACATGTACATGTATATATATATATATGAACACCGGTCGAGGGACGGAGAGGCCAACTCGTAGACACACACACCGTAGACGCATTGTGGAAAACGGACGGGTATTAATGTGCCTGAAATTTGTCAACTCTCCGCCGCCGCGGCCGACGTGTATTCAGTGCTGTTGCAGTGCGGTGTTCGCGGCGGCGCTACGGGAGAGCTGCTGCTGCTGCCGTTGCGGAGAAGGCGCGCGCGACGACGACGTCGGTACGTGTATACTATATATATATATACGTACAGTCGACGGGAGTTTTCGGAGGGGTGAGAGGGTTTTTTCGGCGAAAAATTTCTATCTCACTCTCTCTATCTCTCCGTCGTCCCTGCCGCTGGCGCGAGAGATGCTGTGCGCGCCCGCCGGGCGAAAGGGTAGAAAGTACATTAATAAAAGTGTCCAGGGTGTCAGGGTATTAATGTCTGTAATCAATTTCTGAGGCTTTCCGTGTCCCTTTTCCGCAGCAGGTCTCTCTCGCTCTCTCTCTCTCTCTCTCTCTCTCTCTCTCTACCTCCCCGCTCCGAACCCCTTTTTTCTTCTTTCGGTCGCGTTTTTTCCTTCCGCGCCCGGTTCCTGCCATCCCCTTCTCACTGCGTCCACCCGGACCCCCTGACGCCACGCGCGGTACCCCTAGCCCGCGACTTTGTACGCGCGCATTAGAGACAATGGGCCGACGACGATGACGACGGAGGAACAACACCGTCGCCGAGCGCGCCCGCGAAAAACGAAGCGGGAGTGGAAAAAATAAAATACAAAACTTTCCTTCCGAAAATTATCGATTATTGCAGGCCGCGGGGCGGCCGAGTAAGTCGGCCCTACCCCCGTAACAAACGCCACACGCACATAAGGGTTGGTACATAGTATTGTACACACACAGCGCACACATTGATTATATATATATATATATATACGTCGTGTGTACACCTATACGTATTATATTAATAGTCGCACGCATGGAAACCGGGCGAAATTCACGTGTGCGAAAATCGGAGTGCATCGAAATCGCTCAAAGTCTTATCTGCACGAGCACGGGTCAACGGTTCGGCGCGCGCGTTACACGTACATAGTACATATATTATATTATTATTATTATATTAAGCCGCGCGCGCGAGCATCCCGGAGTCGGCGAAATGTATTAATAATAATGACAACGAACACGTGGTTTACGCACGATATACATGTATAATGTATATGGCGTGGATTCAATCCGAACATTTCCAAGCGACCTATTCGCCCACCGCCGATCGACGTGCGGTCCGCGACTTTGGCTAGCCGAACTGTCGGCGAAATGATTAAACCGTACACATTTCGTATGCACACGTATTAATATAGGTATTATATTATTATTATTATTATTATTATTATTATACGCGCATACGACGCGTACAAGATAAATAATTGCCGCCAAACACCTGTGGGACGAGTGCGGGCTAGTGGTATATTATAATGATTTATAGTAATGTATACGCACGTATATGGTAGCCGTTTTGTTCGTCCCCGTAACCGACCGCCACTCGGTACTCAACGAATAAATATCGCGCCAGGTAGCGACGAGAACGTAATATTTCTATTGTATTACACGGTGCACAATACGATGACACGGAAACGGTCACGCGCCCGGTCACCTAGTATAGTAATGATAATTATAATCATAATCATCGTCATAATTACGCGTCGATTCCAAATAGATATTATAATATATATATTTAATAAAGACATTATGCGTTAAGTACACACTAATTTATCACGCTACAGCAGATAAGTGTGTATATACAGCCTACACATGGTACAGAACAAAAACCACTTCTATACTATGTGAATTATTTAAATACACCGGTCGAAATCAATTAAAACAATGTAACCAATATAGATGTATAGGCACCAACCGCGATGTTATAGTGACATTGGTTTGACACTTTAAATTGTATATATTATTGTAATTACATCGAAAATGATTGATCATCGACGATATAGTTAATAGGAGATGTTTTTTTCAACGGAAAAATAACACCTAAGAAAAAAAAATTATCGAATGATATCATGACCAATTTGTATTATATTATTTTATTATATTATACACTAGGTACTCGCGAAGTATATAATATACATTTTAAACATTTTATATTACTACTTTCAAAGCTGGTATTTACGAACTATATTAATAATAATAATATAATACGATTCAAATGCCCTACAATAGGCATCGGCGACGTTCTTAAAGTGTTTTAATGTTGTGAACCTACGACTGTGCAATAAATGTTGACGTTGACAAAATGAGGTCATGGTCACGTTGGTGCTTAAAATTCGTCAAGGGTAATGTGATACACTGAACACTGCATTTTCGCAGATTGTGTAATTACATATACCTATCGACATCATTGCATTTCTTTGAAATAAAACAAAGTTATTTTGATCTTTCGAGCAAAATTTGATTTTTTCGTTAGGTACGAAATTTTACCGATTAGAAATAGATAACAATAGTTCTTTTTTTTTTTTGAAAATCATTGGTTAATAGATTTTTTTTTACAACCGTTTAATTGTTTCGGTATTAGTTTTTGTTTTTATATTTAAACAACAGACTTTTATTTAAACGGGGAAAACTGGTCCGCGAGAAATCAAGTATTTACCGGACGTATAGACCGCAGTAGTTCGATGTATGATGATGGTGATGATGATGATAGTCATGTCTATAACGTAAATCGATCGATTAAAATATCACACGAAAATCCATCGCTTTTTACATAACATCATTCAATGTAATATGTAATTCACGTCAAAACGTTATTATATTACTATAATCACATAATATTATGTACACACATACACCGGCGTTGGACGAACATTTTCGAGTTTTTATCAGAGGCGAGGACTTTCGGTTTTATTGGCGTTCTCCTCTCTGCGGGTCTCTCCCCTCCCCCGTAACATCTGGTTTCAGATCAATGTTGTGCGACGGAACTAATTGCGAGTCGTTAAAACGTAACAACACGGAAAACGACGACGACGACGACGGCGGCGGCGGCGGAGCCCTTGCCCCGGGCGGAATAGTTAAAACGCGCGTACATAATATATACATGTATATATATTGCGCGCGCGTGGAACCTCATCAGTCATCGTAAACTTTACGGGATTTTCATTACAAACGATCTCGTTTGCGGTCTGCCGTCGATGCTGCAGCCAGCAGACGCGCGCCGCAATTACGATATTAAAATCCATTCGTTCGTGTCACCGCGGCGAGCGGAACCACCGACGGGAAACGCGATAAATATATATATATATATATATTATTATTATTATTGTTATTACTATTGCATAATATATACGCAGCACCTGTCGCCTGCACAATAATCGCGATACGTGTAATATATTGTTGCACTTGTACGACGATGGCGATTTTTCCGAGCTCGGTGGAGGGAGGATAGGAAAAAATCATTTTTACAAAAGTGTATAATATGAGGGGTGCAATGTTATGGGGTTCGGCCTGTTCGGGTGATGACACGACGGACCGTGCATCACGCATATCAGCACCGCAACTGTATGCGACAACTTAACGTTGTACAGTTCCAGGAACATATATAGCAACAAATTGTGTAGAGGTACATAAAATGAACTATACCTATGTGCAGATGACGTCCACGGTATGATTGTACTACTTCTGCTGATCAAAACAATATGACATCCAAACGTACTGCACGAGTAGTACTGTTTTAACTTTTTAGGAATTCGGATGACGTTATCGAGGGAAAAACTCAAGTTCGATTAGTTTGAGTGTACAAAATTACTGCACTATATATAAGTCGTGCGCCTTTTAATTGGACGCACATGATGGTTACTGTACAACATGTGTTCGCATGTACGAGTATACACGTGTAATAGTCGTAGTAGCTGTATTATTGTATTTTTAAGTACTTGCTACTGCAATATTTTAACTTAACCTGAGACCCATACAGGTGATAAACGCGAAATATTAAGATACATGCGTAACACTCGACGATCCGCCGAGTGATTTTCAAACAAAGCCGAACGAACGCGTTTATGCACCGCCTTAGAGTAGCACTACATTGTCTCTAACTATATACGTAAATTATGTTTATGCAGGTGTGGAAATGAACTAAGTAAAAGCTATTCAAGAATTCGTTAAGACATTTTACGCTCGCGTTACAATTATGTAATTATTGTTTTATAATTAACTTTATTTCGCATGACGAAAGAATTAACTGGTATACATGTATAAAGTATATAAATAATTAAAATGCACAAGCATTAATAATTAAAAACTGCTTTTTTAATGTTTTATTGTTGTTATTATTATTATTATTACTTTTTTTGTTGTTAATTTATGCACATACAAGTACATAATGCTATTGCGATTATAAAATGATAAAAAAAACCTCGCATTAAATATATTGTGTGGTAATAGGTACGTAGTTTAATGTTTTTAGTTTACAAAGTGCGATAATTAATTTAAAAGACTATTTTTGTGTGCTTAAAATATGTTGATTTTAATTATCGTGCTTAACGTTTACACGGTTTGTGTACGAATATTGATTTATTCTTTTTAACTGCTCATTTCACGCGCTAAAACAATTTATCGAACCGCTGACTATATATCGATACATTATAACCATTAAATATAAACTTAAACTTTTAATTATTTTTTCTGATCTCTACGACTAACTTACCAAGAGTTTCAGTGCAGTATAAATATTGTTGCGCATATTAAGTGTATTATTGATAAATATTGTGGGGTATAGTCACACTTATTTAAAATTCAATAATTTATAATTTATTGAGTGAATATGTTTTGATTTTTGCTGAAATAAATAAATATTTATAATGCAACATGAAGTAACTGCAGATGTTTATTATAATGAACACGGATTAAAATTGTACAACTTTAACATCGGTTTAGGTACGTATAAATAATAATAATGACTAAAATCAAGTACGAGAGCGTTTACTATTGAAGGTTCGTCTGTAAATGCACAAGGAAACGCGACGAGTCAATTTCGAGAATATTGCAATCGCGAAAACAGCTTCCGAGCAACTGCAACAATAGGTCGATATGCAAAAGAGCGCACCACGTGAAAAGTCCAAGTGTCAAACCTATTAAACTTGGTGAAACTACAAAAGTTCCGCGCTGTAAATGTATATGTGCGCACAATACATATATAATACATATATTTACATCGTACTCGTGTGTACGAAAGACGATTCCCGGAGAGATGGAAAAGTTCGCAAAGTCGTATCCAAGGTAAAGCGCACGTATTTATATTCGTCTTGAAAACTTTTGCGCGACGATCGTTCTCTCGCATCGCGCGAGTTTTGACGGAACGAAAACAAGTTATAATCTTCGGCCCAATCTCGGCGTTTTCCGATCGGAGAACAAACAATAATAATGAACGTGTGTACACACGACACGCTGTAAAATGTACACGTATGCACTAAAGTACATATACATATACACGCGTATTATACGTATACTTCGGGGGGTGAGAGCGCGCCCCTATTCGCGCTCGTTGAAGTATTAATCCCTTGTCCAAGTCCCCCGCGACTGTACCACCCTCGTCGCGTAGCGTACGTATATCTACGAACGTTACCAATTATATATCATCTCATCGCCGGACGTGTGCAGTATTATCGCGGGAGGGAAAAAGATACCACTAGACGTCATCCTCGCGCATTTTACGGTGGTGGTGCTGAGGTGATCATCCAATAAGTTTTACGGCTATATAGCGGAACGCGCACCGCACGACCGCAGTGCAGTTGATAGAAATAAAATGTTTGCGAAGGGGACTCCGTGACGGAAACTGCAACTTGCACGTGCACTCGCGGATTCTCATACCCTTGGACTGTACGCACCTTTATAGGTGTATCGGACGTGGTGCGTACTCAATAAATATTACACACCGCGCGGACTTGGTCGACTTACACTGCGCGTATATTTGTCACAGCGTATATTACATATAATTAAAACAGCACAATGTTAGGTTATATATGACGGGTTCACGACGTAATACTAACATATACCGTACGGTTTAGTCTTGGTCTTCAGCGATTTATCATAAGCCACTAAGACGATTTGGAAATACGATTGAAGAACAACGTCATTCTAAAACCGTTGATCGTATTCCTCCCCGAATATTATTGTACATACACCGCCGAATATCTAATCATATTTGTCGTGTGATAATGATGTTGAGCAGATGAAGTGAACGTTTTGAAATAAATGAAAAACCCGTTAACAGTCTAAAACTGGGATGTGTTCGGGGTTCCTTCGGCCGAGCTTCTGACTATACGTGTGGACGTGAAAAAGCGATCGGCCACAATAATTAAAACGACGACGCTAAGAACGTACTCGTCATACTATATATGTTGTGCACGGTGATTTTTTTTTGTTTTTCTCTCGGGTCTATCTCAACTATATTTACTTACAGCCTCGCGACGATGTATAATACGAAAACGCGCGCGTTTTTTGGCGCTCGACGCAGCATCAGCAGCATCCGTCGCGCGCGCTCGTACCTATCTATGTAGGTATGTATCAATGTGTGCACGCTCAGCGGGGGGCGGCGGCGGTTGTTGTCGCGGCCGCATCGAAATGAAAAGCCTATCCCGTTGTTTTCATTTTTTTTTTCCCCCGCCCGTTTTACGTTTCGTTTTTTTTTTTCCTTTCGTTTTTCCCTTTGTGCGCGCGCGTTTTTCTTCTCTCTCCCAAAGGCAATCAAGATGATGGATGATTTTCCGCGAGGCGTTCCGTGTCGTGTTGTTTTTTTTTTTTCCTCTCCTGCCCCGCGCTCCGTTTTCGTTACCCGTCGTCCGTTCGCGCCACGTCAGGCGGCGGTGGCGGCCGGGGGACACGACAAGGGTTTGTTTTTCCGGGAGCGTCTAAATGTTAAGCAGGAAACGGGCGGCGGGGCAAAGTTTCGCCGGTGGCGGAAGAGACCTTCAAACGTATATATATATAATAATATAAACGTGGCGAGAGATGCGGAGTGCGGCAGCGGTGTGGGCACGCGGTACGCACTTTATATACATTATACATATATATATATATACGCGCTACGTGAGAGAGAAAAAAGAAAGAGGCGTGCGCGCGCGCGCGCGCGAGAGAGAGAAAACGGTCGGTGGGCGGGATGGTCGGTGGCGGGGCTGCGGCCATCAGTGGCTCGGTTAATGCGTTCTTCAATCAGCCGACGTTCGGGGGCGATCAATCTCCGAAAACGCCGCCGCCGCCGCCGCGCTCTCCGACCGATCCCGTCGTCCGCGGAGAGACGTGCGGCACCCTATTCTTTACGCGCACACACGGGCGAGCGCACGAACCGTGTGCGGATGGCTTCATTTTTCTTACGAGCGGATTTTTTTTTTTTTTTTTGTGTTGCCGCTGCTACCACCCCCGGGCTGCTTTATTCTTGTACACACACACACATATATATATATTATATATTATACGCGAAGGGTTTCTCTTTTTTTTCGCGTTGCCCGAGGTTTGGTTTTTTCCTTCTCGCGCACGCACACACACACACCCCTACATTTATATACAGCTCCACAGTCGTCGCCCACGCACGGATGGAATAATAAAGATGACCGACTATCCCTACGTCTTTCACACGCGCACACAAACCCTGCGGGCGGACGTATGCGAAAGTCCTGATGCAAAGCCTGAATACGGGATTTCTTATAAATAAAACCGTTTCCTCAAACCCGTACCTACTCACACTTCCGGCTCCCTTACCGGATGCGGTCGGATCTGATACGTTGCTATACGTATACAGATATTTATAAAAATGAGATAAACAAAGAATAAATACATAATATATCATAACGACCGTCACTGGCGCGCGGGAATCACGGAAAACGACAATATATTATAATAATTTTGGTCGGTTTTCCCCCAAAAATTAATAGCGAATACTTTATACATAGTATGACGAAGTGATTTATCGACTGGACTGCTCGATGAAATATGTATAAACCCTGTTTACCATATTATTTACTTTCGACTTTGACGTTTTTAAACTGCATTAAGTTTTACATCATTACTTGAACGTGGATACGTTATTTTGACATCGTATACAGAAGTAACTTTAACTTTAAGTGTAGTTATCATTGAAATTGTAGCGTGTTCAAGACCAACGCACTTATTCGGTTGAACGAGAAATATTTAATGTCTTAATACAATAATGTAATCTTAATATGGCCATAGATAACATTGTGTATATGTACTGATTTATCATGTTTATATTCATTAACAAATATTTTTGCTTGCATATTTATTCTTTTGGTCGAACATAATATAGTTTTAACTTTTGATCCAAATTAAATTCAAACAAAGTTCCAACAACTAAAAAAGAATTTCCATAAAAGTAAAACTCGAAAATCTCAACAAAAAACACGGTAAGTGTTCTACTGTGGGAAATGTCTCCGGGTTGGTAAAATTAAAAAGTCCACTTATTTATTCATGATTTACCGAATAAAAATAAAGAACATTTGTGTCAAACGTTTTTTAAAACGTTTTTAATGTCCAACGGCTCCAGAACCGGGCACATTATTATACACCAAAAAAAAAAAACTATTTAATTATAATTTACGGTCTCTAAAAATATAAAACGAGTATAATAATTTCTGCTGCTGTTTTTTCAAGAATGAAACGCGTTAATTCGACCCGTTCGTACTCCGTGTTAGTACTGATTTTTATATACGTTTCAAACGGGATAATAAGTTCAACTTTTACGACAGCTTTTATTTTTATTATTTTTTTTTTTATCTCTTTCGTCGATACAAATAAAAACAATAACAATAACAACAGTCAGATACTGATATACAATTATCTGATATTCAATTGGATCGTTGATCCAATAATATTCAAAAAACAATAAGCATTTAAACAAACTCATTTGTGTACAATAAAAACTCATCCGATATTATACTTGTAAATTAATATAGGAATAGCCTCATAAACAGAATTGTAAGTAATCAAAAGCTAGTTGTACTATTTCGGGTATCTCTTCATTAATAGTTAAGAATAAAAAAAATAATTTTCAAGAATATTCCGTTCAATATAATATTAAGAGATACGCTTAGAATACTTAACGATACAAGCGCCTATATACTTTAACAATGCATCCGGTATACATATTATAATAATGTACCCTATAGTTTTCTGTACTTTATTATAAGAGTATATTGAAATTGAAATGACTGTCACATCGTCGTTGTTGGACAAATTCTATCGTATATAATGCAATTCTTTATCGAGCATAATGCAGTATTACATAATTTATAACACTTTATGCGTCAAACAGTCGTTTGAACTGTATACCCATATAGTCGCACGGAGATTTGAGTCATTCATCTGTTATACTAAATATATTACATAATACGCGGCTGTCAAGTCGACACTCGTGCGCTCGTTATTTACGCAGTTTATCTATCCAATACTTATTTATTAAAGTGTAATATATTTAATATCGTCGAACAATATTGCAGGACTATGAGTCGACGGCAAACGTGTTGCAGGGGTGGCGTCTTGCCGCAGGACTTCGGATATAAGGGCGGTGGCGGTGACCAGATGTCCAGATGAGAAGAACAATGTCGCCGAATCTCGACACGTGTGTGCGTGTCCTGCCTCAAGAGGGATATGGGAGGCCTAGGGCGAAGACAACGAAAAAGGACGACGACGACAACGACGGAATCGGGGAAAAAACATCCTTTTACATATTATATATATTACAAATCGCTTTTAATTTCACGGTCCTTAAAGGGAATCAATTTTTGTTGCACGCATGTTGGACGGAGATGGTGGTGATGGGCAATGAAGGGATGGCTGACAGATGCCGTTTCGTTGCGCGAATTATATTGGCACTGTAGCACACACGCGCTTGCGACAAATGTGCGCAACACTCGGCCAACAAAATATTTTCTACGACCGAAGATTTATTGTTGTTTTTATTGTAATTCTCACGTATACACTATACATACATATATATATATATATATATATATATATATATATATATATGAAAGTGTATGTATAAATCCTGTATACAAAAGGTTAAGAAGAACAAGATTCGAAAAAAAAAATAATACTAATACACATGTATAATATGTATCCCGATCCGCATTCGGGTCAGCACCGAATTGGTCGTACACATTAGGACAGACTTGTAATTTCAAATTTTTTGCTATATTACTTGTATTATGATCCACAAAAGGGAACCCTTATTTTTCTATTCATCTATTGTACACTGCTATTTTGATATCTTAAAATGATTTGTTCCGTTTATTAAAGGATTTTTTTTTTATATACACGTTTAGATACAATATTATTTCCGATGAACTGCGACCACATGTGCGACTTCCGTTTTCCTTCGAAACGAATTATATGCGTGTTAAGCCCGGAGAAAAGGACGATTGAAATTCAATCATTCGGATCATCACAGGCGACCCGTTGCCCGCAGTGCTCAAATAATTATAATAAATACGAACATACGGTTTGTTTATTAAAATATTTTTCCCTTAGCAAAAAACCGGAGTTCGCGTTCAACGCGGAAACGTACACGCGTAACGGAAGAATAAAAAGTGAACGTGCGAGCGGGAAAACGGATCGGGAGAAAAAAAACGTCTCAATCGACGGAACACACCGCAGGTATACGTATAAATGGGCCAAAGCCGCGGCGGGGCGACGTGGTGGTCCGGGTACACGATATATTACGTTGGTCGCCGAGCGATCGGAACAAATGGTCGCGCGGGTTAACGCTTTTAACCTGGTCATAGTTTCGTCGGGCGGCCCGAGTCATCGCCACTGTATACACGCACAAGGGGCGCGCGCGAAACGAGTAAATATACGTACACTGCACTATATATACACCTGTATTTATGCGGCGGCGAGGGGGTGAAAGGTTCCCCGCGGACGATTCAAAACCCAAAACTATAAATTGTCGGTCGACCTTGAGGGCTCGAGCGCACTTTATTTTGCGCGCCAACAACGCCGCTCACACACCCTCTTGCCCCGTCCACACTGCGACGGTACTCGCAAGCATAACGGCCACCGTGTGCGCGTATATATACGTATATTTATATTACGTGTGTGTAACGGGTTATGTGTCGGAATGTATATGTGTATGTGTACGTGAACGGACCTAAACGACGGCTTTTGCCACCGCCGCGCCGTTTAACGGTACACATTTCATCGAGATACGCACTTCACCCCGCCAGGCCATCGAACAGATTTCGTCGATAAACAATTCCACTTCAAACGCGCGTGTATCGCAGTCGTCCAGCTTGTGTTGTATCCATCTGAACGCGTACACGTGTGTAAATGTGTGTGGCGTGTTTGTGTGTACGAAAACGCGACGACCTATCGCGTCAATACGTACAATACCTACGATCGATCCGACGGCGTCCGAGCGATTTTTCGCTTTTGTTCTCACAGTTTGTGTGTTCGAAACGACCGTGAGTCGAACATACACGCGTATTATTCAAATCAATTATCCGAGCGTGTACACGCGGTGAAGTGGTCCGTTATGTTTTCGCATTTTTATAATAACGCGGATAAACGGGAAAACTAAGCGCGGCATCCACCCTGTACGTTGTCCCGCGATTATAGACATTTTTTAAAAATTATATTTGATTGACCGTATAGAGTCTAATTATACCGAAAACTTGTCAGAAACGGAATACTACTATGCCCCCCCCCCCGCTACACGAACGATTTTGTCTTTGACAATTATTTTCATATATTATCACGCGTATGAGTTCAGATTTACGAAAGACGACTAGTCCGGATCTCATCTCCCATGTACATTATGTGATACTTTATCGTTTAACTTTGCAACACCTTCTCGTGATAGTTATATTGCTTATGGGTTCGTAAAGAATTATTTTATTTCACCTATGCGTATATTTCGACAGTTGAAACCATACATAAAACTTACGTTGAGCAATAACATTTTAAGCGTCCTAATATCAATGTAAAATATCGTCGTTTATTCAATTCTTGTACCCTCAAAAATCTTTTAAAAATCTTTAATACTATAATATATTATATAATATTTGTACTATGTCATACAAGAATAAGTATGCAGCTAAAACGCCACCTCCACAACGCGTTGGAGAAAAGATTTCGAATACACATTATATACGTCAAAGACTGTGCGTAATGATAGGTACGTATATATATTGTATATTAAACGTAATATATTATTCATATTTTTCGTATTCTGAACAGCGTTTTTGGAGAAACACATTTATCAATTTTCAGCGTTTTCAAAACACCCACTTATATTCACCTAATAATACGTATATTATACTTGCAGTACCCTCGCGTCGCGCTCGACTATCGTCACCATTGTGCGTTGTGTACAGGCTTACAGAATAATGGAAAATTTGAAATAACTCTCAAAAAAAAGGAAATATAAAATGAAACTGTTCTCGAAAAAAGGAAAAAAAATTAAACGACGCAATTTTTTGATTGAAAATAGAATCTCTATCATATACCATTAAGTTATCATTATTATGTGCATACCAAAAGTTTAAACATTTCATGTTTTCAAGTCTTAATTAATGTCCGTAAAATGCGATACAGTCCGTTTGTAGTTTTGCGTACGTTATGTTCATTCCTAAAGTTTAAATGTGGATCGACTGCCGACATTAAAAAACTGTCAACAATACTTGTTTCGTCGGTTATAAATTCCATAATTTTTTCACTAAACTGTAACCGCAATCGCAGGTTGTCTGGCGGCTTCAGCTTCTGTGCTATTTCGATTTCGGAGATGCTAGTATGAGCCATGTGCACAATGACAACTTTTTGATTTAAGAAATTAATTTAACTACATAAAAAAAGACACCGACGAAAATTAATTTTAAAACATGATATACTTTTAAGCTTTGGCCGTACGGTGTAGACTCGGATTTTAACGATAGAATTAAAGAAATACGTTTTTTTTTATACACGTTCATCTGTGCGAGTTATTTCAATTCCACCAATTTTCCTCTAAAGACCCTGCTGTGTACGATATTGTACTGTATTAGCTGTACACGGCCGGCCCGTGCATATAGTACATGTGCGTATAATAACGATGCGATATTTAAGGTGAAAAATATTGCGTGTGTCGGCGACGCGACGACCGAGACCGTCTGGAACGACGACATTAATCAGAGTCGAGTAGCGTTGCGATGCGCCGAATTTATATACGTGTTATTATAATGTTATAACAACGTGCACCGATCGATGGAGAAACATCACGATTGATTTATAATCGGTTTTTTGGCGACTCGTTTTATCGGGACGACAAATATTATGTAACGACGACCGTACATAATATTAATATCGTTTGGCGCGCGCACAGAATCGCATCGGCCGTGTATACACACTAAACATAATAATAATAATAATATCATTTATCATGATATCATGTATACCATCACCACTGTTCCCTACCCGGCATCGGGAAAAAACACGCGGGCGAGGACGAAGCCACTCGGCTTAAAAGCGTATTTAATCAAAAATAATAATAAGGCGAACAGTGCGTGGATTGATTACGACTTTTTTTTCAACGACGTCCCGCGGGTATATAATATAGTCTCTTGTCGGGCGACGGTATCGCGCGACGACGACAAGACTTTTTGTACGTGATTGTATCTATATGATAATAGTACTACACGATCGGCCGGGCATTCCATAATATTATAACTACCGATGAGATATTTATTTATTTATTTAAAGTTTAGCGGATCATCTTTCCACGTAAAATATATATATATATAACAGTACAATATTGACAATTTATATAAATTATATTAATAATACGAAAGATAATGAAAATAACATCAAATTAAATTAAATTATATTCACATAATTACTAAAAGATTCCTAGGAAGTAAAGTTAAATAATTCAATTTTTGTTCGGTAATGAGTAATTTATTATCAGTCTATTGATATGTGAAGCTAGAACATAGTTTGTTCTTCACAAAAATACATAAAAAATGACCTAGTTCTACATTTAGGGACATACGAATAAAGACAAAACATTAGCCTAAGTTAATATTCCCGTCGCTATACTACGATAAATGGATCCATGAGCACGGATATAATATTTGTACGGTTCCGTAGCGTCCATTTGTTTGCTGGTCGACGTCTGTGACAGCGATAATACTACTGTAACGATTATAGACATATAGTATGTACGTACTATATTATGATCATGACACTCGTCGCACGCTCATCATTTAATGACCCACCCATTGTACATATTATCATAATGTTTTACATTTTATTCATTCCAATCGTATATTTACGGCGAACGTTGGCGGTGGGACGCAGGGAGGAGAACTGCGGTGCGGACCGAGACTTGACAATATTAATCGGTCTCGCGACGGCCGGTTTTTAATTAATAATAATAACATCGTCGCCGCGCGTCTCCCTCGAAAGAGAGACAACGCCGGGCGATTTATATTTCACGTCTCCGCCACGTCGTCGGTCTTTGCGCGGCTTTTGTTATTATTATTATTGTTGTTTTCGTCTGCATAAAGTTTTCCTCGTCTCCGTTGTTTTGTTTTGTTCTTTCTTATTTTTTATGTCTCTCGCCCGACCGACGTGTTTATAATAATACCCGGCCACCTCCTCGGCACAACCCTTGGTACTGTAGGCGCAAGAACATCACGTTTCCCCGGCAGAACCCTTTTTTTCGGATTCGATGGCCGTCGATCGTGCTACAATTGCACAAGGTAGTATCATTTAACGATGCGGATGTTTATACGGTTGTCTTACGTCGTCGGTATTTCGCGTCCCAGAGATCTTTATCGCGGACACCGCGAAACGCGCTCATCGATTGTTTTATGAAAAACTTTTGTCGCATACTTTATTCGGCCTCCTGGTGCGACATGACGAAGACGTATTTACGATAAGTGTAAATGTCGTAAGAACGCACACCGTCGACGATTCCTCGTGGGAAAGCAGCATAAGGGCGGATACAGAGGTCCTAAACGGAGGGGGCAATATATATATATATTTCAATAAAATAAATTAATAGAAATTGTCTTATTATTAATCGACATCAAATTAGTTGTGTACAGAAATCGGTCATACTCTCAACAGAAACACTGTTGATGGGTCTTATCGTTTTAAAACGTAAAAACTTTTAATTTCGAGAATGAAACTTAATTAAAATCTTATACTCGATATCTACTAAACCATATTAAAAAAATCATTTTGATACAAAAAGTCGAAAAGTCTTGTTGAATATCGGTATAGTTGTATATTTGTATAAATTATAAACAAAATATTGAACTTGCACGAACAAAATTTTTGCCACAATTTCAAACACAATATTCGATACTTTTTTTTGTGTAGGAGGGGGGGCAATTTCCCCTATTGCACCTCCCTTGTATCCGCCCTTGAAGCAGCAGCTGTCTCGTCGTACAGCGGCGGTTTGATATCGTTCGTGTTTCCGGTACCACGGGCGGTTTCTGCGTCCGTCGCCATCACAGCTCCCCGCGACAGACGCAATCGTAGCGTACGCGCTTATATAATATCAACGGTCGGCACGGCGGTGTCTTCGTGCCGGCGGAAACGCAAAATAGTCAATGTAAAAACCGTTCGCCGCGGAGAGTGGTGACGACAAATGGATTCCGAGACCCCGACAACCGACGGCGGGAAATCGTTGATCTAATTACAAAGGGTCCGTTCGACCTTTCACCAGATTAAAACAAAACAAAGCTTACGCAGTGTCGTCAGCGCGTTAATTTCAATTCGAGCAAACGCTCGCCACCGCAACAACAACTATGTACGTAGGTATAGAAGGTACTTGCTGCGAGGTTACCAGGATTTTGGTGGGAGGCGGATCGGTTACGTATCACGATTATTACATGAAAAAACAAAACCATAGTAAAGGTTGAATTAAAAAAAAGCTTTATCTTAACTTTTAAAACGGTAAACTTAGTCAAACTACTGTAGAGTTAAATCAGATGTAATATCTTATTTACAACATTTAGATAAGTACGAAAGATTCCACAAAATATCAGTGGTGGGAGGGTGAAGTCCTTAAGTTCCTTTACGCCTGGACACACCACTGGGTAAGTGTAACGATTCTGGGATAAGTTGCACACGACGGACGCACGTAAATTGTCCACTACCAGTGCACTAATTATAATTTGGGACCCGCGACTTCGACCGGTAGCTGAGCGCGCGCGTATTATAACGATTAAAATGAACACGCATGTGGTTTTTCGTATACATCCGTGCCAACGGCTCACCAATCACCGCAAAAAATCGAAAAATTGCCGTTCGCATCGAACTCGGACACTATGCGCCCCATAGGTTATATACATTTACGAGCAGTACGTAATGTTCACACATTCGCTTTTATTATTTCGTGTTGCAACGACATGAGCGCGTTCGGCGCGACAACCGTTTTACCATCTGACAAATGACAACCATAAATCCGGTCTCGAGACGACACGTGTTTAATAGGTCCGTTATATTTGTACACGAGATTAACTGTTTTACGCTTTTCGAACCCTTTCGGATTTCTTCGCGAGGCCCCCCGCACTCGCCGTTCGGTGTTTCTCACGTACGCGCAGCGTGTGCCGCCGCCATACGCGAACGGATATTCCCCGTGCAATTATTATGGGCTCAGCCACCTAACCTAGGTGTCCTCGTACGTCGCCGGGATCGAAACGAAACGGGTGGGCGCGTATCGGGTAGGTACAATATCCTTTCTACGCGTACGTCGACACGAAGGAAAACTGTTCAGTACACCGGCGGTGGTGGTGGGGGGGGATGAAGACCGGCATATACCGCCCGGTGTATTATTATAGATCAGCGCGTGGAAAAATATAATATGCTCGCGCACGCACTGCGAAATCGACATGCGGGCGAAAAATAAAATTCCATCCCCTATTTCCCGCAGCGTCGGCGGTGCGGTCGCGGCGTGAACGCCGAGAGAGATGAAAAAGCGACGTGGGGCGCGCACGCGCACGCACGCGCACACACACGCGAACGCACGCACACACCGGCTGTGGTGGTATACGGCACTGCGTATATATACATACGTGGGCGGAGGCGGAAAACAACTGATGATAAAACGCTGTGTATTTGTCAACGTCAAAATCAAAAAGAAACTTTTAAAAACGAACCCCTCTCACACCCCCGCTTCAACGGTAGCCTCCGCATCGTCGTCGTCGTCGTCGTCGTCGTCGTCGTCGTCATCGTCGTATAGTCGTCGTATAGTCGTCGTTCACATTGTTGTTCCCATACACACGGGGCCCTCGCACACGGGGAGGGGCTGGACAAACGGTGGTGGTGGGGGGCGGAGGAGATGGCGGCACGTGGGGGTTGCGGCCGGGAGGTACGTGAGGGAGGTGAAGGGCGGTGGCGGTGTGTTGCCTCGCGCTGATAGTGAACAAGAAAAATACGAAAACGAGAAAAATAGACACTGTCAAACGACGTCGGCGGCCGCGATGGTGGCGGCGGTGGGGAGGCAACCCTCCGACGGGCGGCCGCGTTCTCTTTTCTTTTAGGCGAAATGAAGCTTGAAAAATAGGCCTCAAACACTCTTTTTTTCTCTCCTTTTTTTTTTTCGCCCCGCGTGTATATATTTGCTTATACATAAATATACATGTAGGCCGGCAAATTTATTTTTCTTCGCTTTTTTTCCCTCCACGTCTTATTATAATATTCCTTTCACCCTCGTATTATTATTATTATTATTATTATTTGCTCTCAAATGTTATTATGTATATTTCGTTACATTGTCTGCAGCGCGCATTTATCCACGCGATCCGCCATGGTTATTTTTCACCAGCGTTTCGCAAACTTGCGAATACTATGATTATCATTTTTATTACGCGCGCATGCTTTTCATAGGGGAAAAAAATTATTTCTATTAATACGACATAATTGAAAATTCACTGTATAATTTTCTACCCACAATATTATGAGCAAATTAAAATCGTTGCGGCTATAACAAATGCGTAATGGTATTGATTTATTGTTTAAATTACACGATCATTTTTGTGTGGTTTTTTTTCTCGCGTCGTACTTATTCATAGGTACGTCTAGAAGTTAGCTTTCACCTTTAGCCCTTTTTTTTTATCGCCTACGGTATTACGTCGGAATTATGACATACTGGATAAAAAAACTCGGCATAAATCCTCTTTCTCTCTCAATCTCTTTATATATATTTATATAGTACATATACCTACCTTCTTCATGCAGCAACTTATCTTATTTTCCGAAAGAAAAAATGAATTGATAGTAATTTAGGTTAAAACATTCTACGATACGTCATCTTTATAATAACGTATTATAATATGAATAAAATATCAATGTTACTCATCAAAAATATTCAATTTAGATTCCTATGCATTAACATTGTTATTATAGAGAGCCATAAACTACAATTAAGGATACTTCGGTACACTCAATTTGTTTTAATTAGACAGTATAAGAGCAAATTAATTGATTTTTACATGACGTTTAAATTCCATGAATAAAAAAAGAAGATATAAGTATAAAAGTAATTACATGTTTAAATATTTGTTATTGAAACTAATCATGAATTATTAATAATAATTTTTTGAATTTAATTACTTATACCCTATAGGGAAATACATTAATTTATGATCATTCCACCTTGACGATGTAACTATAAATCCAGTATTCTGAAATAATTAATATAATGCATCCACTATATTATAATACTTTAATTATAAACTATTTATTTTAAAGAATTTTGTACAAATGTATACTTTCAAAATGTCTTCGTAAAAATAGTAATACATTTACAAATTGAATTTATTTTATTTGAACTATACATATTCCATATAGTATAACGGATTCTTAATATAGCTATTATACTCGGTGGAAATCATGTTCATGTAGCTAAAAACTCGTCATGCCGCACGACTTCAATATGTGCATAGCTGCTTGCAGTATTCTCGTGTTCGAAGTACCTATAAAAACCTGTAAAACAATTTCCGATAGACATTTAAGTAAACCGTTTACTGTAATAGCAATACGAGTATTATACAATATAGAGACCCAATCTACCAATAAAAACCATGTGCGCAGTTCGTATACTGTTATTCTTGAAAAATGTATTAGAGAACATGGAAACATTTACAATCTGTATACATAATACAATAAGCAAATTAGTTAATAATGTAGGTGTGGTGACAAGACAGAAGCCAGAAGGTGGCAATCACCGACACTACTTCAACATGACTTTATTGATTATTTATTTTTCAGCTATTTTACCGTTAAATTAGCAGATTACGAGACCAGTTACGTTTGAGACGCCGAGGTGGACTCTCAGGATAATTAGGCTAACATAGGACAAATTAGACTATTAGAAATTAGTGGGTTATTATGATTATGTGTGTGTCTATGGAAGTTTGAATAATAATTTCGGGCAAAAGTTGAAAGTTTGTATGTATTAAGGTCATTAAACAGAGTATGGTTGTTAACATACCACGTATACTGTTTACGAAAACTAATTCTGATTTATAACTACAATGAACTTGAATAGAGTTACCTACTTCAAGTAGATCCATTTAACGGAGTACACCTACTTCTTTAGAATATAATTTAAATGTGTCAATTGATTATCGCAATGCATTTCGGAAACTTATATATTATTTATATTTAACCATGGTAGGCGCCCACCACGAGAAACGAGCTAATGTACGGATTTCAATGGCGTCATGCCGTTAACCCCCATCGGGATCGGGATTTTTTTTTTAATCAAAAATACTTTTTTAAACTACAGGTGGCGGCGTTCTTTTCTCGTTGAACACCCGAAACGAGCACACTGTAAGTATCACACAGACACACGTATTACGTATATATATATATATATATATATATATATATATATACACACTGATACATTACAGTAACATCCGGCGACCCGGTTGGAAACAAAATTGTTATTATAGAAAAATTCAGGTAGTAGCTCCTGGATATGTGTTGTATTTTTTTTTTTTACATCCTATTGTCCTCTAAAAGGTCACAAATGAAATTCGTGCAAAGTATAAAAAAAAAATCCACCTTCAATACTATATACAGGTGATGTGCGTGTTCTATTCACCGATTATGAACGGTATAGGTACATTATTGCGTATATATCTTTGATACCGGCACAACGACGTGTGTCGGTACATATAACCCTGTATTTTTTCAAAGAAAGAAATATCCACTCGAATGATGTATAATGACGGCAATTCGTGTCGTTTAGTGTGCGACTGAAAACGTTACGATGTTTATTCTACACCTATACGTGTATTATAAATATTATAATCCGTCTGTTATACAACGTTTACAAAACGCGCTGTTAGCGGATCGCGCAAGACTGCAACGACTTTTCTTCAAGTAAATATGTAATATAATAACACCGAAATTGTATTCATACCTGCAGCGGTTCGTATACTTTACCTCGTGTTTCTTCATTTTTTACATCTAATAAAAACATAAACGATTGTCCATAAAAAAGTGTACAGGGCCTTATCATGAGTTTTCGAAATCCGCAATTTCGCTCTCCGATAAGTGAATCCGGTACGGCGATGGATTTCAAACGATCGCGGTAAAAAGCTCCGACGGTATTATATCGAACTCAACCTGCAGCGGCGACGCACTTGCGTTTGTTTAATGCAATATTATTGTAGGTACATACTCGGTTAATTACCGTCTATTCTTGTAGACATTTTTACATTTAATTATCTTCGGACCGAACGGCGCCGCAACGTTTTGCGGGTCGCCATATTCCACGCACACACACTCGTATTATATACACGCATCCGCAGACTCGATACATATATATATATATATATATATATATTAGTACGTATATACAGACAGGCGGATGATGGATATAGGGCCGCCACCGTACATATATTATATTGGAGTACAGGCAACAGTCACCAAATGGAAAACAGGGTGTCCGCCAGATATATATGTATATATTTGTGTGCGTGTGTATATATACACTGAAAAACGGTATGGTGAGGAGATGAAAACGTGGAGAGAGGGGGCAGAGAGGGTATATAGTAGTAGCTGTTTGACAAACACGACACGACATCCCTCGCGCACGACGGCAGCGGCGGCGGTAGCGTTCCACCCCTGTTCAAAACCATCAGTACACACGCGCACACACACATACCGTCTCCTACCCTCTCGCCGCCCTCGTCGACGGCGGGACAATGATAAATTCCTTGCAAGATGAATGCTGCTGTTGCTGCTCCGGGATTGGCTCTCCCCCGCGTGCCACCACCGTTTCTGGCGCACACCTCGCGGTCCCCTTGGGGGTTTTACTCCTTTTGACAGAATCGAACTCGACATTTTTGCATTAATCATCAGGCGGCGGCGGCGGCGGCGGCGGCGGAGTTTCCGCGCGCGTATACAAATAATAATAATAATACACCAACACAAACGCACGGAGTTTGTATACACTGCGCGTATGTATGTATACAACACAGAAAACGCGCACACATACAGCAGAAAACGGCGACGATGGAAAAAATAAAATAAAAGCGTTCTATTCACCGGCGGCAAAATATTTTTACAGATGAAAAGGACTCGAAGCGCGTTTGCGTTCGCGTGTATGGTATATATAGATGCCTACCTATACGTATATACTCTATATAATATAATGTATATATGTGTGTGTGTGTGTGTGTGTGTGAGTGAGTGTGTACACGTCGCTTACGACGACGGCGGGGGCGTGTGGGAGAACGCGACAGCTGCTCCTGCTAATGCTGCAGCAGAGCGTTGCGTTATATTCGAAAACCTGCAGGTCGACAGAAGACCGTGGAGTGACGGTGCGATGGAGGGGAAAAAAAAAGAGTACCTGAGTAGTTTTTTATCTCCACTCTTCCACTCACCCAGTCGCGGCACTGCTCTCTCGTGAAAAGATTCAAAGGAGGTTCACACAATAGGCACGTATTAATCAGCTTTAGAGAAAAAATAAAAATAAAAATAATAATAATAATGAAAAATAAGAGAGGCGAGAGATAACCGCGCTGGCGAGGAACGCGATGGACTGGAGCGGAATATTTTTCCCACCTTTTCCCCGAGTCGCAGACGAAACGCAAATCGTTATAATATAAGTCAGTGGGCCGTATGAGTGTATATGTGTGTGTGTGTGTGTGAGTGTGTGAGTGTACCGTACATAATAATATTATGTCCGATTAATGCACACAGATAACGCGCGAGCGTTCGTGTCATGCTCGTATTTATATATGGATGCGTATTATTTCGTATTTCGTACATACATATATACACACATATATATTATAGTATATATATGTATATATATTAGCAAACATAAAGAGTGTGCGCGTGTATGATAATGTGAGCACTGTCATGTCTTGTGTACCTATCCAATACGATATGTACGTATAAATGTATTTTTTTATTTCTGTTTTATTTCGAAATGCAGGACCGGTGTATCTGTCTCGTTTTGGCTGTGTACAGGACTGTATACATTATATAATATTCAGTATACCCGTACGCATACTCACGCGGACGTACGCCAGCTAATAACGAACAGGATGTTAATTTCGTGTGTACCGATGTCTATGTATATCTATATGTATATGTGGTACGCGACGTCCTTATTATATTACGAGGACGACGACGACGACGACGTCTTGTGTGTATATATATATGTGTGTGTGTGTGTGTGTGTGTGTGTGTGTGTGTGTGTGTGTGTGTGTGTATATCTACGTCGTGTTTCGGATGAAGATAATATTATTATAATACAAAACTATATTATATACATATACGGGGAGATTGGCGTGCGGCCAGCAGAACCGACAACGACGAATTATTCGACCCCATTTGTTTTCGTCTAAAAATTAATTCTGACGTGTACACAGGGTGCGTATATAGTTCTTAATTGGATAGGACGACGGCGGCGGGACGAGTATTGATTTCTTAGGGAAATGAAAAAAATAAAACAAAAACTCCTGGCGCACGTGACTCGAGTGAAACGCAATCCTATACTCCTGAGAGTGCACTCGAGTTCAGAGAGGACTGTTATACAGCGTAACACATTCGTGTGGAAATAAACCGCAGCATATTTATACCACGCGTACGGTACACATAATGTCACATGCGTTCGGTGTATGTATACATAGACATATATTACATACGATAAAGCTGGCGAAATGATTAGACGCTGTTCGTGAGCTATTACTTATTGTTGCACCGGTACGCACAGTTCCATCGAAACACGAAAACATTTAATTTCCCAAAAATTGTTTTTTCGTCGATTATAAATACATTAAGTAGCAGCTGGCCTCGTATCGGCCATTCTCAAATTTCCCACAGCTTTCTTATACGATCAAGGAAGAACTATGAATTTGCAATTCATGCGGAGTCACACTGCGAGTATCGAACATGTGTGTACTTGCGGAATGCCATAACTACCACGAGTACAGAAATTAAAACCAATCTACCGGAACATATTTCCGCATCACTAAGCGACTCTCAGAAATATTCAACAAAGTTAACGGTCCGATTCATCGTATTTTAAAAATTAATAAATAAATTATAAAACTAATCATTGTGTAAGTTTAATTGTAGTGCTTTTATGTAAGCTTATATTATGTAATGTAAACGTAAATGTTTAAAATCCCAATGGCCCATATGCTGAAGAGTGTTAGTCGTAATAATCCAACTAAGATAAAAACAATCCATTTAGAAATTATTGTAGTCAGCTTTTAGGGCGAATTCGACTGATCGCGTAAAGGTATATTATACGTACACGCGAGGTGATGGACGCGTACATTTTACTGTCCGTCGGTTCAATTTATATACGGTAATGTTACGATTGTTACACACACTCTGTTATAATATACACTTGAATAATATGTATACGGTAATTAAACAAGTGTGGAGAAGATAAAAAAGAGTAAATAATATATAAATAATATACGTTTATAAACATATTACGTACAATACCCATACGCGAACAACAATTATGGAAATCGTTTTCTGTTCGCCGTCCAAACACGACGAGCGTTGTTACTGCATGAAGTACGAAACGTCTCACACGGACGCAAATTATTCGACTAATTATGACCCCACGTTGATTAATGTGTGTGCGCGCCAGCGCGAGCCCCCGTAAAAGTACCATGCCGCCCGCGGATTTACTCGTACACATTATTAAATGTACGCACACATTTCGTAATACGTTATACCCATTTAGTTGGTATACAGGTACATCCGTCCATCACGTAAGATCTTCCTCGTCTCTCTGTACTCGTTTTATCTCAATAGGTTCGACTACTATACTACATGGCATTCAGCTTTACAGACTATCGCGTTAAAACGTCGACACACTCATAGTATAATACACAAACAAACACGTATTATTTGAGGTGGTTTAGAAAAAGAAAAAAAAAACAGTTTTCATATTCAAAAAAAGTGTATGTGTGTGTGTATGTGTATATATAATACCATGAAAATTGTAAATATATATATATATATATATTTATGCGCAAAAGAAAGACCAGTGTCTCGTTAGGTAACCGATTGACATGTGACGGACTGTAGAAAACAAAAAGTCCGTACGAAATACGTATATACATTTATCTTTAGTCATTACGTACTTAGAAGTAAAATATACGAACGTTTTTTTTTTCCACGCACGTTTATTGTTGACCGTATATTGCTTTCAATAAATAATTCATCGCGGGCTACCGCGGCAAAGCTGCAACGAACGAGAAGGCAATGTATACGTGATGCAGTATAGAATGATGTTTTTTTTTTTTTTACTCGAATCACCAATTGCATAGGTTATTACCCGTCCGACGAACAATATTTACTTATCCAAATCACCGGTGATCAGATTAATACTCACATAAATTACGGAATGTGTGGATGAGATAGGTATATCTAAAAATTAAATATATATAAAAACTATCCTCATTTTGAAAAAAATTCAAATTGTTGAACATTTTAAAAAGTAAAACAAAATTGTTTTTGTACAAATAATATTCAAAAATACATTTAACATAATCGAAATATATAAATTACATGGTCTTATAAAATGAAAAAATATGAAAAAATCAGAATTCAAAATTATTAAAAAAGAAAAAAGTTAACCGTGCGAAGAAACACGCTACTAATTAAATTTAAGTAATTAAGGCGTAACGAAAAATTGAGTGATTTTTAATTTATATTCAGTTTTAGTTAATATTCTATTAGTTTTTATTATATAGTGAACTAATGTGTTAAAAAACGCCAATAATACAAGACTATTTTACATATAGATGAAATACAACAACATTTTTATTATAATGATAATATAAGAAATAAACAAATTATAAAAAAACTTTTTATAAATTAAAAATTGTATTTTATTTCATTTGCATATAAAGCAATGATAACATTTTATCTCGAGTACTAAATATAATATAATATGTCTAACTTGAAAATATATAATTATATCCATTTTTAAAAATTACGCCCTCAAATACAAAGTTAAAACCATGTAAATTATATATATATTTATTTTTAACTTTAATTGGTAGATAACAACTTATTCTAATGTTTATATTTTTAATGAAAAAATACCTTTTATATCATTTATCCCACGTTAAATCCGAGAATTTCCGATCTTTGTAAATATTATTACAAATGAAAAAAAACCATATTTAATAAATTTCATAATGTGCTCGAGTACTGCATGTCTGCATTACTCAGATAATCTTAAGTAATTGAAATGTACAAAGCTGTTTAATTTGAACAAATGAATATCAAAACGAAAATTCAAAATAACGGACATAGTTATTTAACGTTTATTGTAGATAAATTTTGCAATGAAGTCATCATGTTCTAGGCGTGAGGTTTATATAGCTAGAGTACCATATCATGCGTAACGTGCACTATATAGCCGTTATGCAGCGAGTGAGTGGGAAGAAAATGAATAAAACGTATCGAAGTTTTTCAGGACATCTGCAGCGGAAATAGGCCAGCGCAAAGACGTTTGTGTATTATTAATCGAAGTGCACCGCACGCGTAAACATTTTAAGTACACGTATAATACATTGTCTAATATGAATAAATATAGCAGAGCAGCAATACAAAAAAAAATGCGCACGCCGATCCATCCAATCGCACTATATTCTCGTTCTACCGGAGCTCACCTTGGTACATATCCGTGGAGGTGGACATTTTCTTTCCGACGGCACTTAATGGACGTGTCGTGTCTTGGCATTTACCCGTAGCCAAATGAATTTATGTGTGTGTGTGTGTTTGTGTGTTTGTGTGTGGGTACAAGCCCCCAAAGATCAAAATCCAAAGATAGCGCCGAAGAAAATGTCTCGATAAAAGGGTGCGGGACGTTTATGTATCGTGAGCACTGCAGTGTACGAACAATGTAACGCGCGTTCGATCGATTAATAATATTTATTTTTTTTTAAATACCTCCACGAACACACATCACTTTTGCAGCCGAACGGCGAGACTGTCGATGAAAGATAAAAATATAAACCACCACTTTGTGTACAACAATACTCGTGAACCTATACATTTTATACCTATCTGTTACGACAATATATATTATATTATAATATAAATATAAATAAAATATTTTTCATATCTCAAAAATCAAACCCAAATGTAAATATTTGTAGTCAATGTTATTAATAACACTACAGTTTATTATTTACTTGAACAACAATAAAATATTTACACACCGAATATAATATTATATAACAAACGAAAGTAAAAACGATTGGAAATATTCATATAATTACAGAGACACAATACACACCTACCACAATTATACTTATTATATCATACTTTATAACTTCATAATATTATGATTTTTAGGAGTATTAATAAAATAATGAAAACATACTTTGGTTTACTTTGGAATAGTTCTTATAATTGCGATATTTCCTGCTTCAATGAAGATGATAAAGTTATTAATTATAATTCTTATAATATCCCGCATAATATGAATATAAATTCAATTTGTTAATTTATTTTAGTTAATGAAGTTTTTTTGAAGAAAAAATTTTAAAATACTTTCGAATTTATTGTTTTTGTAAGATTTAAATATATCTTTTTTACTTACTGACACAATTCAAATTTTTATTTCATAAACATCAAAATTTTAAATATATATAAATTCACATAAAAACTGATAATTATTTAATAGTATTTTTGTCTTGATATCATCTAATTTAATATATAGTTTTCTGAAAAGTTTTATTTAACAATTTAACACTCCGAAAATTCTGTGCTTGGATACAAAATAATTAAATCGTAATTTATGGGGAAAAAATTTTAAAACACAAATGGTAGATTTTCACATAAAATAAAACTATTTTAATAAAAAAATTTAAATATTTAAAAATATATGAACATAAAATTATGAAATTAAAAAGTTACCAAACCATCAAAATTGTCTTACATATAAGCTGTAAAAAAACCCACGAACATTTTCAAAAATTATAAGAGAAAAAGTTATTTTTTTATATTTCACTTAACCATTTATATATTTTTTTTAAAAGTTATTTATGTAAAACCTCATTTGATTGTCCTTATTAGTAAAGGATATACATACTTTTTCAATAATAATAAAATAAGCGGTTACACCTATATAATATAAGAGAACAATTTTTATGATTATAATTAATATTTATTATATTTTTAATTTATTTTATGACTACGCCCACGTGAACTCTTGTGGTTCACTCCAAAATTACTGTAAATTATATATAATTCTAATTATTGATTACTCAAGAATTTTATCAATTTACAATTAAAAACAAAACTATAGTAGATTATATATACCGTTAAAATTAATGTATTTTGTAAAACCTTAGTTATGTATATTTTGTTTTTAGAATTTATCCAAAAACAATGAATGTCCTCATTAAAATCCATACGAGCCTGTATTGTTATAATAACACTGTATGCTATTTTAAGCATTTTTTAAATAATTGTTCCAGTATGGCTTTAACAGCTAACAAGGAAGATATATATATACGAGTATATATATATTATATATATATATATTATCTGGAACAAGTTACTATAGTTTAAAAATATAATTTATAATTAAATCGAAAGTTCTGTGTTTTAATATTTTTTTATACATTTCACTTTACTATTTGATCAACTTCTTGGCAATATGTTTTAAACGTGTTCACAGTACTATATAGTACTACATAGATATAGCTGTTATTAAAAAGCAATATAGACAACATTCCAATACAAACGGTACAGGTTGCGTTTATAATATATATAATATTTGCCTATGCAGAATATTCTCTGTATTTATACGTAGATGATTACGTATAATTGCGGTATAAATTAAAACAGAATTAATTTTAAAATCAACACTGTATCACATAGATTAGTAGGTCAAAATGGAAACAGGTGGAACGTTTTTTTTTTTAATACATTATTTCTAGTAGATAAAAAAATTGAAAATTGAAACCAATTGAATTATAATTAAATATTATATGAGATCATATCATGTAGTTTACATATAAACAGTTGAACCGTTGCTGTATCTACTTAATAACATTTTCACGTATATGTTAAAACATATACCTACCGTATTATACAAGCACGTATTAATTAATAATGTATAACATATTATGAGCATAAACCTAAAGATTGGTTAATTAACACGTGATTTAATTATAATTAAGACAATTTATTCACGACTTATATATTGGATACTATACATTATATTAAGTCTAATTTAAGTACCGCACACTATATAGACCTTTTCTATATTTTATATAATTAGGAATATTATATAAATTTTGTGATTTTATGTAAATAAACATAAATTTATAAATTATTATTACTCTTATGACTGACTCATATAAGAGTATTGAACGTCATTAGTTTGTGATAAAAAGAAACGATATTTAATGTAGATTTATTTGTTTTTATTACTATGCACACAAATACAAAATTAAACATAGATTAAAATTGTATAATTATTTCAAGTTCAATGTAGTTTATTTAGTTTATTGCGTACTATATAGGGTATTATTTAATCTAAAACTATAAAAATTAATTAAATTCGAAACTGTCATTATTGTTTTAAAATGTATGTTATTTCTTAAATGCAAACAATTATCTTATCCTTATTTATTTGATAATTTTATTATTATAATTATATCGGTTACACTTTTTACCGTAACGTACAAAAAACATAATGAGTACATTCAACTTATATATTATTTTGAAAATTAAAATATAAATAAACCGTAGGTATATAGGTGTAATCTAATCAAATATTTAAATAAAAGTCATAAATATGTTTTAACCATTTGAAATAATGAAATACCACATTAAAATATTAGATATAAGAAAAAGCTTTATATAAAAAAATCAATAATAAATATAGAAATACTTTATAAATATTTTTTAACATTTGTATTTACTCTATTTAGGATTATTATTATTTAGTATTGCTTTTTCGTTATTTAAATCTAAATCATTTAAAACCTCTTTTGTGTTCATAGAGCACCGCTATATTTATATAGTAATAAATAAATAATGATATCGGGCTATATTAATAATTATTAATCAAGCAAATGCTTGTTTAATATAGTGTTTATGGCACTGTATATGGTATTATATAATATGTAAGCCTAACAACTATGCCGCTATTTGAAATAATTTTGTGAAAATACACGCCGGTTAAAATATATTTGGAACCGCAAGGAAAATAATATGTTTCTGTACAAGACATTTCGCCGTTTATAAATCATATCCGCTAGTTAGCGAACCACTACGTAAAAATTAAGTTCAAACACCACACTTTATATATATATATACGATACTTTTATCGTCGAACATTATATGTCTTAGACTATTGCCAACAATAACCGCGGATACAGTACAGCAGAGAAGGTCGTAAATCGTATCGTATTAATCCGCACGCACGAGCAAAATGTACCCAAAATTAAATTCTTAAATTTTCGACGAACAAATAATGTCTATACTTGAAATGCATCAATATCTGAAAACGACTGAGCTTTAGATTTCAATGTACTATAGGTGCGTTTTTAAAACAACACTGAAGTATATATGAAGTATATAGGTATATAGAAGATAGAGCTGCATCGTTATAACTGCGGTTAATTTCTCTTCTGATTTTCGCTTTATCTCACCGTGGACACGTAAAAATACCGCTATTACTTGCGATTCACGTGGACACTATATGATATGCGCGTAAATTTACGTACATAATAATGGTCATAATAATTAACCGCGGGACGAAAAATGCGAAGACGGAAAAGATTCTTCGTGGACCACATCAATATCGTATCATACGTATAGCACATTATGTATATTTTGTGTAAGACCTATACGTGCGTCCACAACACGTTTCCGAGACGGCCGCCAGGGGTCAGCACTTGCTTGCGCGCTAGTGTTACCCCTCGCCGCGGCCGCCGCCGAGGCACGTATACGTCTTGGGCCCGGTGTCGGCGGCGGGGCAGGTGAGAAACGGTCGGGTTCCCGGCGGTGCGGTGGCGGCGGCGGAGGGGACACGTATGACGGCGGCGCTAATATAAATGACGAGTAATTTATTAAAAACGCGACGCGATCTGGCGCGCGGCGACCGGCCAATGGCGTCCGGGCTAGGCGTTGCCCCGCGGCCGTTTGACTGACAGTTACAAATTGAAAATGGGAGTGACTGCCGGTACCACACCCAAAATCCAACATGGCCGTCGGCCCGCGTGCGTGCGTATGCTAACACGACCGTCGTCGTCGGTGCTGCAGCCGACGTCGCCGCCGTCGCCGCCGCCGATGCCTCTTGTCCCTTGCGTTTCCGACGTACACGCGACACGCGCGCCCACACGCCGCACTCACCGTGTATACCGCCTATATCGTATTATGTCATATGCACGTCGTTGTCTTATGCATGTATATAGATGGATATATTAATATACAGCGTGCACGAAATACGCCGTGTACGCGTCTCTGCATCTTGTGTTAACGATAACGCCGCCGCGACAACAATACGCTTAAACAAACGAGCGGAACGGTGATACGTGTATGTAGGGTTTCGGTTTGTGTGCGTGCGTATGTATCGGAGAGAAGTATAAGTTCATGGAAGAGGAAGGATGGGACCGAGATAGAGAGAGAGAGTGGCTGGGGGGAGAGAGAGAGACGGAGAGAGACGTTTTTCGAGAGAATGTAATTCCTATGACGTCTCAATTCTCCTTTTGCCCCCCCCCCCCCGCGCACGTTCAACCCTCGTCGAAACGCGCCTTCACTGCTACCGACGGACCGCCGTCACCACCATCCCCTTCATTCCGCACACACATTTATACCTATATACGTGTACACTGCTCCAGCTCTCGGTGATTTATCGGCTCGGCCGCCGCCGCCGACTCTTGCACAGCGTATATTATCATCATCGCATATACGTATAACGCGCTTGCACGTAGATACCGCAACCGCATTTTGCACTGTCTCCGACGCAAAATCTATTTCTAAGGATGTGTTGCATATCACATTATATATATTTATACACCCACAGCAAACACTTGGGCGCAGTTTACGAATTAACGGTATTGGCCATGCGAATATTTATATATATATGTAGTTTATGCGGAAATTACTTAATATGTATATAGGTACGTGACGAAGGCATCGCCGACGCGGCACACCAAAGCTCGTGAAGGGACATTTTAATTTGGCGAGAGGTTTGCGACTAAATTCGCAATATAAATACTAAATGTATAATAATATGTAATATACATATACTGAAATAAATTAAAATTATTATGGAATAATTATATTAATTGTGGTCATAGATTATTAGATACCTATATACTTAGATATTATTATATTGATAGGTATATGAATTGCAATAATTTGTTGGTGCGCAATTCGACAATACTTCAGTAAGTTTTAATTAATTATAATTATCAGAAGAAAATACACTTATCGTGCTTCGACATAATAATGAAATTAAATGTTTCGCCATTTGTTCTGCATAAAAAAACGTAAACGTCCATTTGAAGCTATATATATGCAAATATATGTGCAGAACAAACGAACAAAACAAGTGATTTATCAAATTCATGAAGGTCGCTTGTAGAATTTTTAAATCTCGAATATCACCAAACGAATAAATAATATATATGGTATTATATCTATTATATTCTTGTAAGTTGTAACTCGTGTCGAACCAACGCAACCACGGATGACAATATTATATTCCCCCTCCACGGATCGATATATTATACATACAAATTGTTTTGTTAGTATACGTTTCGAATTGCAAACATTTATTTTTGCAGTGTATACCGTATATACAAAAGCATTTATATACATTTGTATAATATGCTATATGCTTGTCTGAGCGATACGAGTGTGTATATATACACGGTTATAAATTTAAATGAGAAATTATCGAGAAAATACACTTTGAAAACTTTTTTAACGCATTTAAAACGGGAAGAGAGGAAGTGGGGGTAGGTAGTCGTAAAACGAGCGTTATAATTAAGAGTAAAAAAAAAAATCTCGAATACTCAAATGGACAAAGTTTTGGGGACGTTGACGCTGACGACAACGACGACGACGACGAGGTTACATTATTGCGCGGTCGACGTAAATCATTAGGCATTTATATATATACACCAAATAATTAATAACGTTGTTCAGCGATGGTTACACATATAGGACATGGTGTCGATTAAAACAACGCGTCCGCTGAAAGTCGAGTCCAAGTGAAATTCCAGGAATTCGATTACCACCCCATCCAACCCCACTCCAGGACCTGGTGCGTATATATATATACATTATATAAGCACGAAGCGTATATAAACTGGAGCGATGACGTGAAGTTCCGAAGCTGCGTCATACATACGATAGTGCGAACGCAACATACCCTCACACACACACACACACACATATACACTATCGAATGGCTATAACTCACAAACACACGATTACGTAATAATGTGTGTATGTGTGCGAAATAAATGCGTATTTGTGCGTGTACAAGCGTGTTTGTGTGTGTGCAAGTACGAGGGAGAGGGTTGAACGCGTGAAAAGCTCAAGAGGTATTTTGACGATTTTCGGCAGTATAGAGCTGCAGCATTGTTTTGTTTGCAGAACGTTATACACTATACACACTATTGTACAACTTACTACTACACCATACGCGCTGAACCCTGGCCATCGCCGCCTACAATGTTCCCGCCACCCTTTACAACACATACTACACATTTATATCATATACACGAGCCCCACGCCGGGTATTGATTTATGGCCTCTCCCGCCCGTCACCGCGGTGCCCGCTCCGTCGTGTAGGTACGCCGCGGAGAGAGTGTTGCGCACGTACACACACAAATAGTAAATGCTGTACACGCACACACACACACACGTATATGTAGATGTATATTATACACAAATATTATAATATATATATATGTATACGTGTAGACGACATACGCACACGCAGTATATGTACGCGCGCAAATAACACACATTTATGGAGATACAGCGGGGGGAGAGGGGGAGAAAATACATATACTACGCGTATATGTATGTACTGTACATAGGTATTGTACTATACCGTACCTATGGTGCGTTTTAATACAAACATAGTGGACACGGAAAGCGCGTGCGGAGAGACGACGCGCGTCACGCACGCAAAAGCCCTAATCAATTCGACGGCGGCGGCGGCGGCGGCAGTGGCATCAGTAGACCGCACATACCGCTGTGCGTGAGATATTGAATTCGTCCTGTCGTGTCGCGTCCGCGCGTGTGTGTGTGTGTGTGTATACACGTTTATATACGCGCCGGCGAATTATATATACATACATATGTATATGTATAGGCAGCGGCGAGCTTCCCGCGGCGATCCTGTGGCCGTTTTGACAGGCGGCGGCACGGTCGCGGGGGATAGGGTGGCTAAAACCCTAGTCGGACCCGTCCGGAGTTTTCGATTAAAATCCAGGTAGAAGCGTCAGAGCATTACAATACAACGTCGGGCCAGCGGCGTAAAGTTCGCACTTGTTGAAATGGAAATTGGTTAGACAATAACGCGAACCATGTCCGTTATGCTTTGGCCGAGCACTGCAGCATATTGCCTCGATTACACACACGAACACTCAGACGCATGTGAATATGTTCACGTAGAGAAAAACTTAAACGTTTCCTTCGCATACGATCTTTCACAAACTATATGTACGCGCGTCTACTTTGGTCTACGTGCGTTCTCCGACAAGCCGCGCGCCGTACGTTCGTTACACATTACAATGTACCGATTGCGTAAGAACACGCGGCGACTTCGAGGCGACCTGTATAATATATTTGTACAAATTTAGATTCATCGAAGATACATGAATCTACATGAATATGTACGGGGAAATATCGCGCAAAGTCCGATGGACGGAATACAGAGGAAAAACACCGTTTCGACACGTATACATCACTACATACGGTGCGCGGGCGGGGCAGTAATATATTGTGCAACGTATTTTCGCTTCTAGACGCGGCGGCGGTCGTGGCCGTGTACGTACATAAAAAAGAGAAAAAAAAAGAGAGATAATAAAAACACGTCGCGATAACGCGCGGTTGCGGTGAAGAAATATACCGTCGTCGTCGTCGTCGTCGCCGCCGTCAGGTCGTTAGCGAGACGACGTCACACCGCGCCGTTAGAAGAAAATCATATCCCGTTTTGCACGTTTTTCCCTCTCGCATATCCTCTATCGCCGATGTCCGGAAAAACCGTATACACACGCGTACACACGTATATGTGTATATAATCGACGGAAGCGGCGGCGGCTTCAGGCGTATACACATAAGGGGTTTTCCGCGAAAAGCACATTGATTTATGTGGCTGCGGGAGGTGAGCACCGAAGGCATGGGGTGGGCTCCACGGTGCGCAGGGTTAACCGACTTCCATATTTCACATCGAACGGTGCGGGGTGGTGCGTCCGTGGCGCTGGCACGACGGCGCCGGGGTGGAGGGGTTCATCATCGGCGCGTACAGTCGCCGTGTTAGCCGGGGCTCTCTGGCGGTTTTCGCCGACGACGTGGAAGTGATAAAGAGACGATACATAAATTTCACACCACCCCTATATCCGCATCGTCACCCGCGGACGCGTTGCAGAGTTTCTCCTCCACGGGCCGCCCTTAGACGACTCTGGGCTCATACAACTATTCGCGACCTATATTTATAGTATATATATATTCATAATATGGCGTGTGTGTTCACGTCCGTACTAAATATCGTGTCAATATTTATTAAACGCAATTGTTTATACGGACAACAATCTAACGGTTTATAATCTATATAATATAATGATCGTGCCTGCATAATATAATGTAAAACATTGTACCTGAATAAAATCATCATAATCGTTTGCCCTGTGATCACTGAAAAGCTATATATTAAATAAGGAAAACAAAAACGTTATCACTCACCCTTTGGACGCGGAAGACGGGTCCGTCTCGAACCGAACATCCTGGGCCGCAGTCTTATGCAGTCTTCCTGGTCGATTTTCACGGGCACGCACGCACGCACAATAAACGCCGCTCGGTGTCGCACTTCTTAACGGTGTATACTGCACTTCGTATCATTATCACATCGTGTAACTGCACTACGTACGAAAAACGCATTCCACCGCGTTCGGCCGACCCGCAAAGGCAGCAACAGCGAGCCTACGTGATACGAAAAACGCACTCGGCCGAAAGTCCAACGAACGGAAGACGGAGGGTGTGAGACGAACACTTTTTCGCGTAATGGATATCGCGCACGCGTTGATTATAATACGATTCGCGTCTTCGTGATCGATCGCCGTTACTTAAATTATCATCGTATAACATTGTTGTTATCGCACCACGCACATAGCGGCACTGCACACGTCACGCGGTCGGCGGAGTCGATCGATTTCGGCGTCAAACGTGCGGTCACTCGCGCACATATTATAATATTATACGATATGATTATTTCGGAAAAACAGCGAAAACATCAACGTAAACACAAATATATAATTTATACATCACGTTATCCACCGCGATGGTTACACGTGTTTTCGGATTCTTCGCGGCGCGCGGGGCGGGCCGGTAGCGGGGGAGGCCGCACGAATAAATCACCGGGTCCCCGTCTCATTATAATATTATATACGTCGTTTTTCCCCCCTTGGATACCCTCCGATCACCGTTCTCAGTAGCCTTTTATTATTATTCTATAATAATCATGTGCGTGGTGGCGTTTTTTTTCTTCTTCGTCGTCGTCGTCGTCTTGTTCTTCTCCGTTCCTTCCCCCGCCCACCCCTACATCCCACCGTTTTCGGTACACGATATGTGCGCGTGTGACACACTATATACGATGTATATATACACACACACGATATGGTGGATTTTCGTCGCGGCCCGCCGAGGTTTATGTTTTTAATTATTCCGTTCGGCTGTGCGAGTAGTACGCACGCATATACATATATTATACGTGTATACGACAACCGTTTGGCCGTACATCAAACGCGCGCACGTTTTCAGCAGGACCGTCGCCGGGCACGATCGCAGATCCAGCGCGATTATAAATTTAGAATTCCTACGGCAAACGGTCGCGGCGTGGTCCGGCGAAATGAGAGAAACGCAACAGTCGCCGTCGTAGGACCGACACGTTTGTACCGTGCCGAACACGACGACAATGCGTATTTCTGCCGCTAAAATTTGGTATTCCGACGCTTTTGTTTAGGTACCCGTGTTGCACCGGTTATCGTGCGTCGGATGATCCTCGCGCTACACCGCGCACAAGTTGTAGCATGCGAATTAGCAGCAAATTATTCGTACACGCGACAACGCGATATTTTACTGCGAACACGCTTTCGCAACCGCACGTATGCAATGCAACAACGACACACATTTTATGTATACGGACATACATGATTTATACATATTTTCATAGTGTATAAAATATACAAATACATAATAGAGCGTATAACGATTTTTGTTTTGTTTTTTTTTTATTGTTTTTGTTTATTAAAAAAACTTTCATTTTATTTTTTTAATTAACATAAAATTCTACTTAATTAATCTAAAATGTAACGAACACTAATTCTAATATTTTAGGAGGAACTTATCGTGAATGCCGCATAACAACACTCGGTTATATTATTATTCATTGTACTGACCGTTTATTACATATATATATATATATTATATATAAATAAATATTTTTTTCTTTTGAATCGGAAAAAAATATTAAAAATATTAATTAAACATGTCGATAAATTAAAAATGTGTTCACATTATTTTTTTTTCTCAAAATGTTTTCCATTTTTTCTTTTTTCATTTCGGTATTACAACATAAGTACTCATAACATTATAATTTATCACGACTCAAAAAAATAAACAAGACTTATTAATTACGTATATATGTTGTTTTTTCTTTCATTTTTACACTGTTTTACCTAGCATGTAAAAATAAATTAGAGGTAATCCTTGCCAGGCTTTGCAGAAGAGATAAATTTTTTTATACAAGAACTCTTTCTTACAAAAAGAAAAAAATAATAATAAAAATAAAAACAAAAAACAAAATGGTTAATAAAATGAAGAACTCTACCAGCACACGCACGCTTTTACTATAGTAATAATAATAATAATAATAATAAAATTGTATATTAATTTTTTTATAATATATAAATAAAATCTCTCTGAACTGTACAATATTACGAAGAAATAGTGTTAAATTAATTGCTTTGATTTTTAATTTATTTAAAAACACTATTCCTATAATAATTTTTTAAATATATTTATATTTATTGGTATATACATAGAGAAATATAATAATTTGTAATTGAAAAAAAATTGAAACTAGCATGAAATCTATCGTTTCCGCTCGAGCGTACATTGTTTTATATATTTTATAATATAATTATTGGTGTTTTGCGTACGAAAGCGAACGAGATTTGGAGCCAACGAAATTGCACATGACGTTTTTTTATTCCCTTCGAAACAAAAAAAAAAATATATAAAATTATTTTTAACCATATTAATAATATAATTATCGTGTACTCGAAAAAAAAATGATAGTAGTTTGTGTGAAAACAAGTAAACAAGAAGTGACATGGACCGATCTCTAAATAGTACATAAACATTTTTTTTCCTTATTACAATATACAAAGTCTAAACACATAATATATACACACATTTGAATAATTTTTATAATCGTCTTACTTATATTTTTTAATTACGTATATATAATATAGTCATATTAACTATTATCAAGTTATCATACACTTTAGTCACACGATTTTTTTTAATTATTTTCCTTTTTATACACGAATAAATAAAAACAAAAATAAATAAATAAAATAAAAACAAAAACAAAAGTACGCAAATACCACCTTTGGTACGTTAGCATTATTTTCACCACGATTCTCGTCCCAATTGCGTGTCTCTCTATACATATATACACATAATTTGGGTCTACGAAACAAACAGAGCGTATCAGTTGGTATGTGTGTGTATCGTGTGTGTGTTGTGTGAATGTGTGTGTGTGTGTGTGTGTGTGTGTAGAAACGGATATAGACTTTATGTGTAGTGCATTATGTATATAATATGTATATAACGAACCGACCGAAGGTTGCGCACGCAAACACTCCGAGACAATAATAATATTCAACAACAACAATATAATATCATAATAAAATCGTGTAAACGTTGCGAAAACCCCGCACGTCGCAACCGTTGGACGAGAATCGCAGTGCCAGTCTAATTCCTAATGGCACTATGAGTTAAAAAAAAAAAAAAACAAACAAACAAAACTGGTCCTGGAAATTAAAACCGATAGAAGATAAACAATATAATATAATATATATGCATATCGAGGACGTGTTATTTGAGCTGGTTCTGAGATCCTGAGCGTAGATTAGCTCATTACAAAATACTTTAATATGATTACACAATAGTGTGTATTGTTTTTTTTTCT